>JAUESF010019341.1:0-10838 GCA_032274765.1 Malacoctenus tetranemus | reverse complement strand
TTCACATTCTTTAACTCTGTGAAGGCACAGTAACTCTATCTGACGTGCACTTTCAACCTTTAATACAAAATAAGAAATCAATAGAAATAACACATTACTAACAGCTAAAATCCTTCACATGTCAGTGACTACTGGACAGTCAACCAACACGTCGATGATTGTACCTGTATGGGTGTCAAAGAACAACTCAGGAATTAAAAAACTGACCTATGCTTTGCTTGACACGCAAAATGACACTACATTTGTCGACCAGGAAGCGAGCAACGCTTTGAAAGTAGAACCCTGCCCAGTTAAGCTAAAGTTGACAACTATGATCGGACGTGATGTGATCGTGAAAAGCCAAAGAGTCTCAGGGCTTCGCGTGCGAGGTTACCACTCCTCCATGTCCGTCGACCTTCCACCCACCTACACCAAGGATTGCATACCGGTGAACCGTGCTCATATTCCAACAATTGAAATGGCCAGAAATTGGGATCACCTCTCCATGATTGTGGACAAGATTCCACCTCAGCAGGATTGTGAGGTCAGTCTTTTAATTGGATATAACTGTGTACAAGCAATGGCACCAAGAGATGTAATATCAGGAAGGAATGAGGAGCCTTACGCAGTTCGTACCAAGTTAGGGTGGAGCATAGTGGGTTGTTCCTCACCATGCCTTGATGCTCCAAGTGCTGCTGGGCAGTGTTTCCGGGTTGCTGTGAAGGAGCTCCCACCAATCACCCCTGCAGATGCCATTCGCGTTCTGGAGTCTGACTTTAAAGATGCAAAGGAAGACGGCAAAACGGTGTCACAGGAAGACATCCTGTTCTTGGATAAACTCAAGAATGGCATCAAGAAAAACAGTCAAGGTCACTATGAAATGCCGTTACCCTTTAAGGAGAGACCCATCTTACCTGACAACAAACAGCTCGCCATCATACGTCTCAGCCATCTGAAAAGGAAGCTGTTAAAGGAAGAAAGGTACAAAGATCAGTACGTCAAGTCCATGGAGGATGTCATAAAGGAGGGTGATGCAGAGGAAGTCCATGATGAAGGTAAAGAGGGAGAAAAATGGTGCGTACCTCATCATGGCGTTTACCATGCTAAGAAGCCAGACAAACTGCGCGTGGTGTTCGACTGCTCCGCCAAGTGCAAGGGTACCAGCCTGAACGAGCATCTGCTCACTGGACCTGACCTCATGAACAATCTTAATGGTGTCTTCCTTCGCTTTCGGCTGCACTCGACTGCACTGATGTGTGACGTAGAAAAGATGTTTCACCAATTTCACGTCAGAGTCTCAGACCAGAACTACATGCGCTTCCTTTGGTGGAAGAAAGGAGATCTCAGCAGGACGCCTCAAGAGTACCGGAGGAAGGTTCACATCTTTGGTGCTGCCTCGTCACCTGGTTGTGCAAACTACGGTTTGAAACACCTGGCCACAGAGAACAGAAACCTATACCCGCTAGGTTCACAATTCATTCTGAGAGACTTTTACGTTGGTGACGGTGTTGCAAGTATGGACAGTACAGAAAAGGCTATTCAACTCACCCAAGAGGCCAGAAGACTTTGTGCCCTCGGTGGTCCTCGGCTCCACAAGTTTGTGTCTAATGACAGAGCTGTCTTAGAAAGCATCCCTTCTTCTGAATGTGCATCTGACATTAAGGATCTCAACCTCACCTTTGGTGACCAACCTTCAGAAAGAGCGTTGGGTATCCAATGGAGCATTAAATCAGACTGCCTGAAGTTCAGCGTTAACCACAAAGACCAGCCCACAACACGTCGAGGCATACTATCCATAGTTGCCTCCTTGTATGATCCTTTAGGTTTCGTTGCTCCATTCCTGCTCATTGGAAAGGGAGTGCTGCAGGACATGTGCAGATATGGAACAGGTTGGGATGATCCTCTGACCGATGAGCTTCGCCCACGGTGGGAGAGATGGAAGAACGACCTTACCAACCTGGAGAAGATAAACATACCTTGGAGTTATGCGCCTGCAGACTTTGGAAAGGTTACTAAACAAGAGTTACACCACTTCTCCGATGCAAGCACGGCTGGCTATGGACAGTGTTCATATCTAAGACTTGGAAATGAAGAAGGAGACGTCCACTGTGCCCTAGTCATGGCAAAATCGCGTGCTGCTCCAACGAAGGTCACCACGATCCCAAGATTGGAGTTAACAGCTGCAGTTATCTCAGTGAAGACCAGCAACGTGCTGAAGGAAGAACTTGAATACACCGACATTGAGGAGTTCATCTGGACCGATTTCAAGGTCGTTCTAGGATACATAAACAATGAGGCTCGGCGTTTCCACATATTTGTTGCCAACCGTATCCAAAAGATACACCTCAGCACGACTCAAAAACAATGGAGATATATATCCCGAGTGACCAAAATCCTTCTGACCACGCCTCTAGAGGCCTGTTCATCAATGAACTGATATCATCAAACTGGTTCACTGGCCCAGCCTTTCTATGGGACAAGAAAATCAGCCTCTCAGAATAAGTGATCTCAGAGCTACCAGCAGCAGATCCAGAAGTGAAGGTAGCTCAGACCCTAAGCACAGAAACTCCAGAGCAAAAAATTCTCGCAGATCGGCTGTCAAAGTTCTCAGCCTGGTCTCAGGCCATTCGTGCAGTAGCACGTATTCTCCGACGGATCAATAAAGATAAGACAAATGGTCTCTCAACAGTAAAGGAAAGATAAGAGGCAGACCGCCTTATCATCAAAGCCTACAAAGACAAACATATTCAGAGGAACTGAAGCTACTAAAGAGAGGCTCTCAGCTACCACTCCACAACAAGCTGCATCACCTTAACGCCTTTCTGGACAGCAATGGTATGATCAAGGTGGGAGGATGCCTTCGTGATTCAGATCTCCCTTACACAATCAAACATGCTGCGATCATTCCAAAGGAACATCACATTACCAGGATGATCATCGCTCACTGTCACCAAAAGGTTAAACATCAAGGCAAGGGAATGACCATCAACACAATCAGGACAGAGGGCTACTGGATATCAGGGATTGGTCGAGCTGTGGCATCTCATCTTCACCAATGTGTTATGTGTTGAAAGCTTTGCAGACAAACGGAGGACCAAAAAATGGCAGATCTCCCTCCGGAGTGAGTCGATCCATCTCCACCTTTTACATACTGTGGAATGGACTGCTTTGGACCCTTCTACACCAAGCAAGGACGGAACACGCACAAAAGATATGGCCTCCTCTTCACATGCTTCTCCTCGAGAGCCATCCACATAGAAATGCTGGAGGACCTGTCAACAGACTCCTTCATAAATGGACTGCGCTGCTTCATTGCCATACGTGGAGCAGTACGTCAGATTAAATCTGACAAAGGAAGCAACTTCCTGGGAGCTAGAAATGAACTTAAGGAAGCTCTCAAGGATGTTGATTGCGACAAGTTGCCAACCTTTCTCTCTGAGAATCAGTGTGACTTTGTGATGAATGCTCCAGCTTCAAGTCACGTTGGCGGACTATGGGAACGTCAAATCAGAACAGTCAGGAGTATCCTCAACTCAACTTTCTTGCTCTCTCCTGGTGGTCTTGACGATGCTTCTCTCCGAGCCTTCTTCTACGAAGCAATGGCAATGGTTAACAGTCGCCCTCTCACTCTTGAAAACCTTCATGATCCTGACAGTCTTGAGCCACTTACCCCTAACCATCTACTTACCTTTAAGTCGACCCCAGCTCTTTCTCCCCCCGGCAAGTTTGTCAGAGAAGAAATATACACGAGAAAAAGATGGTGCCATGTACAATACCTGGCAGAGCAGTTCTGGAGCCGCTGGCGGAAAGAGTATCTGTCCAACATTGCCCTCAAACAACGCTGGCACACCCCCAAGAGAAACCTGCAGGTGGGAGATATCGTCATGCTTAAAGATGACGACGTGCCTCGAAATTAATGGAAATTGGGTAGAGTTTTAGAAACGACAGTGGACAGAGATGGTCTGGTTAGGAGAGCAAAAATATGTCTGGGGAATAGAAATCTAGGCAAAAAAAAGGTGAACGTCTCACCAGGCAGTCAGTCCTTGAACGTCCGGTTCAGAAACTGGTCCTGCTGCTAGATAGTGACCAGTTAGTTACTAGCACACCTGCACCTTACAACCTTGGGGTGGTTTGATTGTCTTTTGGAAATTCTGACACTTCCTGTAGACTGTTATTGGTCATTTGTGTTTGAGAAATCATTTGTGTTTATTTATTCGTAGTTATTCACCCACTTTATTTGAAACAAAAATTATTTGGTGGGAGTGTAAATGACCCAGGTCAAGTAATATTTGAGGTTATTGTACCTTCTTCTTTCTACAAGGTATTTTCTTTTTATTCTTCCAAGAATTTTATAATGCGTACTCATATTAATGTTCAAAATTTATTTTGCCTTAAAGGAATAGTACACCCAAACGATGATGTACCTTCATTTTCTACTCCCCCCATGCTGAACAACACTCTGAAGCACTTTTCTGACATCTGAAATGCAGCTGGAGATCTTTGAGGTTTCTTGTTATCTGCCCACATTCAAATAATAGCAATGGATAGGGCTCGGTACAAAAACATCCATAAAAGTCCACAAAAACGTGTCAATATTCCTCCATACTGCTCGTCCAATGTAATCCAAGTGTCCTGAGTGGGGACCGTCCATTATTGACTCGCAACAAAATCAGAGCCTAAACAGCTGTAAATAACTTTCTTTTAACGCAAGCGTTGAAGAAAATCCCGCTGCTTGTGAATGCTTGCGTTATCGGAACAGCGGACTCTTGAACGCTCCCTCTCAGCTGGTGACATCTGCCACGGTGTCCGGCAGTTTTGTGAACTCGCAGGCTTGCAGTTATTCACAGCTGTTTAGGCTCTAAAAACATTCTAAATGATTTCGTTTTTGAACATGGGCAAATAACAAGAAACCTGAAAGATCTCCAGCTGCATTTGAGATGTCAAAAAAGTGCTTCAGAGTGTTGTTCAGCATGGGGGCAGAGGCGTAGCGTGCAGACGGGCAAGGCAGGCAGTTGCTTGGAGCCCTGGCAAATAGGGGGGCCCCCAAGGCTGCCCCCTAGGGCGACCAAAATGCACATCACCACTGCAACGACAACAGGGAGGGGGGGTTTGCTTGGAGCCCCAAGAGACCCTCACAACGCCACTGCATGGGGGTGAGTAGAAAATGAAGGCACATCATTGTTTGGGTGTACTATTCCTTTAAACAGTGCGCTTAGCGCCTTACGGCCGAAACGCCACACAAACGGCTAGTAGCCCGATGCTCACCCCACGGATCAACAACGAGGCTTCTAGCGGCAACAGCTTTAGTGACAGAGGGACCTGGTGGTCCTGGAAACAAATAAGCAAAAGAAACAAAACCAAACCCGGAAACAGTTTCTTTACAAACACAGATCACGCTAAGCTAAGAGGAAGCTAACAGTCTCTACCCAGACACAAAGCTCTCTTACTTGCGTGCTTCCCGGAGCTTCCGATCCTTGATGGGAAACTTGCGGGGCAATTCTGCAGCGTCCTGCAGGAGGATGAATTTGCCTGGTTTCGATGGGCAAAATGTGCATTTGGCTCCGTTTACCATACACATTTGCAAGTGACAACAGAACGTATGATCAGAATGTTCAAATCCAAGTTAAATAAAGTGTGCAGGGATACTTTTATTTAGGATGGACATGTTAAGCAGAAAGGACGAGTTGCCTCTACTCTTACTTCACTCGCAGTATTATTTTTCCATTCTGGTCATTTGTGGTTGTTGCATTCTTTGTGCTCATTCACGTTGAAATCACTTCGTCATTACAGCAGGAGAAGAAAAGGTGTTTCCTCCTCCTCCATATCAGATGGCCCAGGCTGTAGAGACATCCATGCTGCTGAGGCCAGAAGTTTGGATATGTGCTAATAAAGTGATCATGTAGTTTGTGTTACATCTGTCACAGTCCCCGTCTCTCACTCCCCTCCTGTCACACTGCTGCAATGATTTTCCACTCTCCCTCCCTCTGCTCCACTCTACCTGCCAGCCACGCCCACCTTATCAGCCCACCTCTGCTCACCTGCCGACACACCTGCAGCTCATCATCATCAGCCCCGCATATAAGCCTCTCCAGCACTCACTCGTTGCCAGTTCATCTGTGATTCCCCAGCATGTCCAGTCCTGCGTCTCTACGTGTCCTGATGTCTCCGTTCCCGAGTCCTTTGTCTGTACCTGTCCTGACGTCTCTGCTCCCAAGTTCCCGAGTCCTCCGCCTCCACCTGTCCTGATGTGTCTGCTCCCAAGTTCCCGAGTCCTTCGTCTCTGCCTGTCCTGATGTCTCCGCTCCCAAGTTCCCGAGTCCTGACGACGTCTCTGCCTGTCCTTCTGTCTCCTCTGCCTGGCTGGGTGACCCCAAATAAGCATCACTGAAAGCGGCTTTTGCTCTGGCGTGTATTTGGGTCTGCATCGTCCCCTGTGACAACATCTATCCCAGGTAATAAACGAACAGAAGGGCAGATCACAGCTGCAACCCCCACAGCAGTTTACAACACTTCCTGGAGATGGACAGGAGTGACTGGGTGCTGGGACTGCAGGCAAAAAGAGTGGCAATCCCCATCAATCTGATTGCCTCAGTTCCACCAACCCCACTACCACTGAACAGCCACCTGAACTGGGATGCTACTGTGGTCAACCTGCAGACTCAGATTCCATCATCTGCACATCTGGAAGCTGCAGACAGAAGCACTTTTACAGGTCCTGCCTGAAGTTGATCCAGACTCTCAAAACATTACTTGGTGAAAGAAATTAACTGTTTGAGCTTTATTCAGCTGTGTAGATCCATCCATTTTTCTTTATTTACATTTTCTTGCGATTCAACACCTGGTTTGAGATTTTTCTTGGGATGTGTGTAATATTTCAGCTTTTTTCCTCCCATTCTAACTTTCCACTCGGTCCACCACATGGAGTGTTGTAATTGGCGCCTGCCATTAGCCAGTGGCATACAGAGTACAAACCTCTATGCTGTTACATGTGTAAAAAAATAAATAAATAAATAAAAGATTCTACCTTCCAGCTCTGCTGATTAGCTCCTGATAGCTGCACCTCCAAAACTAAGTTCATAAAAAGCAGTATGGCTTGCACACTGTTGTGGCCAATGTGGAGTTCAGAGTCGTACCCAACACTTTAGAGCAAGGTTGTATAGAGGTCTGAAATACCAAGCTTTGGACTGGAGGAGGGCCTGTTCTGCAAACTGAGGCACCTGATAATGGGAGGAGAACTTCAAAGAATATGAAAGCCCTGTTGTGGGGCGGGGCTCCAGAGACTCTCTCGCTGGAACTTAGCCACAGGTGCCTACTAATGACTCCCCAACTCAGCGCACCTGTGGCCCGTTACCTGGGGAGTCTACATATGGACGCCGAGATCTTCAGTCGGCGCTCTGACATTCAACGAGTGTGGTAACCTCATACTGCGCCTGCTACGGCCATAGCTATCTCGTCCTGTAACGCTGTCCCTGTGCAGTGTCTCCCTATTGACCTTGTTTTTTCTCTTTCAAGGAATGACTCCCCGTGCTCCCTCCTCGGCTCCTTCCTCCACGCCCCCTGTCTCCAGCTCCCCTCGACCTGCCAGATCCCAGCGGTCTCCCCTCCCAAGCTCGGCTTAATTTCCTTTAGGTGCGCCATTGACACACACCCGTTACTGATCCTCATTCTGCCCCACACGCATCCACACCTTGCTGGCTCCACACCTCATTTATGCACTTCACAACCCCCCCCCCACAGGTAATCCCTTTTCCCACCCTTGGATTGTGGCAGCCACCAGTTCCCCTTTTGTTTCCTTTTTTTTCCCCTCACGAGGAATAAACGGCAGTGTGCCAACCTCCATCTCCGTTCTTTCTGGGGTTATTCACAACAGGGGTTCAGTTCTGGTCGGGCCTGCAACAAGCCCAGCAATATGTGGAGATCTAAGTCCTTTAATCTGCAAATACCAGTATTCTGTATTCACCTTCTTAGAATTTCACCCTTAACCTCAACATGTACCATGTATTTTTGATTCATTACACACATTAAATTTGAAAGTTTGACTAGTGTGTTCAAACCCACAAATGTAGTTCTGTTCCTTTTTGCTCTGACCCAGAGACAGATTTCTGCTGCCACGAACATTATAAAGGCAGGTGATGAGCACAGCTCACGCCACGATCCCCACCCATTTTTTCGATAGCAGTGGCGCTCCTTTTTAGGCCTCATTGCATTAGGTGCCAGAAGCGGCACTGCCATTCCGAGACAAATCCAAAAAAACAAAAAAAAGGCCCATGCTGTAAACTGGATTATCCTACAGAGGGCACTGGTTACCCTCTGCTTCTCATTCCATTGCCTTTAATTTTCCTCAGCCTTTAATCATCAGCCCTGGGATAATAAAAGAAGCACTTATTGTCATAGCCCTATAATAAAGGAGGTGTCTCTTTGTCCCTTCCGCTTTCATTCAACACATTGTCACAACTCTGAGAGTTAATCCCCCAAACTGACAGACAGTTACATCCCAAGAAAAGAGCCGCGTGCCATTGTTTGACTGAGTTAAATCTGTTAAGCCCTAATTCTTTTGTGGGCATTTGCATATTCTGAAGTATTGTCCCACTAAATAGCCAAATCCCGCTTGTATGTGATGTGAGGCATTTTTCGTATCATTTGTCAAGTATCTACATGCATTATTAGCACTACATGATACCATCATATAATACAGCAGCATAATCTTGCAGATAAGAAGGGGTTGTTTTTTTCCCCTAAAGTCTAGGCATGACATACCGCAAAATTCAAACAGATTTGAACAGGCTCAAATGTCAACAGAAATGTCAAGTGTCTCTGCAGTGCCAGGATAGCAAAAGGCCTTTCTTATCATTTTCATCACATGAAAATTCCTGAAAACTATCCCCAATTTGAAAGAGAGATCTGTCCTGGACTGTGGCGTGTAATTGGCCTGGTGTCATGAAAAGAAACCAAGGTTTCTTCTGAATCACACAGTTCATTTTTTGCTTTCTACTTGCAATTTTTAGGCCCCTTCACACTTGGTACTGCCACTCATCAGCTTCTTCCTCTGTGTGTAGCGGGGTGGCTTTCCCTCCTTGAACAGAATTTGTCAGACTCACTGATAAACTGTTTTCTGTTGATAGCACTGGGCACAGCGTGCTTCACACATTCACACCCTCTGCGGGCCTTTTTTCCCAGCTCTCTGGAGTCCCTTTTGAAAAATCTCTAAGATTGTTGAGTTGAGGTGTTTGAAAGAAAAAACTCCTGCATTTCTCTCTGAAAATGTCTTCTTCTTTACCACAATTAACTACAGTTTCAATTATAAAGCACCAAACTAATCTGAAAATGCCCTATTTAATTATGAGGTGTGTTTACACAATGAAAAGTAACTCCAGCTACCAGACGCTGGGTAGCCAATCTGTCCCTCTGTCCACAACCTAACATTCACTTACAGTCGTCATTGACTTGCTGAAAGACACAACAGAATGCAGATTTAACTGGAAGCGAGAAGGATTTGAACTGCTATCGGAAGACCGGATCTACTGGCAGCCACTGGAACCCTCACTCTGGTATCAATGCAACCTTTGAGAGCATCCCCAAGACTATGTTTTCAGTCAAAATGGTTTGCTGTTTTATTGGTTGGCTTCCAGAATGATTTTCTTTTTTTAAAGGTTCCACCTGTCATTCTGTACATTTGTGAAAGTCTGTTGTTTCTGTGGGTGGGGCTGGCATAACTTTGACTGCAGTATGACTTGAAAATGTCCGATTTTCTTTTGTTTTTTTGGCTCCAAGCTGATGTTAACTGAAGCACAAGTTCCATTTTGTAATCAGGCCGAACAAACGTCATATTTTTTTTGCAAGTGTACTTAATGTGCTCGCTTTTTTTAAAATTCCATCAACTTCATTTTCCTCTCTTTTATTTCTCTGCAGTCACCAACTGAGTCTGGTGCTCATGTACCACCTCCACACATATGCGCAACAGTGTTTTCACTGAAAAACGGGTCAGTTGGATGGAAACTTTTCCTGCAATCCTTCAACCGTATTGGGGACCTACGTAGGAGAGTGTATTGGATGAGCTAAAACTTTCTCGATTCTGTTGTTTACTCATGTTTAATCAATCTTCAATAGGTACCTTTTAAAACCTTTTTTTGGAGTACACATTGTAAATATTACTTACAAGGAGAAGATGCAAATTCCATCAGGAGTCTGAAATCTCGTATCAACACTAACACTTGTTTCTTTGTTTATCGACTACTTTAATTGTTTCATTAAAGATCAGTCTTTACATAGTGAAAACCTCTATGCTGCTACATATGATGCTAGCAAAAATTAGTACAAAATAAACCTGCAATGATACTTGTAGGATACAAGCTAGTGGGCTTACATGTGCTTTCATCCCTCTATCATGTCAAGCACATGTACAGTATGCACTTGTGGCCTTGGCTCTACAATGGAGCGTCTTTGTTGTGAAGGAATTTTCACAGTGTTGCACCATCACTTTTCCCTCCAATGTCACACAGAGAATTCACAAGCCACTCCACATCTGATGTCTCCTGCTGTTTGCCTGTTTGTTTTTTCTCTCCTTTTGTGTAGCTAAGTGTCAATTTCTGCTGGCAAGGGGACACATGAAAAGAGCCATTGGCACGAAGGGAAAACAAACCCTCAGAGATGGGGAGGATGAGGAGGATGAAATGACAACAAGAGGGAGGAAACAAGGCCCGGGAAATAAGCTGTGATTAAACCACAAAACAATCAAACAGCAGAGATGATAAGAGGGAGAGAGAGACATAGGCACATAGGCTTGCACGCACGCACGCGCACACACACACACACACACACACACACACACACACACACACACACACACACACACACACACA
>JAUESF010019340.1:0-10839 GCA_032274765.1 Malacoctenus tetranemus | reverse complement strand
CACACACACACACACACACACACACACACACACACACACACACACACACACACACACACACACACACACACATTCACCCGTTGGGGTAAATGTTTGGGCTTAATAAGGCATATCAAGTGAAACCAAATTGGCCCTGCCATGTATTTAATGCTAAACTATCCATTAGCACCATTCCCGAAAAAGCCACAGTCTCTGTAATCCAGGCAGCAGGCAGACATTTACAACAAGTTAATGTGCTCAATTTGTGTAATGAAGAAATTTGCTTTGCGGTTATCTGATGTGAACGTATTAGTAGTGCAGTGGCGTTTGAATATGCTAATGTGAAGCAGATTAGGCTTTAGCGAATGGAGCATGAGCAATGACAGAAAAATGGAAGAGTGCACGAAAACAAAAAGGGCAAAGCCGCATGAGTCATCATAAAGAGACGAAAACCGTTGCTGAAACTAAACTTTCCGTTGAATGACAATGAAAGAAAGGAGGAGGTGTAAAACTGAAGGGGGAGGGGAGGTGGGGGGCTTGAAAAGTGAGCAGCAGAAATGAGTATTTTCAGATTGGGATGACAATACTGTACCTCCGTTACTGTGCAATTTATCCTCCTCAAGTTGTTCTTCAAAGAGAAACAAAACAAAAACAAAGTGTGTTTATTGATCTGACAGTAAAACAACAGGAAGAGTCTGAACATTCTGCCTGGTTTCATCCTGCACTGAAGCTTCGCCCAAAAGCAGCAAAGCAACACCGTGACGGTGCAGACGACATGGCCTTCTTCAGCGCAGCGTCTTCTGCACCGCTGAGCACGTGCACATGTGACGTCGCACTCTTCATAAATCCCCTCACACACACACTTTACTGCAGTTTTTTTTTGTAAACAACTGGTTTTAGTTTCTTTTTTGTGTGTGTGTCTTTTACTTTCTTCCCCGTGACTTGTCTCCAAGGAACTATGAGGATCAAAAACACCAACTTCAAACACATTATCAACACAAGCAACATCAAATGAACCAGGAGAAATATGTATTATAAAGTGTCCCTGCTGAATTGCAAAACTAAGGATGAGAGCATAAATAAAGCCACAAGCATTTTTCTGTTCTGCAACGTTAGAGAGCTGTAAGCGATGATGAGCTTTAGTCAGTAAAAAGCTTAAAACATAAGAGGGATGAGATATACGCGTTTTTTGTAGGGGGGTGGTTTAATATTTTTAATGCTTTAAGTTGTCCTGGTTGTGGTGTGAAGGGGGGGTGTCAAATTTCATGTGTTTATTTTCAAAAGCCTGAAGTTGTGTTTAATGCTTGAGACAGAAAACCCGACGATGCGGGTCACGTCTTTGCTCTCCGCTACATATCAACTCGGCGTCCAGTCCAAAGGTTGATCGTTCGAAGACCCCTTTCACTGTGTCAAAGACCCTTTGAGCAAAGCACAAAAGCCCAAGTTTGCTTCTGATGTGGTGTGGGCCATCTGCTCCGCATGACAACTGCTCACTCATTTACCGTTTCATCTCAGAGCACTCAGACATGAAGCTCTCCGGTTATTAGCCAAGAGTGTTCTCCCAAACATCACGTTTTCAATGTAGATCTAAAACAACGCTGTTTTTATTTCATGTTTTCAACATTATTCACTGATTGAATGGAGATAATAGTTTAAAGGTTACAAATGTGTAAAAACTGATTGTTTTTTTTTTTTGCTCAAGTTTTACTTCTGCACATATGAAATAAATGAGCTCATATATTACATGACAGTAAACCGCTCATTAAGAGTTTGCTGCTTTCTGGATGTCAAATCCAATCCGTCGAAGTCGTGTTGTCTTGGTTGTCATGGCAACATAGCAACTCGTTGGTTTCCACATGTTTACATGTTCTCCTGAAAAGCAAATGTTTCTGAGAGAAAATAACAAAGTGTGAGAGTGAACAGTTCAATGCTCTGCACACAATTGCCTCCGCATTTATTTGCGTGCCTACCTTTTGTTCTGCAATCATGATTTACCTTCACACACTGATCCTAATGCACCTCCTGTTGGCAGCTGTAACTCACACCTATAGAAATTAGCAAGGATCTCTTGAGTTTCGCCCTGCTGTTGCCCCTTTGTGTGCCTGCTGACAGCCACACTCTCACACTCGAGGCTGAGCCCACACCTCAGCCGAACAAACCTCTTCAGACAAGCACTGAGGAGCAGAAAAGATGAGTGGGCCTGAGAGAGTCCTCGTTCACCTGTGTACAAAAGCACAGGGGGGCTCAATGAGGCGTTCTTTATTAGCAGGAATCAAAGCCATGACATGCCGTTCGCAAAAGTTGAGCTCAGGCCATCATGAACATTAATGAACGACGAGTGAAGAGGTGAAACCATTAAGAGCCAGCAGTACGGGAGGCAGCAGCAGATTGATTGAAAGGCGTGAAACACCTGACCCACTTCTCTTTATTGGGTTCCACAGGAACAGAGTCCAAACTTTCTCTCTTGATATGAAAAAGCTCATAACAACCAGGCTTCATTATATTTTCAGATTGCATTAGTGTCCCAAATTCTTTGAAGAGGAGTTCAACAACTTCCTGACTTGCAGGATGAAGCTTAACTTTTCTGTTTGTTGGAAGCTAATATGTTGTCATTAGTGAGTCAGGCTTTTGATTCTCATTGGACTGTGTAGAAACAACAGGACTTTGGATCACACCTCAAAACTCCAACAGCCACTAACAATGACTTTGCACCATGTGACTGCTATACATCAACACGCTGACACATTTGTTTGAGGAATCTGTGTTTAAAGGCACTGAAACTCTTGGTGGTGAGTGAATGTGAAGTACAGATTGTTCTCAAGATAAGTCAGGTCCTAACTCTGTCCTCAGTCTGCCTGAACTCTCAAAACTCCAAATTAACCCTGTCCTAAGTCTAGCTTAACTCTGACCTAACTCTGTCTTTACTCCAACCTAACTCTGTCCAAACTCTGTCTTAAGTCCATCCTAACTCTGCCCTCACTCTAACCTAAGTCTGTCCAAATACTGCTTTCACTGTGTCCTAACTCTGTTCTAACTCGAACCTGGCTCTGACCAGCCCAAACCCTTCACTGCTGAGTCCAGATCTGCTGGAGGTTTCTTCTTCTTGAATGGTGGGTTTTCCGAAGCATCCTGTTGCAGTTTTTTCTCAACTGCTAAAACACAAAACCTGGTTCCTGTAGCACAAACATTCAAACCTTTTCATCATTCCCAGAAGCACACACACATTTCCCATAACCACAAACACAATTAAACCTGTTTCCACACACGTCTCAAAATTCAAAACACTTACTGCAAAACCTTACACAAACGTGACCATCATTCATACGTGTTCATTCAGTAAACACATGCTCTCAATATAATTAACTCCAGTTATCGGATCATGAACTCAGAGACAACACCCTTCTCAAGGTGAAAACACTCACCCTCAAAATTGTTGACAAACCAATCAGAATTTGTGGGGGGGACGGGGGGGGGGTCAATAAACAGAGCTTAGAGGCAGGCTCATGTCCTTTGGCACGATGGATCCCAACCATGCAGAGGTTGAGAGACAAGAGATAGCAAGAGGAAAAGGAAGATGAAGAAGCAGAGGCAGAGTACAGCAAAGACAAGTAATTTCCAATGAAATCCATCCCACTGTTGTTCATCATGTGGTGGTACATGGGAGGACAATGAAAGAAGCTGGCCAACTCGCCCAGCCAAATCTTAAGCCATTTCACAGTTGCATCCATTGTTCATACTTTCAAGAGGGAAAACAGGTAATTTGCCTGATTGCCACAATGTATTGTTTGCACAGTATGTACAGCACATGCTGGAGTACATATAGACTGAATATTCAGCTTAGCTTTTGCTACAGTATACTGTGCCACAGCACACCATAGGTCAATCATGGTAATTTTTGCAGAACAGAGAGGCCCCATCTATTAGAGGCAGGCAGAGATTGCTCACTGCTGAGCAGGAGACTGCCTTCGTAAATATGGTGATTGCTGATAATGCCATCACTTTGAGGGAGATTCAAACCAGCATTAGTGAAGACCAGGAAATAATTTCAAGGGACGAACAGCATTAGCCTTTCCACCATTGACCAGGTAATACAGCAGAACCACATAAGGACAAAGCAACTGGACCACATGTCTTTTGAGAGGAATTGTGATCGGGTAAAGGAGCAACGATTCCAATATGTGCAGGTAATTGCACTCAACAGAAATGCTATACTATTCCAATGCACATATATGATTGAAGTAAAATTTGTCTTTTTGTTATTCCTGTTGACAATGTTTCAGATGGATGCAATGGCTGACCAATATGAATACATCTTTATTGATAAAGCAGGGTTCAACCAAACAAAAAGGCACAAAAGGGGCTGTAACATCGTTGGTCATCGTGCAATCATCTAAATTCCCGGTCAGAGGGTGGGCAACATCACCATGTGTGCAACCATTAGCAACCGTGGCATCCTCCACTGCTATGCTGTCCTGGTCCATACAACGCTGCGCTACTCCTTCAGTTTCTAGATCAGCTGCACAATAACATTCTCCAACAAGAAGGGGAGCCAGGGCAATATTGCTGTCGATGCTGATGAACCTGTATTTGCTCAATCTGGAAGTGCTGTGAATAAACCCTATTCTTGACATTCTGGTGGCAGTGTGTTTCATTAATCCCTCGTGTGTGTAACAAACACTAATGTAGTCTGTGTTTTGACGGCATTGTGTGTATTGTCTGAGGGTAAAGACTGATTGGGACCCAGAAGTTTGATGGTTGGACTGTTGGGTGTGAGTTTTAAAATTGTGTGTGAAGATTTAAAAAATGGCTAGTTTTTCCAGGAATTGTGTCTTAGCAATCGAGAAAAACTGTAAATGAATGTGCTTTTCTGGGATTTTTTCCCTCTGTGTTTAATTCCTATGGAAAGGGCAGTGAGATGTGTCTGTTGTAATTGGTGCAATACAAGTAAAACTGAGCTGACAATTGAACAAGCACAACTTGTGTGTGTCTATTCAGACAAAAGAAAAACGTTTTTTAGGGGGGAAAATCAGACAATCACCGTTGACTAAAAGTTTCTCATTGGTCATTATAATCGTGCATCACTTTTAAACACATTTAGCAGCACCGGTCAAGCTATAAACCAACGTGAAATTTCTCTACAGGAGAGCCAATGAACTTGGATCACACTCGTGAAGCTGTTGCTTCAAGTCATGAGTTGATTCATGAAGTACACTAGTTCCTTAGCAACTGCTTTAGCAAAACTGTAATGAGACCTGACTTATGAGTTTCTTGTTTCACATGATATCGGCTGAGAAAAAGCTCAAGGCAAAATGGAACCAGCTCGCCACTAAATGAGGCCTAGAACACAGACTGACAGCGAGGCCCTGAGATTAATAGATGAAGTTAATTTGTTTGCTGAGTGCTTGTTAAAAGTAGATTTCAGAAGTTGCTTTTGAGAACAAAAAACATTCACATCCACTCCCATGAATCCTCACAACTGGTGGCTCGAATGCATTTCAGTGGGGCAGCAGCCTGCTGACATCAAGGCTCGATCCTTCCCAAGGACTTTCTGCAAAAGCACCCTGACATCTCATTTGCACTCTGTGTTTTGAGCCTTATTGCTCATTTTCTTTAAGATGCATGAGGCCATTTTTTTTAGCATAAGCACTTATTTCATTTTTAACGACACAACTGATCACAGAGTTCAGTTCAATCAGCATTCCTTTCACCAGCTAAGACACATAATGGCCACACTTGCATCTGGCCAGACCATTATTTCTCATCAGGTGGATCATTGCCTCAAATATAGCAGTCTGATTTGGAAAGAAGCAGAAAGTCGTAAAGCTGCACCTCCAACTCCTGAGCCTCTATGCATTTTATTCTCTGTCAATGTGCAGGTCTTTCATGCTGCTCAAAATCAGTAGAAGAGTTACAAAAAAAATGCAGCTTTAGGTTAGTTAATAGCTTTTGTGCACTGCGTGCTAGTGGTGATTTCCTGCAATATCTGGTTTGTGCAAACCAAGCTAACCAATTGAGATGGCAGCCTTATTGTGAGTTGCTGGAACATATTCTAGGACCACCACTGGTCTGCTGAGCTTCAATGCAGGTGGAGCAGGCTTCATCTGTCGAAGGCATGCCGACAACTGAACACAATCCAAATTCATAAATGACACATAAAGCTCCACCAAATAGATCAGTCTTTGATGGCAGCGGCTAACCAGTTTTGTCCGGGACCTCCTCTACCCGAGAGCTAGAGCTTTGCGTTCTCGCAAAGAAAGCTGTATATGCAAAAGGCTCACGAGACACTTGACTGAATTGGAGAAAAAGTGGTGAACTTTCTGCTCTTTGTATTATTGAATGTTTTGTGAAGTCACCAATCGGATAAGAGGTCTGGAGCTGATCCCATAAGCAGAATGAAGCGAGTCTAAAACAAGTTGGACACCTTCAGAAAATACTGAGACATTCGATGAATCAGTTCACTCGATGATGATATAGTGGCAGGGAATGTGGGAAGGAGGATAGCCGTCTTCTTGTTTGATCGGATTCTGCAAAACCATTTTTGGCCACAAGAGGGTGCCATGAATCCTCCATGTCGCCAAGTGCACTTTAATTGCTGCACTGTCCATCAGTGAGGTGCAGTTTGTAAACACATTGTGGCTTTCTTTAAACTAAAATGCAATTTAATTTACATTAAAGTAAATTACATACAGTCATTTACATTAAGTAAGCCAGACTTGCCTTTCAATGATTCCCAAACAAAAAGAGATTGTAAATATTGTCAATGCTCAACGGCAGTAAAAGATCATGAACATAATAATTCCTCTTGTAGATGTTTTTAAATCCTAAACCCTTCTGATATCATCAGATTTGACTGAATTTGTCAGCCACCTTCATCACAAAGAGGCAGTTGAAGGCGCATTCAAACAACGTCCAATCAGTTCAACCCAACAAATTTATAAAAAGAAACTGAACCCGCCTGAACCCGCCAGGAATGTGCAAATGAACAGATTTTAACAATCGCCTTTAGGTGTGCGTTTCTTTTTTTCAATGAAAGTTGCCCAAGTTTGTGTGTAATTGTGAAGTTACAGCATCATCATCCTTCTTCCAGCAGACACCCCCACCCCCACCTGACAATGCACCTAAAGCCTTTATGACTCACGCAAATAGCACATCTCCACACAATAATGGGCCAATCTGAGCACATGGCCGGGATTGGAGGAAAGTAGATAACAGGTTCATAATTGGACTAATTACAAGAGGATGTGTTGCTTCTTTAGGCTAAATGGCAGCGAAATGTCAGCAGGACAGTGGCTGCTCCGACTCAATGCCACTGTAAACAGGATTTGTTAAAAGGCTAATGGCTGTGCTCAATGTGCCCCTTTTTTTATCTCTACTCTTTTGAGTTGGATGACTTTGTGGCTGTTCTCACAGTGTAATCAATGGGACTCAAAGTTGGAATCCACTAATGAGTTAGCAGCCAATAAGGAGCACCCGGGGTGCCCAGGAAGATGGCAGTCAGGAGGGTTTGATCAATTCCTCTTCTGGTCCTTTTCCTGTCACCTTTTATCTTCTCGACATGAGGACGTTTTGTGTTTCACCTCCTGTTGTCAACACCTATTTTTCCCCTCTTCATTTTCTTTCATGTTTATCCTTAGCCTCCCTTTACTCTCCTCCTCGTCCTTCTCTGATCCCTCTAGTTTTTTGGCATATTCTCTGCCTCCCTCTCCTTTTCTTTTTCCTGCAGATGGCATTTGGAGCCAATTAGGTGTTTATATGCATGCAGCCATGTCTCAAGCCCTGCACAGGCTCCTCCTGTGTAGCCAAGTGCGGAAAGAAACTGACAGAGGACCTGTGGTGCAATGCAAAGATCAGCATGATGCACCTCATCAAAAGGACGACTTAAAAAAAAATTTGCCGGGGAACATGTGTGCGCGTGCGTGCCTCCAGGGACAGCCTGGATAATGTTTATATATTGCAGTACAAAGGACGACCGGCTGCCTCCAAATCAAATGACTCATCCCCACTGCGACTCGTGGACCACAATCCCAAGAGCCTGTAGTGAAAAATTATATTAACTTGCATTAGTTCCCTCCCTCCACCATGACACCACAGAGCCACATAAATTCACTTATTATGCTTTCCCAGTGCACCGGTTATGCGATGTTCAAACTGCCAAGACTGTGGAGTGTCTGAATGTCCACATCTGCCAAATTCAACATAATTCCTGATGACTCATAAACTGGAGCAACATATTTTTCTTTGCATAAAAACATGGGCATAAATCTGTAAATCCTTCCCCTGCGTTCATTCATGGCGCGGTGTTATATACGTGTGCACTTTCATAACAATCTATAGAACTCTTTCAAAACAGCCCAGGATGGAAGGAGGAACATCCTCCGCTTGTTTCCTGGCTGGAGTGCTGAGCATTTCATGGTGAGCTGCAACCCTCCCAAATCGATGCACATCTGATGCTTTTGCACTTATCCACACAATTCACAGAGAAATGTACAAATCTGACAGTGTTTCCAAGCTGCAACTCGTCTGTTCCTCCGTTTGGAGCTAATATGAGGGAAGCCACTGCCTGCCTGCCCGCTCGGCTGAGAGTGCCGCTCACCACTCTGTGTGGTCGCGTTGCTGCGGTGCATTCGCACATCTCAAGCAAGCGAGCCCCCTGTTAGGAGAGCTTATTAGTCGCTGTGTGGCCAAACGCTGCTTTTGGATAGCCGAGGGGGAGTGAGTGAGAGCGAAGGGGGAGAGAAGGGGTGAGTGGGAGGAAAGAGAGGCTGAGGTGAAGGAGAAGGAGGCGACAAACACAGAACAGAAACAAGGAAAAAGGCCGCGAGAGTGGTAGAGACGGCAAAATGAAGGCAGGTGGAGCTTTGTGGCAAAGTTTGGTTGTGTGGCAACACATGGTTGTATGAGAGGTGAGATTATAGATCTGATCACTCCTCACAATTACAAACACACACAGTGAGAATTCACTGTTGATGTCAGAAAAATACACTGTGAGCCAAGAAACTTTTTGCATCTACTTTTGATTTAAAGGTAAGACAGAGATGTGTGAATCATCCCCACTGAGACACCAATGTTGTAACCAATCAGGTCAGCAGCATGGACTGGTGCAGAAGTTCTTCCTGTTTCCTTCTACCAGTTCAGACTGTTTGGTGCCTGTTGAAGTTGTTGCCGTTGTTAAATAAAGGGATAAAGAGTGCATGATCTGGTTCAGGTGAGGCCAGAAAAACACAGTGAATGTGCCAAAACCAAGCAAATGTTGGGTTCATCATTGACTGCAATGTAGAGAATGCGCGGCCAGCTGTCAGTCCCAGATGTAAACAACTGGATCTGACTTCTCAATCAACAGCAAAGTTCCAAAGACACGGTGACACCAGCACGTGTCAGCCTGATGGAGTCCAGACTGTCACATACCGTTCAACACCTTCATTCCAGAGACGGCGCAGACAGCGGCGTCCCCGCAGGAGAAACTGCAGTGGTGCATTGATGTCATGAACATGGCCAAAGGAACGCAACTGATGGGGACATTCTACTGGTGTTACTGTTGTGGGTTTTTCCTGTTTCATCATGTTTCAAAGGTCAAGAATGCAATTCTACACTGATGTTCAGTTTGGAACATTTTGGGACATTGAAGGTGCAGAACGCTCAATTATTGGTTCAACATATTTCAAAGGGAAGATATCGCTCACGAGCTGTGATTAAAAAAAAAACAACAAAAAATTCAATCCTGTTTTTCCAGATTTCTCCTGAAAAACGAACTGATAAATAGCAGAACTTGTAAAGTGCTTCGAATTTAAAATGGGATGAGTCCACCAGCATACCAAGCTAAACACATTTTAAAGTGAGAGATCTCAAAATAGATGGCGAGTGTTGCAGGTTGAAAACGATCCATTTGTTTGGTCAACCTTGTATTTCGCACAACACTGGAGCTCTTCGATCCACAGTGATGAAACTCTGACTGATGCATTTCCACCTCCCTGGATTCATGTTAAATGTGTAAAAAAAAAAAGGAATGAAACAAAGAGTGTGTTTCAGAAACTGCTGCTAAGTAACCAGATGCTGGATCATTTTTTAATTAACGTTGGCTGCCCTCGTCTTCAGCATCCTGTTGAACATGGCGTGTGGTGAAGAATGCAATGGACTCACTGGAATATGCTGTTTATCTCCAGGAATGCGCCCGAAACACCAACAACACCTTCAAAAAAGGTTAAATCTCACGCGTCACCTCCTCCCTCCTGCCTGTTGTCATTCTGTAAATAGCTTGTGGAGTCACTCTTGCTGGAAATCATTACGACACAGACAGAGTTTACACTGTGTGGTCAGGATGCTGTTCCAGTCTTTCCTAAGGCTGAAGTAGCAGGTTCAGAACCCCCCACCCTGAGCTTTCAGGCAGTGATGCTGAATGGAGAGTGGTCTCTGTTTCTAAAAACCAGCTGGACTGTCCAGCTGGAAACATCTGAGGGTGCTCCGCCAGGAGACAGCCACAGCGTCCGTATCTCATTCAAGCAAGGAACCGGGGGCTGAGGAGGCAAGCAGCTTCAGACGGACAGACAGTGAGAAGGACAGCAGGGGCTATCAGAGCAAGGGAATCTGTGGGGAACTGCCAAGAACAACCAAGCAGCGCAAAAAGCTTCAAAAGGAAAAGACAAAGGGATGACCAGCACGTCTGTGAGTGCTGCCGGAAAAATCATCAATAGAGTTTTGTTGAAGGAAAATTTGAAGAAAAATTACCTGTCAAGTTAATCTGCATAATGTTTCAGTGGAGTCTTCTGTCTGAAAGGACATCTGTTACTGTGTGTGTGTGTGTGTGTGTGTGTGTGTGTGTGTGTGTGTGTGAGAGAGAGAGAGAGAGAGAGAGAGAGAGAGAGA
>JAUESF010019336.1:0-10845 GCA_032274765.1 Malacoctenus tetranemus | reverse complement strand
ACACAAGCAGCGGGATTTTCTTCAACGCTTGCGTTATCGGAACAGCGGACTCTTGAACGCACCCTCTCAGCTGGTGAGGTCTGCCATTGTGTCCAGAAGTTTTTTTTTAACTGCAGGCTGGCAGTTATTCACAGCTGTTTAGGCTCTAAAAACAGTCTAAATGATTTCGTTGGGAGTCAAAAATGGACGGTACCCACGCGGGTGTACTATTCCTTTAATCCTTTATTTAACATTGGAATGTCCAAAACCAGAACTTTTAAATAAATAAAAACAAAAACACTAAAAATCAAACAAGGACTTGGTCTCTGATAGAAAATAATGCACCAAAAAAAACAGACCCTAAAATGAGAAATAAGATGGCCTATCCAGAGTCAAATACCAAAAATGCACTTCAATAATAGTCATAATAATAGAGTTGTACATTCCTTTACCTTCCTTCCTTTCCTTACCTTAACATGCAACACTGCAGATCCAGTTCATGGAGGTAGAGGTAACAACATAAATCACTTCCATATAAATAGATGTAACCCCACACCGGGGCTGTGGCAATTGGCTGTGCTATAGGTTTTTCCATTTTCCTCACGAGGCTCATTTGCTGTTTGCAGATCCGCTTATCCCCACAGATTCAAAATATCCTGAATGACTGACAGAATGCTTCACTTCCCTTATTTCCTCCCACTAAGCCACAAACGTGCCCAGGTGCTGAGATCAATACACAGAGTCAACCCTCTTGTCATCCGGTGTGATTGGGGTCAAGAGACGAGAAAAAAACAATACACGCATGCAGATGGCAATAAATCGAGGCTGGAAAAATCATCGAGTTCATTCTCATTTATTGTGTGATTAATTGATTCATTGATTATCGACCCAGCCCTAGCAGAGGTGGTCCCCCCTGGTCCTGGGAGGCCACAGCCCTGCATGGTTTCAACGGGTCCCAACTTCTGAACACCAGAATGCGGCGAGGTGCTCGGTTTTCAGGCTTTCAGCAGAGCTTCATGATGACGCTGATCAGATTCAGGCGTGTCACAGCAGGAACATGCTGAAAACAGGCAGGACTGCAGCCCACTAGGACCAGTTGTGCCCATCTTTGGCTTCAATGGTCCTTTTCCTATAGGCTGCAATCGAATGGAGCTGGCCTCTGCCTATCACCGAGATGCAGATCTACAGTCTGAACAATTTCTTCAGTTTAGGGTGACAGATGTTCCTTGGTCACCAACTGCCAGAGCCCCAGCACAACACAACACCAAACAACACAACACAGCCTCCTAAACAATGAAGGGTGAGGACAGAAATAGGTCAGGTTGCTGCCTGCTTCATCCATGAGTCTGAGCACGATGAGGCGCATCAAACAGTGTCAGACATTGGATGTGGATCTCTGACCGCCCAGCCTGCATGACAATAAGACGCCAGCAGCTGAATATGGAAGAGTTTGGATTTTACAGCGACAACAAAAGACGGATGTCAGGATAGCAAAACGGTGCAAATTTTACCAATCACAAGCTAAAACAACTATTAAAAAAAGCCCTGTTGAAGGAAGATGATGAATCGGAGACAAATTAATATTTGGCGGTCGACCACAGAAATACCACAGTTTTTTCTCACAGTGACACACACACCCATAGGTGTGAAAAACAGTGGGAATCTGTGACACAACTGGAACAGACACTGTTACTGAGTGCCACAAAAGGGGACATGTTCGTCGGTAAGTGTATATTTCCAGCCTGCCAAGACCTTCCCCCTTTTTTTCTGAACTCGTGTGATTAACTGACAGGAGCAACACAGGCAGTGTGCATCTAACCTGGCAATCCCGCCACAGCCACGTGTCAGACAATAGGAGAACATGGCAACGGTGTGTGGGGGGGCTTCACCTGACAGGCACAACTAAGTCTATTTTCAGCCTTCACTTGTTAACAAGTGCGACAACATTCTGGTGGTTTACTTGGATTCACAGCTCATCTCATGCAATACAATCAACATGGCCCTAAATGAGGAACTGCCTAGCAATGACAGGAGAGAAAAAAAAAAGCTTTTTGGAAAATAACAAATTCCATGATTCACACAAAATATTAAAAAAGATTACAAAAATTGGGATTTGGTCAGTGGCCTGATTCCATAATGCTTCGTACATCAGTGTTTGTCAAGAATCTGATTTTTAAAAACAGCTTCAACCAGAAGCCCGTCTGTATTGCAGACAGATTTGCTGGTTTGAGTAACGTGGCTTGTTGCAGCTCTTTGTGTGTTTTTGTGAAACTGGCATGAGAACATTTCTCTTTGTTCAGAATCCTTAAAGTTTTTCTTCTTTGCCGCGTCCTTGCCATGTGGGGACACAGTGAAATGTCATGTAGCAAAGCGTGGCATGATTTTGCGACATAAAAGACCTGCACATGAAGCTCCACCTCCTCAGCTGACCGCGAGGAGGCAGTTTAAATCTGTTTACTTACTGTTCATGTACACGCAGCTAATGAGACCAAAAGCTTGCTCTTGCCTCTGTAGGAAAACTCACGCGACTTAAGACTAAGATCACAGGGATCACACCTGACACAAAAATACATGTATACTTAGTACGAGTAGATTAGTTATAATCTTGGTTAATGTCAGACTTTTTGAGGGATTCATTTTGAAGGTTGATTTGATAAAATTGCTGAGCGTTTTCGTAATGAAAAAAAATTCACAAGATTTGCAGAAATGTGTGAACCCGTTGTGTGTTTATCTTTGGAGATAAAGGCTCTGACTCTATGAAAAGACAGGAGAAAGAGTTGAGGTAAGAGCAGCAGAGTCGGGAGCCGACACAGGGCTGTCCAACTGCACACTCCCAATCAGTGGATTTTCTGCTCCGCAGAAGCTGGATCATGTTCTGCAAAATGAGAGTGAAGTTGGACCAGAGCGAAAGCCAGCTGGAGTGAAACACTGAGTCATCGCCACAAACTCAGACTTGGTGTCTCTGCTGCATGACAGAAACAAGCCAAATCGAAGAGTTTGGGGCCAGTGGCTAGCTGTTTATTACAGGAACAAAAAACATGCTAAAAAATGTTTTTTGTTGGGCCTCCTTTGATAGAGGTTTCCATCATATCAGAAAAAATACAAATAAAAAGTCTGAGCATGAAGTGGACACTACCAACCCGTCAAGCCGCAGACTTCAAAACAACATTGCACCACCTAGCAGGAACCCAGTGACAGATCCCTCAATAAGTGTAAAAAAACACTGACCAGGAAGTGTCAAAAGGTCACAAAAAAATAAAACATTAGCCAAAACGCCAAAACTCCAACGCTGTGAAAAGAAGTTTGAGCACCTGCTGCTTTAGTAGCAGAGCGACACATTCAATCACCTTTCTCAGGATGACCCCATTGCCACTGGAGCCCCGACCGATATATCGGTGGGCCAATATATCAGGCCAATTTTGGCGCCAAGTCCGATTGATCAACATCAGTCAAACTGTGGCCGATATTAAATTTCTGCTTTGCTGCAAGCAGCACCAAGAAACTTGTGCTGCGCGGTGATTCTGCTCTCTCCCCCTCCCTTCCTGAGCAGCAGCTCCGTGCTGCTCCTCTCCCTCCTCTCACCCGCATGCGCTCAGAGTTGCAGACAGCAGAGAGAAACAGGACAGAGAAGCGTGAAGTTTACTGATGGTAAGCTATATTACACTACAATCTAGTGCTCCATGACAAACGTCCTCATGGAAAAACACTGTGAGGGTGCATAAAGGAGAGCAGGCAAGTTCTATATGCGCTAGTTTTTGCCAACGTATTAGAGTTTTCACACCGTACGTTGCCTCTGTGAAATAAGCAAAGATATATGCAACTGTCAACTTCCATCTCTACGAGTAGTTAATGCAAGACTATTATGCAGCATTTAAATATTGTGTCAATTGCCTCTTTGTGAAAAAAACAAGACATGCGATTTTATAAGGAGATTATGTTGTGTCTCACTAAACTTCATTCATGCACGTTTTACTGGAGGTCAAAAATTCAGAAGTTAATGTTTGCATTAAACTAATTTTTAAAAGGCTCGAACTAATGTACTTAGTTGTAATCTTATTTGGAAGTTTTTGCAGTTGCAACATTGTTGCTTAAATCTAGTTAAGCCCCTTATGTTAAAGGAATATTACACCCAAAGAATGATGTGCCTTCATTTCTACTCACCCCCATGCTGAAGCACTTTTTTGATATCTCCTATGCAGCTGGAGATCAGGGAGGTTTCTTGTTATCTGTCACATGTTATCTGTCACAAAAGTGCTTCAGAGTGTTGTTCAGCATGGGGGTGAGTAGAAAATGAAGGCGCATCATTCTTTGGGTGTACTATCCCTTTAAGTGGAAGATGGAACTTTTCAACAGCTTGTAAATATGACAAATTTATACTCTTAATATTTTTTTGTGATAGTAAAATATAATAAGCCAAACACAAAGACCATAAAATCACTAAGTTACTGAGTCTTTTAAAATGTATCAGTTGCAAAACACCTCCCAGTGTGTTCTCACTTTAAGCTGGATGCAGCCACTTGTTTTCACTCTGAAATGGTCATCTATAGTATCGATGTTGTTCAAATTACAGTTACTATAGTGTTCAATAGTGTTCTGTTACTTACTTACTTTTAATAACATTTTGACCATATATACATTGGATATGAGTCAATATTGGATTTCAGTCAATATTGGATATCAGCCAAAATCAGATATTGGCCAATACATTGGATATTGGTTTTTGAAAGCCCCCAGTATCAGTATCGGACTCTAAAATCCCATTTCGGTCGGGCTCTAATTGCAACACATTCATTTATATGGTGCTCTGACTCAGTTCAGTTTGTGTTGTCAATTGTGTCTTGAAATGTAGTGACCACTTCAGGGTATGATTAACAACCATGTCTCTGGATCAACAAGTCAGTAGAAACAAGCAGTCAGTGAGTGCAAACCTCCGTCAAGTGGCTCACAAGGCACAGAAATGTCATTTTTTTTCCTCATCACGTTGGATCGCCTGGTGAGCAGATTGCCACCAAAACTGAATCAGCTTCCCCCTGTACCACTACTCACCCATCCTGCCAATTTCATCCAAGGAACCTTTGGATTTTTTTTTGTTTTTTGTTCTCCAAACACACACACAGACAAACCAGGTGGTCTTTGCCACATGATGACAGCAGTCCAGCTTCCTTCAGTCCAGCCACATTAGTAACAAAGCACACGTGCCTCGGTGTGATTCGCTCGCCGATGAGCTGGAAGCGTCTCAAACTGAGGAAGCTGTCCGTGGACAAACCGATAAACACTGCTCCACCTTGTGTCAACTGTAATTACAGTGAGTGGCGGTGGCCGGCCGGTGCGGAGTAATCCGGAGCCGCCGCTGGCCCCGGCTGAAGGGATCAGGGTGGTGCCGCGAAGAGCGGGGGAAGGGGACGGGGAACTCAGTCTCAGCCCCCTGCGCATTTATCACTCCCATTTGCGCACCACCGCCACTGTGTCTCTCATCAACAGAATGGTCGGGGTGCAGAGCTTAATCAGGAACGCCGCGGAAAACAGTCATCAGATGTAACAGCTTGTTTGCTCCTAATGTGCTGCATCACAACAGCGATTATTCTGAGGCAAAAAAGGCTGCACGATAGACAAATCTGCTGCCGAATTGTCCGACAAGCAGTTTGTCTGAAGCAACACGAGCAGCACAACATCAGAGTTTCAGTCAAACGTGTCAATAAGCAGTGGCACAGAGAAGCCCTGAAGTTCGCAATGGAGTGCGGGGCGCAGCGGGGGGCGCGCCGCTCACTCACCGTGGCCTCGAGGCTGGATTGTGGAGCCGCCTCTGTCTGGACATCTTTTCAGGCCCTGCTCTAACAGTAAGTTGGGTCTGCAGTTCACTTTGCGCGCGTTCGACCAAGTGGCGTAAATGTAAACTTTCGGGGCCAAATCCTTCACGTGCCACAGATGAGCTGAGTGGTGGAAACCTGCAATAAATGGCATAACAGCCGAGCTCTGTGCGGTGTCGTTAAAAATACCTGCAGTCCGACTGAAAAACTATGAGAGGTCAGATGGAGGGAGCAGAGGGGGAGGCATAACAAGCCTCTCTGTAGACAGAAGTCACGTCAGAGGGAGACGTGTTGCTGGCTCTCATTATTCAGGAAGCCCGTGCACCTGCACACACCTGCGCCACGTTCATGGACCCGAGAGATAAAATGGGAAACGTGATCAGTGTTGACAACTCACCACTGAGGAGGTGGCTATTGACTGCTTTTAAAATCGACAAATGACGTCATGAAAAACTGGCAAAGTTTACAGTTCGCATGTGAATCTTAATTGATGGGATTGAACAAAAACAGAAAAAAGTCCATATGTTTGTCTTTATAGACGTAGTTACTTGTGTTTATTTTTTGTTTTGTTCAATTGAAATTCCACTCTAATACAGAAAAGTAATTTTTAAAAATCAGCAGTTGATTGATGACAACAAACATTCGTGTGTGTCTGTATGCATGTGAGAGAGACACACCACAAGAGAGTGATCGCCACAAACACTTTCACAGTAACTTAAGTTCTTTTCTTTTCAGTGTTCTTAAGTTGCATTAATGGATGCCTGGTGGAATTACGCTGCTTCTTGCTGTCGCCTCACAGCAGCCCCAAAAACAAGCAGGAGGGCAATGCGTCACTCAGAGTTGTCCTTCGATGTAAATGCGTGTGCAGTGAGAAGGCCTACACTTGGTGACTTGTCCCTGCCTTCTCCCAATATCAGCCGTACACACTCCAGTGTCAAAGCCCAAGGTGCTTCATTTCACTGAGAGAAATGTCCTTTTGCATTGTGCAGTCTGTGTGTGATAGCAATAGCAGCCTCTGGAGTGAGGCACTCACTGACAGGGTGCAGGCACTTGACCACTACAACGGGCATGCCAGTGACCTTCCAGTCTGATTACTACTGACAAGCGGTGGAAACACTCCCGAGGGGAATCTGGCAAGTACAATATTTTGTCATAGAGTTACTGCCCTCCTTGAAAGGGGGGTGGGGGGCCCGTTAGCTGCATTCAAAGCTTGTGATGCAAAAAAAAAAACACAGTAGAGGTTCACTGGCTGTGGTGCTGAAAACACTGAAAGGACCAGTCATATTTAATCAGCTTGACCCTGAAAGCCTGCTGATGTGCTGGTTGCCAGGGGGCTGTCCTGAGCCAACAAGAAATGTTGTGAGGCTATGATGTGCGAGGCGGAGATACTGTGAGTAAACATCAATATATTTCTGTTTTTGTTCTCTGCAGCTCATGAAGAATCATTCCTGTGATAAAAGGATGGCAGCTCACCTCACCAAACTTATTTTCTACCATCCATCATGAGTGTGACTCTGCAGCTTTTGAATAAGTAAATAACGTTGAATAAAAAAAAGAAATGTTCCTCTCGGTAGACCTTTTGCTGTCTAATGTTGCATCATTTAGTGGCTGTATCAATCAGTACAGAAGAAAGAAGGATTTATAATGTATCATCGCAGCTGATTTGAGCACTTCTTGCTGCACTTTGAGGGAATATCATAAATAAGTCTCTCATTCTCTACTGGAGCCATCACAGTATCACATTTTATCCGCATTAACAACCAAGGGCAAAACAGTATCACTGTAAAAACAGAAACTCCAATAATGAAAAAATAAACTGAAGTTTAACTTCATTCATCTTGTGTTTTGTCTGTTTAATTAGTCTTCCATACGCATTTCGTTGCTTGTCCGTGTGACATGCAATGACAATAAAGTTGAATTGAATTGAATTGAATTGAATATGGGTTTGAGCTTTACATGTCTACTGAAAATTTATATCTCAATAAGCTGAACCCCACCCTGGATCATTTCCAGATGACAGATGGCCCTTTACTGTCCATGCACACTGTCAAAGTTTCCCCTCTGTGTTTATGAAAAAGCAACAAGAGACCAGTAGAAAACTGAAAGCTTGCATACGAACGTGCGTGCGTGTGTTACAAAGTAATCAGCACCCTCTTTGCAGTGATAAATCACACAACAGGATATTACATCAGGCTCTGCCTTCCCAGGGCATTTGAAGGCCAGCCTGACCTGTCTGTGGACTTCATAATGCTGATGTGCACTTAGCATCATTACAGCTTATTGCATGAAAAAGCTCCACCAATTACAGAGAGGAGACACAGGAAGCCCTGTACACCATTTTATAATGAGATGAGAGGCCAGTCTGACAAATGAATCTGGGGCTACACTTTGTGAACAAGGCTACAGGGATGGCACGTTTTTTAGGGCAAACCCAAGAGTTAGCATCACACTGGCACCGGGTTTTTTCCTCTGCTTTAAATTCCTTTGGAGAAGAGAATCTTTGAGCAAGAACATGATTCATTACGAGTTTTAAGGACTGGCTGTTCTGGTCCTGAAATAGTATCTTGAAGGCCACAAAGCCTGAAAAATGGGGCAGCCACGCGTACAGCTGATAGTTGTTGTATCAAAACTAAATTTTATCATTGTGTTGAATAAAAAGAAACACCATCCAAGAAAGGATTCAGCAGTACTCGAACACCATCTGTAAAGAAGTGCTGATGACCTGTGACACATCCGACTGCTTTTTATATAAAGATATTGACAATTAAAGAACAAAGGGCTGAATAAACTCCAATCTGAACCATGACATGTGGGGAAGCAAAAAGACTTCACCTAATGCAAATAATTAAGCACTTAAAGCAATAAAAAGCATGCTTTTGTGTGTTTGTCAGGATGGGTGATCTGCATTGCTGCATCATCCAAAAAAGAAAATAGGCCCCTCCAACTGAAAAAACTTGAAAAAAAGATATTGAAACAATATTGAAAGTGACCCTTGACAGCTGGTAATCACCCATCCAACAAAGATCTTTTTGATTATTCCTCTGAACTACCCCATCACAGTTTGAATGACTCCCAGACAGCAAAGTACCCCAAACTGTCCTCTGGATGATGATTGTTGTTTGTTGCACTGCAGTGATGCTACAGGCCACAAGTGTATCATTCAGATTGATTCAAAGTGAATGAGAATGAAACTGCCTGTGCATGGTTTGGAGCCATCATGCAAAAATATTTTTTTTATCTGTCTTTTTTGCTGCTCAGCCTCTTGATATCCATCGTCTGTCATTATCCAGCCACTATCAGGATGATCAGTATGAATGTGCTTTGGTGATTTTAGAGGAAGAATTCAGATTTGTCTTTTCCTCCCTTCTTTGTCTATCTGCTGAGTGAAAACCTTTGGATCTGCTCTCTTTAAACAGTTTAGATAACCGATGATTAGAAACAAACACATTCACAGCAACGAACCTTTCAACAGTCCCTGATCTGAACTGCTGTGCATCAATTAACACCAGAATTGATGAGGTTCTAACTGTTCTTCTATTCCCACTGTACATTCTCTCTATCTTTCACAACTCCTGAAAAGGGAAGTGGTGGATGCTGCAAAATGCATCTTCACCATATGACTGAACATACCACAGACTGCTGTCAAAGGGCAGATGGAGGCCTGGTATTCGGAGTAAGGTCAAAAGGCTTATGGGAGCAAGGCGTGGTTTGACAGTTGAGGTGATTCTGGGAGTAAAAAATATGTTTCAGGTGAATTCATGTCCTCATGAAGAGAGCAACATGAACCTGTGTGTATGTGTGCAAACATTTTCTGTTTGCACGCTTACACACCCACATTTCTCCAGTGCGTATTAGGATTTCCACAAGCCAACAAATAAAATATATAAAAAAGAAGCATTACTACGGCCCTCACCTAAATAAGGACAAAGAGAGAGACAGAAGGTGAGAGAGTGAGAGAGAGAGAGAGAGAGAGAGAGATTGAGAGAGACAGAGAGGGGGGCTCTATCCTCCCTCCTTTTCCTCCTTAATTTTTCATCCTGTCTCCCAGATTCAAATAACAAAACAGCTGCATATTTAACATTTGCAAAAGGAGAAAAAACAAAGTGAGAAAACCGCCAGCCAACAACCATGTTTGGCAAAACAAGGGATCACTTTTTTTTTTAATTGCATAGTGTAGTTGGATGCAAATAAATTGGCAAACCACACACTTTCAAGGTTAAGTCATGCAGCCTCGTTTCAGAACCAGAAGAGAGCAGAGTGAAATGACTGCCACCAAGGGGTAGATCTTGTGGAGAGCTTCTGGCTTACAATTGTTGCAACATGAGTTTTGTTTTGGGATGAGCAAGTTATGACACAGCATACACAACATCTACCAAATCTTACTTGCAGTTTGGACTGTGTGTGTCACACATGGAGAAACAACTAGAAACACAACTTGGAACACATGCTATTGATGCCAGCATTCGCATGGCTTGTATTATCCAGTTTTGTTTTTGCTTTACCGAAGATATTTAATGGCTCTGGGACAATGTTTCTAGTCTTGGGCTGAGGAACTTGTGGGGCCATGGAGTACCACTCTCAGCACACTCACTGACAGATCAATGCAATGCAGGGGTTTCTTCAAGACCGTCGAACAGACCATGACCAGCGCTAAAGATACAGGAAACTGAAAGAAAGACCTCCAGCTGAATGACCGATGCTTACAGGCTGGAACCTTCTATCACCTTCAAACTTTATCAAACACTCGTACGGTGCTCCCTGTAGTCCTACATGGCTTGTGTTTTAATGGATGAAGCCACAGATCACTCACCTGAAGAAAGAGTGCAGCACTCTGGGTTTTTTTCAATTCCTCTCAATGAGAATATGTTGATGAGGAGCAGGTTGAATTGGTCTGAATTGGATAACTCCTTAGGTGTTTCTCTGCTTTAGTGCTGCTATGCCAACATCTGCCCCAGTGTGTGTGTGTGTGTGTGTGTGTGTGTGTGTGTGTGTGTGTGTGTGTGTGTGTGTTTACTGTGTTCGACTTCAGGTCGCTCTCCATTGATCGCATTATCGACAA
>JAUESF010019331.1:0-10858 GCA_032274765.1 Malacoctenus tetranemus | reverse complement strand
ACATTGGCATCGATCTGTCAGCAGCTTTCTGACAGCCATCACAAACAATTGAGCGAAAAAAACGTGTGTGTGTGTGTGTTTGAACAATGACTCTAAAGGGAGCTTCCAATGGTTTAGGTATATGTATATAGGTAATCGTCCCTGACTACCTTACAACTATAAAAAACACCCGGTTGCTGCCAGATATTTGTTACCTTGGTGTGTTGTGACACAGCATTTGATCTGACGGAGCAGAAACAATAACCGGCTTTAAAAAAAATAATGTGAAGGTTACATTTTTTTTCATTTGTCAAGGAATAAAATAAGACGCAGAAGTCTGACAGCCTCACAAAGCAGTGACACTGTGACAACTGACAAGCAGAGTGAGGCAGAAAGCGAACCTCAGTTTTTTAGGTTCATGATGTTTTAAAGAGCACGTGCATTTTTTTTCAGGGGTTAGGTGTTTGTAGAGAAACAAGACTAGTTAAATCCACAACAGGTTACTATGAGCCATTGGACTCTTTTGATTTAGAAGTTTTCTATCGCCCTGTCAATGCGTGTTCCTGTGCAGTTTAGGTTCACGGTAGTTATACAATGTTGCAGGTGGTTCTGTGCCTGTGAGGATGAAATCGACACGCAACCTGGTAAAAGTCTCTTACTCATTGAAAGCACTGTCACTACAGATAGGTGAAGGGTGGGGGACAAATCTGCGTGAGAGAACATCACATGTGAGGGAAGCAGGATGAAAGTGAGCAGAGTGCGCATCCTCCACTCATCAGTGTAAAATTAGATCAGATGAAGTGCTTCAGTTGGCACCCCCCACTTTTTTTCTCCTTCGTCCCTCTTGTCATCCTCCGTGCCTTTTGCTTTCGACATGCCTGACAAATAACAAGCAGCTCTGAAGCACAACGGGAGATGGAAATCTAGTCACGGTGTCAGCGTGGTATTAATACGCTGCCACCTGGCACGACGGAGAGACAGGAGGGAACACGGGTGAGAAATAAAAAAGCTCATCAAAGAAATGGAAAAACAAGAGTGTAAAAGTTTCTTTTCCTCCCATCTCATCTCAGCTCCCGTCTCATTGCAGTGGCTCATTTGGTAAAAGTTGGATGTTAGCTATTCAAGAAGGGAATAGGATTTCAAGTCAGGTAATGGAAAAGTTTCAATTTCTGATATACAGAGGGGTCTTCGTGTTTCTGTTCCACAGATGCCTGTAAAATGGTTACGTCTGGTTCGAAAAATGGGGTTGAAAACCTCAGATGTCAGAGCGTCTTTCTCAACCTTCCTGAAAGTATTTCTTTTCTGTGTTTCCGTCTCGTCAAAGTTTTGACGGAAGAAAAGTAGAAGCACGTGAGACAGATTTAGCAAGGTCTTTAAGACACACGAGGATTAAACGCAGTTTCTTCTTTTTTGCCGAATATTTCAAGAAAAATAGAAGAAATGAGTGGACGCAGAATCTATGTGCAGACGAACAGGCAAAAGTGTGTGAAATCTCTGATCAGTCGATGTAGTATGCATATCATTTGGCTAGGTGGCAGTGTGATACACAAACAACTAATGCTGCAAATTTGTTGTCTCTGTTGCTGAGTCACCATGCAGCATTGCTTCCCATAATCAACTTTGGGACAACTATTAGCTGTGATGTGAGAGTGGAGCAGTCGTTTCAGCAAGACAGTTTTATGTTTGTGGTGTCTTGCTGCTGTCTTCATATGAGCTCGGCTCTAAAAAGGCTGAAACAAGTGCAGCACGTCCTCATATCAGTAGCATTTTAACAGTATGAGCTCATTTAGCAGGAGACTGAAATGCTCCTCAAACTACCAGTTGCCTTCCTTTGCGTTTACCATTTCATTATGAAGCCATTTCACGTTCATTACAATTGAGGCAGTGCACTTAACAGGTGTATAAATATGGCTAAATCTACCATTGGACCAGTCGGTGGTTGTCAAACAGCACAAAGCAGTCATTCACAGCTGTCATAGCACTCCGAGCAGCAGTCGTCTGACAAAGCCGGACAGACAAGCGGAACATGTTCCAGCGCCGAGCCACGGGAGAGATTGTGTTATTTTAAATGAGAAGATGGCAACTAAGTGCTGCCGAGTGAAGCGTCCCGCTGTATCCCTGATACTCTCTCATCGAATAAGAGAAAATGCTTTAATTGTCCTCGTTTGGATCAAGTATGAATACATGGATCCCATAGGGGATAGATTCAGGCTGAAGTGTTCGACTTGCACCAATAATTCACTGCTTCGTACAACATGACCTGCAGTTCAAATTTTGCCGGCAAGAATAAAAGGATCCTTCCAGAACCAATTGGATTAACATAAAAACGGGGGATTACATTGCCTGACTAACAAAAACACCTTCAAGGACAGCATCACAAACAGGCACTTTACAGCAGCATGAAAAATGAGGCTTACACTCCCAACAAACTGTTGGCATCAACTACGAGAAGTAAAGAAACGCTAATTAGTTCAACTGTATACGGTTCTTGATTGTTTTCCTTGGAATGTTACATTAAGGTGCTCAGGAAGTAGTCGGTAAATCACTACTTACCAGGCCACAGCGACCTTGAACCTTAAGTCACTTTATTTGAACATCCAGATTATCTTTTTGTGAGAGAGAACATGAGCCCCATTCAATTCACTGCGGCTTTCGTGGAGATAGGAGCTGTAAACGTTTCCAAACAAGTCTGAAATGTGAGATTTTTTTTCCCGTAAGTTTGTGATCGTCCCTGATGAGAAAGCTGAGCTGCCCACGATGAACCTTGTTTACAGTACTTGCTGTTGAGTAAAGTACACAATCACGTTTCCAAACAGGAGTGGAGGAACGAGGTGTACCCTTGAAATCACATCCCGAAAAGCATAACTTTTTTTGACTGAAGTTAGCTCTTCAAACACAGCGGCCGTCCTGGGATTTCCTCATGAAAGACTCCTTATAGGACATTTTGGAGGAAAAACTGGCAACCAGCCCAGAACAACAAAAGCAGCGAGCCAGATGTCAAAGAGCAAAGCTTTTTTCCCCCCTTTTTTTCCAGATGGAGCTACGCTGACTGAACAGGACATGTAGAAAGGGGACAAGCAGCAGCCTGTAAACCGGAGCAGACAGCCAGCTGAATGGAAGTGACACATCGCTGACTGAATCAGTCCGGTAAGTGAACGGACCGGCCTGAGGAAACGGTATTTGACCGAGGAGTTGGTGCCTCCAATGCAGACGTTTAGATTGTACCTACAAACATGTCAACATGAAACTGAAAAACATTTTTCACTTTGCTACGTTCCAGCGTTGAGATGAAACTGTCAATATATCAGGCTTGTTGCTTGTCGCTGTTGCTGTCTCCTTGCTTTTCAAATTAGATTTTACTGTTTTTTGAAGTCTTCTAAACTGTTACTATTTCATGAAGCTCTTTGATATCAACTCATACAACAAGCATTAGACCAAGCCATACCGTTTGTTGGTATGTTTTTGTATAAACACTCATTTCACCTTTTTTAAAAAAATTATTAAGTCCTTTCGCTAGAGCTTTATGATAAAAATGTAAACACTGATGATCTCTAATTATGCATCATTTCAGCTCCCACAGGAAGCATTTTATGACTGTTTGTTAGCATAATTGTCTTTCAGTTCATTAAAATCCCAGAAATTGACAGTAAGTTCATTTATAAGCATATACACATCTGCAATGCATTAAAATCAATCTGAATTTCCAACAATGAGGTATAATAATATGGGCACCTGTCTATTTTTGTGTGAAAGGTCTGTGCTGTAATTTGCAAGTGAGACTTTCACAAAACCATGAGCATCAATGAGCCCCAGCCACCTTTGACCGTGCTGCAAGTACATTGTCGAAGGATTTTAAGTGTACAAGGGTTTATTTGTCCAAAAGTATCAAAAGACTTGAACAGTGTCTAAAATAGATTTTATTATTGCGTCTGAGCTTTTCAGCTCCAACTGAAGGTTGCCTGCACTTATTATCAGGAAATGTTTGTACAGAGCATTAAGAGCCCTTTCTTCATCCGCGTGTGAGGAGATGATTCGTCCAGGCAGTTTGCTTACAAATTCTCACATCATTCTTCAAACTATGAGTGTGTACAGTGTCAAGGTCGAAGCTGTGAAAGGCAAAGCTGAGAGAGAGACAGCACTCCACCAAGTCTATTACATCCAGAGAAAGCCTTAGTTCCCCCTCAGAGGCCCTTTTTGGAGGAGTGATGCATACATACTGTTTACTTATGAACATGCACTTGCATAGTCTCATGAGGTGAGTCCACAAAGATATGCTGTGATCTCAAACACCATTCAAATGCTGTTCTTGTCTTGTTGCTAATTTCTGCACTGGCGAATGGTCGAAGCAGTTTCCTGACTTTTTGACTCCCGTTTACTAAAGTATACTTTCTATCCACACCAATAACATATCTTGTGTGTTGCTCATATTCTAAGTGAGACACCATTCCTCTTTTGTATCAAAATCCCAACAGATCTGTAGTTCTGCCCTTCTATAAAATATTCAGCAGGTGATGCAGAGAGGTATAATCTCAAACATGTTGCGTTTAAGAATCAAGAAACCTGGTAAAGGAGAAAGTGATGAGCCTCAAGCACACTATATTGTGCTGGTGTGTCGAATAAAACAAGGCTGCAAGACAATAAAGTCGATGATAATTGAATGTCCGTGTTGCAGTGGGATTTGAAAACAATAGTGTTACATAGATCTACGCTGTAATAGCACTTGTGGATAGCGGACATTCAAATGTGAGAGGAGCAGGGCATGAGGTTAGATAATGTATATTCATTTCCTGTCTGACACACAAACCGGCTTAAAGCTCAGTGTAATTAGCAGGCACCCCCCCTCTCTCTTTCTCTCTCTCTCTGTCTGTCACCTTCTCTGCATGATCCTTCCACTCAGCTTTTCATGTGAATTAATTACTCTTCTAATAGCCAAACAATCATAAGAGGTACATTCATGCATGCACTTCCTCAGACATCCTTGAAGATGTGGTTCTGCCGGCTTTATCGCGCAGTCTTTCTCCGACATAAAGGACGACCACAGCAATGAAGAAGACTCACAGTCACAGACTTAACAGTCACTGTGCAGTCTCCCTGCTTCAGAACTGTGTTCTGGTTGCACATGCAACAGGTAGGAACCAAACTCTGAACTAGTCCCCCTGATAGTGTGGAAGATGTTGATTACCAGCATCTGTCCAAGTAATGTTTGTGGGTAAAGTAGCTAATCTGAAGAAGAGCTGAAGGTGCTCTTCAAATCTTGCATCAACCTAAACTGCATCTTTTCAATTTATCTCAGTGTGTCCGATTTTAAGCGATTACTTTTTGGCCTTCAGGTAATTTTAGCTGTCTGTCAATACCAGGCTCATAAAGTCCACACTTGTGCTCTTGGCAGTCTGATTTTACCTTCCAAAGCTAAACTCTGGGAACAGACCTCCAGGGACGGAGGGCTTTCTGTGATCAGTGCTCTTGACGACAGCAGTGATGTATACGTATATTATGGTCATCAACAAGAAAACAGCTCTGCAGTTAAAACTCAGAAGTAAAAAAACAAAACAAATGAAACTCCAGCTTGAATTAAAACTTCTGAAGGGATTTATATTGACTATGAATCATAACGAGACACCTCAAGTCGCCTCAGACTTAATGAAACTGTGATGGATATTTTCAACTATTTTTGGCCAGAAAATCTTGGTGAATGGACCTTGCGAAGTGAGGAATCAATTCAAATCATTGTTAACGAGGCTTGTGTGAGGTATAATGAGGTGACTCATGAATAGGACCGGAGGTGTAAATTACAAACACGACTGTGAAGCAACATCTCATTTGCTCGCAGAACATTGGAGCAAAAAGAAAACAGACCACACGCGTATGTTGAATGCTGGATTCACTTCATATTAACTAGCTTTCCGTGTCTAAATGTGACAGCGACGCCCACTACTTGACCCCTCTTCCTTTTGTCTATTCATTGGCTGTGAGGTGGTTTTAATTAATAAGTCTGAAGGTGGAAGATTTCAGGTCCTTCAACACAAAAGCTGTTTGATCCACTTTCAATGAACTACACTTTGTTTCAGGTGTGATAACTCATCTGGCCAGCCTGAAACTGTGGGTCTCTTTAGGTTGTGAAAGCAGAGGAAGCAACATGCAATGTATGGACCAGTTTCTTTGTAACCATAGAGTCAAGTTGCTTCCTCTTGGTTTTACAGATTTCTGTGTTGGACAGTCGGTGAGCCATGTTTTTCATTTTTCTCATGTTTTTTTATTGGCTTTTTTTATCACTCCTGATCAATGCTCGTATCAGGAAATGTCATCCCGTAACAGCAGCTGTTGTAACTGGATGACCTTGTCCAAACCGACAGTATTTTCCGTCCCCAAACTGTCGCAGTGTGAAAGTCTCTCTGCTCTCAAACGACAGAAGAAACATGTAATTCTTTGGTCACTTTTTAAACGCATCTCATCAAACCCTACTCGTCGCTGGCTTTTTACATGTGGCTCCAACCTTTCCACGTGTTTGACATCCATTGCACGGTTTAATGACCGCTGACCAAACTGCAATCAAGTGAGCGCATCACTCTGAATCATTTATGAGGTCAAGTTAAATCACGTGTGATTGTGCTTCGGCCTGCGAGAGGTAAGCCAATAAAACAAGGAGAGGAACTACGGAGTGGAGGTCGCTGCAAAGGCAACTTCAGTCTCCTCGCAGCTGCATTTCCACTTCTATAATGGATTGCAAATTTCAGCGCCTTCGTCCCGACGGTACTCGCTTGCTGGTAGCATAATGGTAATTTACATGTCATTTCCAGAAGGATTATCATCTATATGTGGCGAAAACACCCATGTATCATTGACATGACCTTCAATCAGAGAAAGGTCTCGGCTGTGAGTGATGGGGGAGTGACACAAGCACAATGTGATTATCTCCCACTGGGCAACTGGCGTAATGTGAATGGATGGAAGTCACAGGACATGTTACACCGAGAGATGCAAATCGAGATTAAATCAGTGAATTTATTTGATATTTGTTCCAATTAGAAATTCACATCTGAACCCCGGCATCCCACATTATATTTTTGAGTTATTTTACAAAAAAGTATTGAGTCAGTGAAATTTTGTCAAAATGTAGTGATAAATAAACTATAGCAATCATCGCGCTCCAGTGAACTCGGTGAGAAAGGTGGAGCAAGACAGTAGCTCGCTAACTGGTTCCTTATTTGACAAAAGGAACAAGCCCACTGATTCATGGACGATTGTGTTGCTCATGACAAACGAGCCAAATTGCATAATGATGTTTCGTATCTGTGTTGTGTATTTGTTCTAGCATACTGTGTAACTTTTTTAGCTTTTTGTTGTCTTTCATATGATTGAATCACTTTCTTTAGAATACCAGTGCAGCTGGTCAGCCACTTTACGCAGCAGCTCACTGTGGAACTGTCATTTGTTTGAAAACAACAACAAAAAGGTAAGAAAAAGCTCCCCAAATAGACCAAAACACGGCCTCTTCCTGCACTCTGTGGCAAACTGTTTATCCTCGACCACAAATGTGTCTGATCGCACACACGCTGCAGTTTGGTTTCTGTTTGTGTGTGTCTGTGTGTGCTTGCGTCTTTGTTTGTGTGTGTGAGAAACTACACACCTAAATGAATAATTTATTGCCCCTCCCAGTAAGATTTGTCTGTTGCCCTTTTTTCCTGCCTGTAACACAATCTTGTACACATTATGAAAGTGCCCACCACACATTAAGCGCTGATTAATTATTCAGCGTCCAGTTCATGTAGTTGTGATGATCCATTTTAGTGAGCTGCATGCTTTCTGAACTCATTTCTGCCCCTATTTGTATAAGACCTCCAACACTCAGCATATTGGTTCACTGTAATGAATGCTGTTTAGCCCTTTCCTGGGAATAAGAAGCAAAATTGAGTAAATTAAGTTTTTTTTCTGCTTCATAGAGATGTTGTGTTTCATCCTAATTGCTTCATTTTTAAAATCCAAGTGCTTCATTTTTTTTCCTCTCCTAAAAGGAACTCATAATTTTTTCTCAACACTGGAAGAAAAATTGAAACATAATACCACATTCAAAATCAACATATTAAAGTATGACTTAAAGAGTAACAACTGTACAACCTTTCAGCGTGCTTTGGGAACACAGCACACTGTACTCTGAGAAAAGCTGCATCTAGAATCTGTGACACCTCATGGGATTCACGTAGCATCTATTATTCAGATGCGACAACAGTAACAAAGAAATGTCATTTTCTGGAACACAACATGTTAGCCAGGATGAGATGAGATCAGGCTGAGGCCCCAAGTCACAGCAACGTATAATTTATAGATTGTTTCCAACGATGCCCTCTGATGGTTTTTCTTTGACAAAAGCTTGGCTGTTCATGCTGTCCTCGAACTAAATGATAAGATGTTGTATCTTTGATGTAAGTGCTGTACACTGTGTGTTCCTCAGAAAAAACCTGCCGCTCAGCTTCTATCACATGTGTGCAATTAAGCTTGAACATGATGTCTATGGAACACAGTGCCTGGTGGGTCTGCAGCAGACGACATGCCTCCGGCGGGGAAGCATATGATACGAATGAATGTTTTCGGGGGTTCCCAAAAGAAAACACTCAGGCCGAACAGCATTAACCTGTTTTAACTGTTTTGTTTTGTTTTTTAAATCTTCCTCCTGTGTTTCTGTGTGTTTTCTGCAGCTTCTCTCGACAACTCAAAGACACGAGTGTTAATCAGTTCGATTAGTGATTCAATTGTGTTTGTAGGTGTCAGTGTGCACATGAGTCGTTCATGCGTGATAGGCATGCTCGGCTGGTCTACCTACCTGGCATGGTTGGCCCAGGGCACCCAGGACTCCAGGGTGCCACAGCATCCTCCACCTCACAGAGGGAGAGTCTTTGATATGCATGATCCACTAAAGCTCCAGCTCAGCAGTAAGGTCTTGAGGTAGATTCTGTTCATTTTCCATTCATTATCATGACTGCTCCATAAAAAAAGTTGTCCATTTAAAACCTCTAAATATTTTATCTGTGGGTCTTCCTGTGCTGAATAAGTGGAAGCCTCCTGAGTGATTGTCTTTGTTTTATTTCATATTTCATAGAAAGATGCCATTGTTCCCAAAGATTAGCATGCAGAAACAAATCACTGATATCTGTCGGTTCTTTGAAAGTGTTTGGGTTGATTGGTGCCTGAAAGACCAAGAGTGTAAAAATCTCTCACGGTTCTGCTAAAAGTTTCTCAAGTCATCTTGAAAAAACAGTTGATACTTCTATGCAAAGTGAACCTTTGTCCACTAAATTCTTTGCAAACGACTAATCTTACTATGTCATTTGATCCAAACGAACCACACTAAAGTGATTATCATGAGAAGCTTGTTTTGCTGCATCATCACTTGAGTAGAGCAGAAAGTAGCACAGTCCTCACACTGCCTACATGCAGAGAATATGTGTTCCTCAAACTTTTCTTCTTAAATTTGCTCCCACAAACACCTCAGCAAACCTGACAGGGAAACCACCTCGGTGATGGCAGGTCAAGATGCATGTAGGAGGTACCGTGCGTTTGCTGCAGTGGGCCCCCACAGAGCGGTGGCAGAAGAATGTCCGCGCGCGTGTGTTTGTTTGTGTGTGTGTGAGTGTGCGTGAAGCCACAAGTTTTATTGACAGGCTGGATTTGGCAGCGAGACAGAGACAAAATTCGTAGGCTTAGGAGTCGAAGTATTGGCCTGGGTGGGATTTAGGAGAGGAGGAGAGAGGGATGATGGGTTGTTCAAAAAGACAAAGAGAGGGAGGTGAGCCGGGGTTTTTTGTGATATTATTTATTTATTTATTTTTCAGAAGAGGAAGGACAGCAGTCAGGCAAAACAAAGACATTTGGAGCAAAGGAAGACAAAAGCCCTTGGTGTGAGCAGCCTGAAAAATGTACCTGAACTCAATCTGCTTTAAGCCTCATTAATGTTTTTGTAGTCAATCCAACGGAGGATTTTAGGCTTGTTCAGAAACTGCACCACCATATTAACAAAATCATCCTCAGAATCTTTACTGAAAAACCAACTTTTTTTTGTTCAATCATCAAAAGATGCACAATAATCAGCCACATGTTCATCAACTCTCCAGTCTCATTTAATCACCAATCAGTCCATTCACCACTGGAGCCAACATGGCAACAAACTTTGGGTTTTGTCTTGCCAAAACAATATAACTGACAACCTTGATATTGGAGGATGACTTACAGTATCAGCTAAAGCACAGATGCCCCCAGTGACAATATTCACAGCTTGCCATTTTGTTAATCCAAACATCAAGATGCTCGTAAATTTTATGAAGCTTCACGTCGTTTCTTACTTTCACTAATTGGGCAGCGAAGTACAGCGGCGTACCGTGTGGTCTAATCATTGCCAGCAGAGGAACTTCAACAGTTGGGTAGGTCTTTAAACAAAGTTTCTTGTTTAGTGTAAAAACACCATGAAAAAACACCCCAGAAAGTTTGAAAGAGAGAAGCAGCTTTTTGATTGCTGAAAAAAATAAAGAAGTGAGGACAACGCTAAACTGAGAAGTTGTGAGCTCCAGCTCATCTGCTCCTACCTGTGAACCTCTCGCCCACCACCTCTTCATCCATCCCGTCTCTGTAGGGGTGTGTGTGTGAGTTTGATTGATCTCTACCTGCTGTTACTTATTTATTTATTTTTGGCTGTGACACAGAGCGCTGACATCAAAGTCGGATTCCTTGACACCACATAAATTTTCATGTTCGTTGTGAGAATTGTTTGACTGAAGTGCAAAGAAAGTTGGAGCGTTAAAAACGTTCACCCACTCTCTCTCTCTCTCTCTCTCTCTCTCTCTCTCTCTCTCTCTCTCTCTCTGTCTGTCTGTCTGTCTGTCTGTCTGTC
>JAUESF010019325.1:0-10870 GCA_032274765.1 Malacoctenus tetranemus | reverse complement strand
TGTGTGTGTGTGTGTGTGTGTGTGTGTGTGTGTGTGTGTGTGTGTGTGTGTGTGTGTGTGTGTGTGTGTGTCCCTCCCTTCTCCTCTCTACCTGCAAGCACATTTAAAGCCTTTTGGGACACTTGGCTGAATGGCGGTGACAACACCTGTGCATAAATGAGCGGGCGCCTCTGTGTTAGTATGTCGATATGTGTTTGTGTGTGCATGTGCATGTGTGCGTGCACGTCAGCCTCCATCTCCAGAGGGCCATAATGATCTGTGGTCAGGGTCAGGGGCCCTGAGTTATGAGAAGCAATCGATCCCCCAAAGCCCGCCAGTGATTGAGGGTTGTTTGTGTGGACAGTGGCTTCCCATCAGTGAGCGCCGTGTGAAGGGGGGAGGGGGACCGGGGGGGGGGGGGACCTCACAGATTGTCATGCACAGCTGATGCCGAGCACGCGGCGCTCCTTGAGCACGCCCATTGTTATTCTGTGTGGACGACCTGAGCCGCCCATGGAGTCGGGCACTCCAGCGAAAGCCAGGCGGTCCTAAATGAACGCTCCGATGCAGCCGGTCGGTGCGGCTGATCCATCCCGCACCCGCAGTGCTGGATCCAGACTGTGACGATCACAGCAGGACCCTGGGTTGTGTCTCGCAGGCTCCAAAAAACTCCTGCTTTCCATCAATTTAGTTGTCCTCATTAGGTTGCTAGCTGAGGTTTTTTTACACTTTGCGGCACCCAATTCAAACTCTTGAAAGTCATGAGGAATAAAATGTTTCTCCAATTCATCAAATATCAATGTCAAACTTGAGAAATTATTGTTGACTCTAAATAGTCACTTGTACACTGGTGGACGTTTGGCTCATCTGCAACTGGATTTTTCATGACTGCAGCCACAGCCTGAAGCATGTTTTCCAAAATCAAGTCTTAGTTTTGCAAAATCACACCTACAGTCATCGTGCTCTGAGTGCCACTGAAACACAATTTATGTTTTTCTAAGAGAGGCTGGGGATATTTTGACATTTAGTAAAACATCACCATGAAGCCAAAGACAGAAGGCAGGAGTCTGAAAACTAAAGCAAAGCAACCTGATGCACTGAGATCATCCAGAGTGTTGGCGGGCGTGTGATTACTGGTTTCTGAGGAGGGCGCCTCACTTCTACTGTTTGTTTTTGTACAGTTTTGGATTCAATAAAACTATGACTTGTTCTTTACTCGCCTGGTTCTGAAATACAAATTGCAAATTTAACTTGGCTCTTACTTTCCACTGTTAAACCTCAGCTGAATCTCACAATGTTGAAAGATCGATGGACAACTTTTTCACATGAAACGCTTTGGTGTCTGTCCTCATTGAGACGTAGTGTCAGAAGTGTCGTTTCCACTGCAACTCTCACATTTTAATAACTTCCAGGAACAACAGGGAGCGAGAGAAGCTCGGCGATCTGGTGAGAAAACTGGCTCAGACAATATTCTTCATGTTGATTTTTGTGTTGCTCAAAATCTGACGCAACTGCACATGTCTGATCCACTTTCAACAGCAAAGGAGACGGTTCATCCCACATTGTCAGCAGCAGAGTTCTGGGTTCTCAGCCTACATGTTGTGATTGAGGCTTGCAGCAAAAGACACACACTATAAAGCACCTGTGTGACCTTGTGATACACATTGAACTCTTTGTATTCATGTGTTGCATCATGAAAATGAGGGACAGTTGAAAAACCAGCCCCCAGCAGGGGAGCATGTGCCAGTGTCAACAAGGATCAAGCGATCGTAACCTTCCCCAAAGAGTTTTTCAGAAGCCGATTGTCAAAGGAGGTTCAGGAAAGTCAAACCGCACAAATCGAAGGTGAATCTGTCCCGAAAAGTGCTAAATTATTTACTCGAGGTAAACAGACCTCGCTCGGGTTGTTTTTACAGCAAAAAAGGAAGTAAAAGGAAGTTGTGAGTCAAAGCTCAGTGACAGCAAGAGATGGGAGTTTTCGCAGAAAAGATGCTAAAAGTATAAATTCACCGGCTGGAGGGTTGAAGAGGAGGCTAAATCCAACAGCACGGCGACAGACCCGGCTAAAACCCTCCATCAAGAGACTCCCAGAGGTCGCGTCCCCGCCGGGGCTGTCATTCAAAAAAAAAAAAGAAAAAAAAAGCCCAAGGCCGATGCAAAATGTCACGCGGGGCGGGATTGAAGGAGCACTTAGCAACGGAGAAATAAATCTCTTCTCTCTCAACTCTCCTTCACTACATTTGTACAAGTTTAAAAGGTATGAAAAACTACAGGGTGTCTTCACCTGCAGGTGGAAGCTTTCCATATGTTTAACAATGTGCTGCATCTGTAACGGCACAGCCGGCTCGGTCTTGGGAGCCATTAGGTCAGAAGATTTCCACAGGGTTATGTATAATTTACGACACCGGGGGGGTCAAAGCCGTTCCCCCCCGGTGACATATTCCGGGTTGATGCCGTGCCGCGCATTCACAGCTAAACAAATTCAACCCTGCCTGGATGACGAACGCAGCCGGGCTGGAGGCCGCTTCGCCTGCGTGAACGCGGGATTTAAACCTTATTCGATCTTTTTGTTGCACTTCTGGGGCCTCGACAGCCAGGTTGGGTTTCCCGGCTCCTTCTGTGTCTCGATGACCTACGAGCCCCCAACCCCCCCCCCCGCCCTCCCACAACCCCCCTGCTCATTCTGCCAGGAGTGAGCCGATGTGTTCTGACATGGATCACGGCAGGTTTGACAGCCTCCCACAGAGGACCGACTCCACTCTGAAGGGATTTGTACCTTCTCCCGAGCATGCACTTGATGCATTTCCACCTCCCACCGCACAGCCAGATAATGGCATCTTTATCCGTTGGTGGCAGAGAAACTGTTGCGCATTTGTTCTTTATATATAAAGAAGACTGAATATTGTTTATGTTGCATGGCAGTTTCTTTTTATAATGCTTTATAGAACACTGCTTCTATATTGTGTGTTGGAAGGTTATGGTAGTAAAGAGTTCTTTCCATCAGTCACACCATTAACTCCACCTGCCAAATAATGTTCCATTAGAAAAGTTTAGTCCCATTAAACGGTGCAACTGACCAAACATGCTCGCAACAGTTTCCTGTTTTGCAGCACCAGAGACCACTTGAGCGGTCGCACACACACACGCTTCACCCATTGGAACCACTGGTGAGACAACGTAGGGAGCAGCTCAGGGCGTCAGTCGGCTTGTCCAAGGACACGCCGACATATGGAGAGGGTAGGACGCGGGGGATCGAACCGGTAACCTTTGGATTGAAAGGCGATCGCTCCGCCAACTGAGCCACAGAGTCGGATGCTTCACTGTTGGACCAGACCACTGTCAGGAAAACATACTGCTCTACACGGCATCAAAACAGAGACATACCGCACGACTTCTCCTGGAGACATAAACAGAATGTTACTCTGTTATTGTAGCCATTTTACCTTGCTGCTCCTCAGTGATATTGATTGAGGTGTCACCAATGCTTCACAAAGATACAAACAAAACAGACCTCCTGATAAAAGCTGTTCTCACTCGCATCACTTTCGGTTAAGGAAAATGGACCCTGGGTAAGCAATGGCTGCACCGATGCTAAAACCACAACAACAAAAACAAACTCCGTCACCGCAGTAACAACTCTTCCAACCACAAGGAAGGAGCCAAGACCACAAAGCATCACAGAGGTCTTTCAGGACACACACTCGTGCTCACGTGCCCAAGACACCCCTGTTTACACTCCTTCAAAAGCAATAATGAGTTCTGCACCACGGGGCTCACCCCCCCAGATCCTCCAACTGTGATTGGCTCGTGGTCATTGACCTGGGACCTCCACCCCCGCCCCCGCTCGGCTCGCCAACGCCGGCCAGAGAAATGGTGTCTGACCAAGTTGATTCACTGGATAAGCGGATTATAGGAGGGCGAGTAACCTTGGGCGAGTGTTTGTTCTGGTGCTCGGTTTGACTGCGTCGCTCCAACAAATGCTGATTCTATATTTGCACGGTGGTCTCATCACGCTCAGACATACCTCCCAGTATTCAGCTTTGGGTTCGGGGCGTTCCGGAGTTCCTGCCGCAGGCGAGTTGCTCGGGTGAGAATGGAGGCACTCAAGCGGTCTCCACAACACAAACAGCCGAACGTCTCCGCTCTCCCGACCTCCCATTCCGAGAGCGTTTGAAGCATCTCTTAAAACACACTCGCTCCCTGTCAGCTTGTTTAAGTCACGGCGGCCAAATGAGAGACACACAGGAAAACACATTCTTTTCTTTGTTTCCTTTTGCAACATGTAGCTAGGCAATGAAAAACACAGAGCAGTGAGGAGCTCGCGTGTGCCGAGTTGTCTTCTTGAAGAAACACTGATGTCGTAGAGGGAATTATTCATAGTTAAGGGCCGATTCTGTTTACTCAGCATCCATCCATCCATCCATCCATCCATCCATCCATCCATCCATCCATCCTCCCCCCTTCCAGCTACCAAGCTGTTCCCAAGCCAGCAAAGTGATCTAAACCCTGCGCAGGTAATGGGAATACAATGTTGACTGGTCCTCCATCGTTCATCAAGAGGCTCCCTTGCATTAGCTAATGAACGCCGCTCGACGTGCGCGAGTGTGTTGCTTGACATTATTCAGCAACTCCGTCTAATTTCATTGTCTCGGAACTGTTGATTATCCGAATGTTTACTCCTGAGAGGTTGTGCTAATTAACTCCCGCCCCAAGAATGAGCCCAGATGGTAGATTCATGCATGCGTTTTCCTTTGCTCACACGGATAAACGGTGGGTCCCTGACCTTGACACGTCTCACACAATCTTTTTGACTCAACTGCTGCCAGTGTGAGATCTCTCAAAGACTCAAATCTTACAGCAGTGATAAAGGATGAAAGTGTAATGGAACATCTGCCTCCGTTTCCTGCACCAGCTCAATGATTACGGCTCCAACCTTAAACTGGAGGCAATTTCGGTTGAAGATGCACCTCTTGTTGAATCCTGTCGAATGCAATTTCCAAAACGGGAAACGTTGCCCCCGACATCGCATTTGTTTCTTGATGGGGGGAATTTGGAGTCAAAATTGTCGAGACCGCCTGGGCCAAAAAATATTCCCACTACCACTCGCCAGAAAACCCAAATCAGTGCCAAGTGGAACGCCGCCGCATCGGGGCAACATCTGCATTTTAATTCAAAATCTATCCACAATGAATTGCACTCTGTGTGTGTGTGTGTGTGTGTGTGTGTGTGTGTGTGTGTGTGTGTGTAGGAGTCGGTTGCTATAAAAAGACTGAGGATTGTCTGATTTCTTGACTGAAAAACAGATGTGCTGATACAAGTCAGCGTAGGAGTATGGAAATGGGAATCACGAGCTCGCAGTTTATTTTTTGTGCCTCCACAAACTTGAGAGGCTGCAACTGACATTTAGGTCTTTTTTTCCCCCTTGACGCGCATACTGTAAAGAACAGTGTTATGTAATCCAATAGATGCCATTCAGCTGTCCTGGTGGGATACTGCATTGACCAAGAGGATAAATATCCGGCCAGGATGACCTTTGCTGTGAACTGCCAAACTCAGTGCCAACACACCCTGCATCACCGAAACGTGACACATGAAGGAAGGCACCAAGCTTCGTCTTCATTCAACAGAATGTTAACAAGGTCATCTTTGCATTCAAGCTTATTTCAATAATGGAAAGGAATTAAAAAAAGACAGTGTGAACAAACTGGGCTGACAATTCAAAGAATAACCTGTAGAAATGTAATCAGATTACACAGAAACAAGAAGTCTACAGCTGATTTAGAGCAGATCAGGGAGATATCTTCACTCCGAGTGATTTGTTGCCACCAGAACCAGGTTCATTCTATCTCCAATTCCAACTCGAGCAAAACTGCCACCTCTTGAGCATTGAAAGTGAACCTCACAGGGTTTACTCTAAACTCACATCGAGCCTCACTCAGTGCGTCTAAGCAGCATAATTTGCTTCAGTGTGATATTGGTGTTGATCAGTGGGCAGGGGAAGGCAGGTGGAGAATGGTGCCAGCGAAAGGCCTGAACTGAAAAGTGTGCAGCAACAGCCAGTGTCTTCAACTTTTTCAGGTCTTGCATGTTTTTTGGGTTGTATTACATCATTACAGAACTTCCCTCCTCAAGATAAAGTTATACAACTTTTAAAAAATGGTATTTTCACATGACTTGTCACCTTTCTATCAGAGTTTCTCTGACCACACACACACACACACACACACACACACACACACACACACACACACACACACACGCTCCAGGCCGCAAACCACAGCAGTAGGATAAAACCCTGAGTCCTTCATCCCTGCGGTCACAAACCTCTGAGGGGGTTCCTGCTTATAAGATGAGCACCGTTGCAAGTTAAAAGACACATAGCCACAGGAAATGTGAAGCAAAATCATGTGTATTCTGTTCCGATTTACTCTCACAAAATGTTTTTTGACTGTTGGCATGCTGAAGAGACAAGGGGCCAATTACAACTCTCCCAAAGATCATTATTGGTGGCGAGAGAAACTGTCATCCTTTGGGTTTCTTGAACGCCACCTTCTTGTCTCCACACTGTCACTCTGTTGGCACCGTTAGATCTGCCAGAAAGTGGTTCACTTTGAAGCAAACTGTCAAAGATAGCTGTCTCTGCAGCCCCCCACCCCCCACCTCCATATAGAGAATGACTCTCCTCTTGCTCTCCTCTCTGTAAATGTAAATGTATAGTAAAGTGAAAGCATCAGACTGCGTTAATTTTGTGCCAAAAAAGAAGAGTTGAAAACAGCAGTACAGTCCTGTGACTGGGGGATGCTTCCATGGCAGCCACGCACTTCCGGCTTAAAGCTCAATATAGAAACGCCCTGTGGCTACTGATCTCTCATACGACTGTATAACCTGCAGCAGGTTGACTTGGGGGGAAAAAAAGAGGTGTCGGTTGCTCGAAAACAGTTGAAAGAGCGCCCCCTGTTGAGAGTTGCACCCGATAAAAGTCAGCGCAGACGGTGCGAAGATTTGCCTCGTCCAATATGTTGGATGAGTCCAAGGCAAGTAGGATGGAGCTGCTTTATTACGTAGTTGGTTGAGTGTGCGTGGAGGGAGAGAGAGAGAGAGAGAGAGAGAGACCCTGGACCTGTTGACCCACAGCCTTGTGCAGAGAATAGAAATTCATTATCCGCCGCGCGTTTGGAGAGCGACCATCGTCGCGTAATTGAAAAGCGCCTTGTAATTTATTCTGATGAATTTGTCATCCTCTTCATCAACCGACGCGGGTTCGAAACCTCGGAAAATAATCAGACACCTTCCCTTCATATCACCCAGCAGCAGCTTCAAAAAAATCTCTCAACAAACATTGTTTTTGTTAATTGTACGCAAATTTCCGAAATCTTCTGGACGACAAGAGGGCGTTTTTCCCCTCATGTTGGTCTCTAAATCACGTTTTTGTCTCACAGCAGCCAGAGAAAGAGACTGAGATAAATTGTTGCACAAAAAGAAACAGTTGGAGAAACCATTTACTTGACTCGTCGACTCATTTCTCTACAGAAACATTTCTGTTTTGCAGATTGACATTTTTGTTGTTACACAGAGACAACAAAAAGTAGGAAACAGTGTGGAGTCCAAAGGTTTCCTACCTTTTCTGACATCAAAGAAGTGCGCGTCGAACCAGTGTTCAGAAGAAGAAAAACAACAGCCTGGTAATCCGCAATCATAAGAATCTACTTTCCAAATTCTTCTTCGCTCCTATAACTCCAGAACCTCTGCTGCGTCTCCGCTGGCGAGGTTTGATATCCGAGCGATCCCCCCCACCCACCCTCCCCCGACCCTCAACCCCAAACCAAATATCCAACCAGGATCATTCCGGCGTTCAAAGCGCTCCCGCTGAACGTGCTCTCCAAATGTTGTCAGTTTTCTGCGGGATAACAGTGCGTTCACGCCGATGGAGAGGGGAGACAGCCTGACGGCTCGGACACCTGCGCGCATCAAAAGCCGCCTCGACGCTGCGCCTCGGGGATCCACGTGTCTTTCATCTGCCTCTCTCTCTCTCCCTCCCTCTCGCTCTCTCTCTCTCTCTCCCCCTTTTCCAGTCTATTTTTGTTCAGACTCCAGCGATCGCCGAAAGGGAAAGACCGTCAGCGAGGCAGGGGGCCAGGAACCGTGTCCAAGTTGGCCAGTGGAGTGATGTCTCCATCAGCGCAGCGGCTTGACGCGCTGCGCCTCGGAGCGCCGTGGAGAGGTTACGGGCAGCCTCTGAGGTGGCGGGTCGGCAGCGCCGCGGATGCTGGAGGCTTACATGTCCGAAAAGGGGGGAACGTGGGGAAAAAAAACACGGGCTGGTGCCCCCCTTTGCAAAGCTCTCGTGCGCGCCCACGCTCCCTCTTTAATCCATTGCGCGACCTCCAGGAGTTCCTACCAGAACCGAGTCCGGAGGTAAATGCAACCACTGCGTCCTCCTCAGCTCCGTCCCCCTTAAACTTGAGGGATTCCTCAAGTGACGACGCGCAAAACGCCAGAATCTCCCAGCCGTGGAGTCCGCCGGAGCGCAGCGGCGGCGACTTCGCCTGCCTGTTGCGATCGCTTGGTGGAGACTCCGCGAGTATGCGTCTTTAGGAGCCGCAGGGTTCGTCCAAGGAAAAACTGCCCAGTCGCTGCTCGAGCCCACGCGCGAAAAAAAGGGATCGATTTCATTTGAGTGAGGTGAATAAATAAGGGCCCCTCTTCTCTCCTCACCTCGCCGCGCACCGCTCTCCTGGCATTCGGATGCAATCCCGGGTCCGACTGACGCGCGCTAGAAAAATAACGCGTCAAAAAACAGGAGGATGGAGGAGGAGAAGCGCCCTTTACTTGTGATAAACTTCAATATTAAAACATTAGTTTTAACGTGCTTTATATTCTCACTGTGTTTATTTTCAGTGTGTTCGCTGGGGAGAGTGGGGGGGATACAGGTGGGAGGCAAAAGGGGGCCTTTGAGGTGTCGCAAATGAATATTTTATCAGGAGGCGTGTGCGCGCCCGTGTGCCAGAGAGAGAGAGAGCGAGAGAGCGAGAGAGAGAGAGAGAGAGAGAGAGAGAGAGAGAGAGAGAGATGTGGGAGTCGAGCAGTACACGTGTGAAAGAGAGAAACGCGCAGGAAAGTGGAGGAATGGCAAAAGGTAAGCGTGTGCGCAAAGGAGTGCCAACACAAACAGCAAATATACCAAAATCAGAGAGAGGGAGAGAGAGAGAGAGAGAGAGAGAGAGAGAGAGAGAGAGAGAGAGAGAGAGAGAGAGAGAGCTTGAGTGTGTGGGAAGAAAACAGATTCTCAGATCAGCACCATGGACAGCGAACTGGCAGGCTTGGAAACAGCGGCTCTTTGCCGGCACTGCCTCTCGATTATTATGTCTATATTAGGCTATATCTTATATTCATATCTATTTTTTCCAATACTGTTATCAACAACAGTTTTTACAGAAAGTGTTTGAAGAAAGATGCATGTTTTTTATAGATACAAACCAGACCGAAAACCATGAGTAGAGATGTGATCCAATTTATCTCTATTGTTTAGTCATACATTCATCTTTTAGTGATATTTTCCTGTTTTCAGAATAAAAGCCACTACTAAATATTGAGGGAAATATCAAGTTAACATGTAATTGTCAAAATAAATCAGGAAAATCAACCAATTTGCATTAATTGTGTTAATTTTTCACTGATTTTCTGAAACTTTCAAAGAAACAAGAAGAAAACACAGAAAGCTAGAAGGAACTCAGAAAAAAGAAACTGCAGGAAGTGAATGTGTTACACAGTCTTGGACTTCGGGTGCTAGAAGTGGAATGTGCATCGATGATCAACGTCCACTGACTTCTTGTTGTACGATTTAGCTTGCATGCATTTGATGCCAGCTGGTCCAAGATTTAGGACGTTGTTCCTTTGGAAAAAATAAAGGACAATCTTCTCAATGGATGAAGTAGATGAAAATGTGCTTCACTAATTCAGTCTTAAATTCGGGAGACAAAGTGGTAAAACAAAGAACAAATTAAAACGCATCAAACATACACACGCTACAGTCTCAGCATTAGTCAGAGTGTGTTCATGGTCCAAAATCTGCTGTTTGAAACGCAGCCACCAAAGCTTCAACTCGACAGAAATCACAAAAGGAGAGCGGTTGAAAAACAAGAGGGAGCCACTAACAACAAGGAAGAAACTGACCAAGATTTTAAGAAAAGACATTAAACCGAACAAAAGACCTCCACTAAGCACGGCTCTCGTCAGTGAACAGGAAGCCACAGAGACGTGTTGTATGGAGCTCGTCCTGTAACGAGGGTGCATTGATTTATTGTCCAAAGACAGCGTTTGGATTCCGAGGCCTCGGAAGACAAACATGGATTTAAAGCTTTTACTTAAAGCCGCTTTATCCTGTTGCTGAGCTTCACCCCGAAGCAAATCACTACTGACAAGAATACAGAGCAGAGTCTGCTGCGGCCGAGGAAGGAAACCATGATCCTGGAGTTTACAGCGAGCCACCGTCATCGCATTCATCTTCAGAGTACACAGAGGTGTTTACTTTGATGTTTGGCCATAAACGCCAGTTCCTTCAGCAGCCACTTTCCTGCTGGTGTCCACAATAACTCACGTGGTCACGTGTGTGTGTAGAACATGCAAATCAGCCCAAGTGTTGACTCGAAAGCCAATGCTGGTGTAAATGTGCGTCTCACCCTAGATTTTGCAGACTGATATAGCTCTGAAAAAACACAGAGCCCCCACCCGTAGAACCCACAATATTCCCATCTCCAACTCCCACGACCACCTCTATGTTTATATGTCCAACATGCTCCCGTGGATGCCGCTCACGGATTGGCCTTTATAGCCACCAGAGACGGTGTTCACCACAATGACCGCGCAACCCATCGTCTATCTAGATGGAAGG
>JAUESF010019324.1:0-10877 GCA_032274765.1 Malacoctenus tetranemus | reverse complement strand
TGTGTGTGTGTGTGTGTGTGTGTGTGTGTGTGTGTGTGTGTGTGTGTGTGTGTGTGTGTGTGTGTGTGTATTGTTTCTCGGGGAGGTATTCAGCTTTCATTCTAAGTAACATAGGACTGGTCCTCTGCCCCAACATCAACATCTGATCTTGGAAACGTTCTTTTAGGAGTAACAAACATTTCCCACAGATGGAAGCTAAAGTTTTGAAATAAAGTGTTCCTGAGACAGCTAAAAGCAAGTGGTAGCAAGTCTACACTATATTGGTAGCTGAGGAGCTGGGGCTGGTTCAACCCGGCTGCAGCAGCAGGAGGAGCCCAGGGGGAACGGCGCTGGAGAGGCGTATACGGGGCTGACACACATACGAACATGCAGTAATTACTTCTCTCCCCATTTACGCAATAGAGTGCCGGGGCTTCACACACACGTGTGGTAGCGAAATGTCAAGGGGGGTATGGGGGCTCACGGGGATCTGTCTCACGTTACATTGACTGTTGGAGGTTTTTCGACGAGAACCCACTTGGTTTTTAAGGCTTTCCAGCTCCCAGACAACGCAAGCCGAGTGGTGCTGAAAAAGTGACATCCAAACACTGAAGGTCATCCATTCTATTTGTCAAGTGGAGAGTTATGACAACAACTTATTCACAAGATTCACAAACTTTCGCAAACAATCCAACTGATCTATGAGCGGCAGGTATTCCCAAGGTACACCAATTTGTTTTTTGTTGAGCATCCATCATGCAAACAATTGTCATGCCAATATCACTTTGCATGTGTGCACAAAGTTTCATGCATGCGACTGTGTATCTGCTGAGTATTTGTACATGTACTCTGTGTGAATCAAAGTGCCAGGCACATTCAGAATCAAGTGGATTCTGGTTTCATTATAATCAGGGTGAAATTCAGTTGTGTACCATCAAGCTTTTAACCCGTAGTTTAACACATCACTGATTATCCCGAGGAATAAGTGGACCAGTGATCAGGCTTCAAATCGCTATTGATCAGGCTACTAATCACTATAAATGATTTCATGCTATGAAGAAATGATAGGTCACCTTAGGCTTAAAACTAAGTGACTATCTGACCCACCAGTCGCTGTGTGGTGCACATGACTGGGTTTAACTCCAGCATCGTAAGAGGGGTCACGGTCACCCTTTGCAACCACAGGGAGTGAAAAAAAATTGTGTCAACTAGCAATCTGTTCTTGGCTGTTATGACAGGACTGTTATCCAGTCAGCACACCCACAGGTCTCCTAATTACACAGTGCCCGGACGTCTCGACGCACCCTTAATGCATCGCTTTACATCGCATCAATCCTAATAAGACGTTCATTTGTGCACCCTAACTGTGACATTTCTTGTGCACCGGGTGCACTCCGTGCCTTCATTAGACAAATAGCGAGGAGTGCGTATTAGCATAGTTGACACCTTGCAGGAGCAGAGAGTGCGGTAGAACCCAACGGCAGCACTGCGCTTATTAACCCCACGCCGTTCTGAAGCCCTGGAAGCGCCGCTGCTGCTGATGGAGCAGCCTTTAATTGGCTCCGGGTTTGGTTTTACCATTGACGTTACAACCACGCACGCGCGCGCACACACACACACACACACACACACACACACACACACACACGCACACACGCACACACGCACACACACACCAACTGCACGTCAGGCACCTGAGGCTCAGCTAAAGAAACTGATGTATAATTAATGTGGAATCTGAAAAGCAGGTGTGTGCGTGCGTGCGTGTGTGTGTGTGGTAGTCAAGTGAGACAAGATACATTCGAATAAAGCCACTTGTTTTTCTTTCTAAATATGCATATGAAACTGCCATTTATCAGTTCGCACATGTAAACTTTCAAGGATAAAATGAGGGAGCGTAAGACAGTTAAATGAAAAGGAAAGACGACGATGAAGGAAGAGATTTATAGATAAATACACAGAGTCAGATAATTCTTGACTCACAGGCGCCTATTTTCGCAGCCACAAGTGGTTTCGAGCATAAATGAGCTTATCTGCCCGGCAGCAGCAGCAGCTTCCTCTCACATCCCCCTCCCCACTACTTACAACATGTCGAAATGAAACTAAAAATATCGCAAGCACCGTCTACCGCAGCGAGACTCTTGAGTGCCCCGACTCCACTCGAAAACCAGCAAATCTTCACTTTATATCTAAAAACAGGGAGGGTTTTTTTTTTCCTACCGCTTTGTCACATAAACTGAATTCTATCGCTTCCAATTCAGCTGTAAAAAGAAAAAAACACCGACGTCCGAGTGTCGTGTTGAAGTCTGCTTTTAACTCAGAGGCAAGGTTTTTGTTCGAGGCCTTGACCCCCCCCCCCTTTGGAACAGGGTGTCAAACACGTGGCCTGCATGCCAAGACCACCTCTACCAGAGGTCTGTGAGCTTTTGAACAGTGAAATGCTTGTCCACATGTAAGAGGAGGCCAGATCACTTCTTGCATTTCTACTGCATGAACATATTCCCCCCCCTCTCCGACCACTGACTCTACAGCTCGATTTATGCCGCTCGGCGCGTGTCTTTTGTCGAACCCGACTCTCACAGTCTGATGGATCTCTTGTCAGATGAGACAATTGCAAAAAATTTCATTGATCACACGATATCGATTTATCCATGGGTGGGGTGGGGGTGGGGTTAAAAGAGGACGTACCCGAGCCTGTCGCTGGATTCCTGCGCCTCGCTACGCTGCAGTAGCCCCCCTCTTCATCGGGCTGTCAGCGTCACTCTTTCACTGAAGAGGATTTAGGAACACACCACGTGCACAAACCTGACAAATGCATTGTTCCCAACTGTTTTATCACAGCTTGTCAGATCAAGAGCCTAATCTCTGCATGCGCTCTGGAAAGTACATACAAAAACAGGACTTTGAACTGCTATAGGAGCGTTTATGGAGAATATTCAAAGACTCCCCTTGGAAAGGGTTCTTTTTTAAAAAAATGTATTTTACATTATGAAGCTCAACAAGAAGAGCCCAATGAGACAGCTCACCCGACTGGCGCTGAACAGACGACTCAGCAGTTCTCTAAATGAACGGTATCAGCAAACACCGGTGGGCTTGCAGCATTATCGACAGTGATGGGACGGCCGGGGGAGCCATGCATGAGTGCCCGCGCTTGATCTAATATCAGAGCGGTGATATGATACATATACCTTCTGTTGCGGTCAATACGTGACACCCTGACCTCTTTTCTGCCTTTACCGGCTCGGTCATAAAAAGAGAGAGGAGAAGCAGTAGCAACAGCAGAAGAAGAAGTCCAAAGGGAGAATGATACAAGCTGGGACAGATAAAAAGGATCTGTGTGTTTGTATAATGCATGTTCGTGCTCTATACATGTGTAGTATATGACTACCACCCAATGCAGCTTCCAAATACCTTGTTATTGTGCAGCTACACCCAAAAAAACACATGTGTACATCCTGTAAAACATTGTTTCCTTGCTTGATGGGAGAAAGTGTTCAACTCCAATGATTTCTTGCAAACTAAATCCTAACTTGTCTGAAAACTCCTTCTGTTTCCTAATATAAACCGACAGCATAATCACCTAAAAGAGGTGTGGTGACTTTCAAAATGTAGAGGATTTGCCAATCCAACAGTGTCATGAGACAACCAAGTTTGGCTGATGCTTCAGATCAATGTTTCTTGAGCGTTTTTTAACCAATAAGTGATTGTCAACATAACAGGATGAACGCCACATTGTCGCTTCCCATTCGCTGATGAGAGCTGCCTTCTAACTAAAACACACTTAGCAGCTTTTGACTTTGTAGATAAGATCACTCATCCACCCTCATGTGCTTTGGTATGTCTCGTATTCTCGTTCTAGATAAAAGAAAACACTTAGAGGCCGGACAAAATATTAATTAGGCTCACGAATATTTTACCCGACTGCAGTGAAAAGGAAAATCCGAAAGGACCTGATGAAAGCAGTGTACGACACCGATGACCTTTTTTTCCCGAAATCAGCTGCATCTTGGCAGAAAATAAAGACTTCAGGGATTCGAAGGATGAAAAGGAAAATCAAAATGGTGCCCTTCTTTTCAATCTTAATTGCTCTGGAACATACAAAGCTTGTTGGAAGCCGCAGCGCCCCCTACCAAGCAGTGGTTGTAAACGAGTGGCACGTTCTAGAAGAATGATTTCGGCTCGAATTGCCTCGTCAACGCAAACCCAGGCGGACTCCAGCGAGTCCAGGGCCACTACAAGATCTAACCGAGAGACCTCATCTTCTCCAGCTGGCGCTGGGCTGACCCTGAGGGGCCGGCCGGTGCGGGGTATCTCTTTAATAGCTAGGGAGCCAGGGTACATGGTGGGATCGGGCACCCGAGCCACGCCGACCCCTCTCTCACGTCGGATCGACTTCGGCTCTCCTGGGCGATCGGGTGCCTCCCTTTCATTATGAAGGGTGACCCTGCCGGGTAAACTCATTTTCGCCGCTTTTTTTTTATCTGCGATCTTATTGTTTTGGTCAGGACCAAGTGATGACGACCACAAGGGGGGGGTGCCGGAGACATTGCCCGGGCCGCTGAGACGGAGAGCTTCCCCTTCCATCTCAGTTCTATTATCCCGCACGGCTGCTGCAGACATTTTTCATGGCAATTATTGAGCTTTTTTTTTTTTTTTTTTTTTTTTAAACGTCCCCAATAACAAACTTAACAAAACACGTGTCAAATGACTGGAAAAACAATGTTGATTCAACAAATTACAAGCTTAGCAAATTAAATTGAAAACATTTGTAGATTTAATTTGAGAAAACAAAATTCACAGTAAATTATTGAATGAATACCATCGGCCATGTTGGCTCTTTTGCTCCTTTTTTGGAGTTCTGATGTTTTTTCTATCATTTTTTAAAAATTGTTTTTGTTTTGTTTCTATTTACAAGCAACATTTGATAAACAGCAGCTCACATCTTTTTTTTTTCATTTAAAGGTTTATTATATTAACGGTGGTACAGAGCTAAGGAACAAAAAAACCCAACAATGTTTTTTATCTTATTTTGTGAAGGAGGAGAAGAACACTTCAGTTACTTCAAAGCAGTGGATGAGTTGAACCAAGCCTTCCATCTCTCCATACTACGGTGCAGAATCACATGAAATCGCTCACTGTCTCTCTCTCTCTCTCCTCCTCCTCTAACCCTGGCCGAGCCATTCATATTAATGCGATTGGAAAATTTCCCCCTTAAAAAAAAAAACTCAGTCCAGGGGTGCTGCGGTCCGACTGCGCTGCGAAACAAGAGACTTAAAACTTCAACTGGTCTCCACACACTCCAGGCAGTCAGACATCTGCAGCGCTGTCACGAGGCCCAGCTGTATCCGGCCGCAGAGGGCGTCCCGTCTCTTTCTGAAATCGGGATCAAAAGCAATCAAGCCCCCCCCCATCCCACCCACGCGCTCTAAACCCTCCCATTTTAAATTGTATTTCAAGTGAGTTCAATTACTGTCAAAATGAGCGCGCGCCTCTGATGAAACGTTAGGTAAGACCTGGCAGGGAAGGGAAGAGACGGGATTATCTTTCCAACCTCGCCAGACGTTTTGAAACGCATCACGCCACCTTTCAGCTATTTGAATGCGGGATTAAAAAAAGTCAAGCGCTGAACTGACAGCTAAATAGGGCAGCGACTGCCCGACACTTGAGGCCGCACACAGAAAAGAGACAACCCAGTGTTTGGGTTGTCCACGCGCACGCACAGGTGCAGCGACTCAATCGTGCGCAAAGCAAAAACGGCTCCAAGCGAGGACGTCTGGATGCGGGGACGCGGGGGGGGGGGGGTGTCTCACCGGCTCTCTCCCAACTACCGGCGTCTCCCCGTGTGTCGCAACCTTATAACATGCTTCTCTTTGCGCTCAGTCAATTTTCACGACCTCCCCCCCGCCCCCCCCCCCCCCCCCCCTTTGAAGGCGGCGGCGAGCCCGGCGATTCAGGCTGCCATCGATTCGCGGTGATGAATTGTCCCGCATAAAAGCCGATCTGCGGTTATTTATGCCCGCGCGTTTCCCCGGGGGGGATACAGTAGTATTTAGGGTCCAGCCGTCCTGCCGAGACACAACGGACGGGCAAAAAAAAAATTTGCGCTCTGATTCAGCATTTTTCCACATTTTTTGCTGTCACATGAATCCTTCAACATGAGGAAGAAGAAAGATTTGGCACAGAGGGGGCAAAAAAAAGATCCATAAACCATCAGGTTGTCCTGACATAGTTTCTGAGGATACAAAAGTCCTGACTTCAATCCCGAGTCTTTTTGTGTACTATGCAATAAATAAACTCACACATATAAAGCGCTTCCTTATCCTCAGATTGGGTTTTAGTACGTTTTCCCTTACTTTTTTTACAATCACAATTTCATTTCAGTGTCACTATAAAGGTCGAGAGTGTGCCCCAGCTTTCCGACTGATGATGCTCTTGATGGGTGCGAAGTGTAATGCCTTCACTGGTTTGGGGACTTTTCCTAGCTCTTTCAGGCAGGAGGAAAAATAAGGAGGTGCCGGGTGAACCGATGACCCCTCTAAAGCAGCTTTAAACGATGAAGGCCGAGCACTTTTGTACAAGGGGCAGCAGAGTGAAGGTTTGGTGAAGAGACTTTCCTTCTTCATGTTAGGAAGCTCAGCTCTGAACATGCAACATATCAATAAAGGAGAGGAAACTGGCTCACCCAAGTACATAGTTTTAATCCAATGCACATATGAGCAAATTGCCCCCCCCCTCCCCCCCTCAGCTGACTGGACATTGCCTTGCAGTATTTACCCCAGAGTCAGAAACAAGTGTATGTGGTTCAAAGAATTCAAGCACTGTGATTATTTCACTAAAAGGGTTTTCACAGTCTGGTATCTACAGAAGTCAAAGGTCATTGTGGGAACCAAACTGCGCCCAGGTGGCAGAGCCGCCAGTGCCGCCTTGAGATAAGAGTCCTCGATCCGTCGTCAGTTTATTTCCTAAAACAGATTTTCTACGACTGAAGGATTTAAAAGGCGACTTTCACTCGAAATTAAAAGATCGACACTGCAACAAAAAACATTTATTCCAAATAGGTTTTTGTAGAAAATCCAGTTTTTGAAGAATAGACTTGATTCCCAGGCCACCGATTGAGTGACGTCATGTGGCTTTTTCCGACTACAACCGTTCTTGTTACTCTTAAACCTGTTCAATTACTTCTATTTGTAACTTATCCCTTAAGTGATTGCTGTCCGGCGTCGTCATGAATGTTTTATTGTCTACACCGCAGCAGCAGTCACACCATGCAACATTTAGCTTCTCAGTTGGTTTCGGTTCCTACCTGGTTGCTTCACTTTGACCGCACATAGCCACAAACATTGCCTGACTACATGCGTTATCGCTGGTCCTAAATGTGTTTGTTTTGCATTGTATTGACAGCTGATGGGAGCATACGGCGCGCAAAGTGCACAGAGTCCCCTGTTGGATTCTCTCCCAGAAAATCCAGTGTTATTGCTGTAATAGACTGAGCGCATGTCAACACTCGGGCGCACCATGTGAGACACTTGGAAGGGGGAGGCATCGCGTGTCATGATTACAAAAAACACGCGGCGGGCAGACATGGATCAATTGTCAATCTTTGCGCCCTCACATCCCCAGACCCCCCACCCCCCACCCCATTGCCATGGTTAAATTGATTCCTTAGCAGTGAACATTGTGGTAATAGACAAATCCTGCAGCCTAAAAAACCTGACAAGCCGAGCATTTCGGTGCCTTGTTGTGGTGAAAGAGTTTTGTATTACAAGGACAAGATTGTGTTGCGTTTCTGCAGGGACCAAAGGCGCCGGTGTGAATCGTACCTGTGGGCCCTTTTTCACCTGAGGGCTGCTGACTCGCCTGTTTGGCATCGAAGTCACGACTCATCACCAATTTGGACCGAATGAAACAATAAGTCACAGGGTCTGTCCATTTCTCCCTTCGAAGAAAGCATTCGACCATCGAACTGGGCGTTGTGGATGGTGTTACAATCCAAGGAGGGTCAGAGGGAGGGTGAAGTCATCGAATTCACCATCTACAAACCATCAGCGTTTGCACCAATTAAAACACCATCTCCAGTGTAACCAGCGTGGTTATCCTAATGAGCTAGGATAGCTGATCCACCCCCCCCCCGCCACAGGCAATATAGTCATGCTTTTTTTTTTTTTAAGCTAGTTCAAGGATCACTGCACTAAAAAGGGTCCCATTCATGGTATGCAGGAGCCCAGCTGGTTGTGAATGGTGTCGCTCCAGCAGGAAGTGGTTCAGAAGTGTGACGTTGTCCAACTGTCCACCCTAGGCCAGAGGTGGACACTCCTGGTCAGGGAAGGGCCGCAGTTCTGCAATGCGCCGATATGTCCCAGCTTCCGCACACCTGATTGCAGGAAACCTGCTAAGGAGCAGCTCATCAACAGAGCTTCATGACATCACTGATTGGATCAAGGTGTGTCAGAGCAGGAACGCGTTGCCAGACACGTAGGACTGAGGCCCTGAAGGATCCCCGATTGTTCATGTTTATTCTGAAGCAGGGGTGTCCAAACTCCATCCTGGAGGGCTTCCTTTCTTCCTCGGAGTTCAGGAAAAGGAAGGAAGGAAGGAAGGAAGGAAGGAAGGAAGGAAGGAAGGAAGGAAGGAAGGCCGGCCTTCAGGACCGGAGTTGGACACTAATTAGAGTCACCGATTGACCGTATATGCACAATTTGTACAGTGGGAGGAGACCAGAGAACGTGGAGAAAAATTGCACTGGGGGAAATCTATCGCATCAGGAGCGTTTGAATATTAATAGGATCCAGGGGAAAGAGGACCCAACACTAGCACGATTTCTGCAAGTTTAACAAAAAAAAAGCTAAATTTCACGACTAATTGATCCCTGAAGGAGCCTTGCTGAAGCAGGCAGTGAAAATAAAAATCAATTCAACCCCAAAAACTATTGAAACGAACCAAATCAACCAAATGAAATCAGGATTTTACAGATGACACGTGGGATTTGACCAACATAAAGAACATGTTCACTCTTGATGACAAAAAGACACAGGTTTTCTCGTCATCATGGCACCTGTTAGTGGGCGGGGATATTACCTAGCACTGAAACATCTCATCATAAAACACAATACGGTGGAAAAGGAATGGGCGTTCTTGGCCACAACAAGCAATAAGAGTGTGTCAGAGTGACTCCAAAGCTACAGGCCTGCGTGTGATCTTCCTTGGTGACAGTAAGACCTTAAAATTGGTCCGAGGAAAGAAAAGTGGCGGCCCTGCAATGAGATGGTCTGATGAAGCCGGGGATCAACGAGACGCTTGGTCCTGTGGAGCTCCAGGAGAGTTAACGCTTCAATAAGCTGGGGGTTATTCTTGCGCCAGCAGAGCGACCTGCACCCTCTCATGCAGGGGGTTCATGCTGTAACTCAATGGTTCTCAAAAGTGGGTGGAGGTGGGGGGGGGGGTGCATTCAAGGGGGTGCTTTAAAACATTTATAAACAACATACAATGGAGAACATTTGAAATTCATAGTTGATTTCACTAATGGTAAAACCCCAATTGACAAGGTGAACGATGATGGCAAAAGTGGGATCCAGTTGCTCAGTGGACGTCCACCATCAATAGGAAAAAGCAGCAGACTCTCACAGTGACAATGATAAACATAAAGGCCTCCAGCACTTGTTTCTCTCTATTAATTTGCATCATCTCCGTATGCTCAAACCATGCGATCCATCTTTCAAATTAGTGGAGTGTCATGGCCGCCTCGCCGATCTCAGAGCCGAAAGTAATCTTGTTACTTTAAATATGCGATAACTCAGTGGGCTATTAGAGCTGCGCGTCCGCCATGATTTATTTGATCACCGCCGCCACGTGTGGGGTTAGTTTAGCGACGAGATGATTTAATCAAGTATGCAAATGCGCGCCTCTGCCCTGCGTTCACAGCGCCACTGAAGCAATATGTGGAAAAGTAGAGTGAGAACTTGGCACACAAGACAACAACAACAAAATAATAAAAGACAATCACTGATTAATGCAGTTTGACTGTTTGGCCAAAAATTGGAGGTTTCTGGAATGAGAAGAAGAAACCATTTGATTTTCTACACAACATAGAAGAGTGAGAAATACAGTTTTATATTTTCAAGAACTTAATTCAAAATTTTAGGTAAACATTGAACCAAAAAAGATAAGAAAATTCTGTCTTAAACTGCACCGAAATATCACAGGAATCTGTTACTTCATGTACAAGGTGGTGGAAGTTTTTTTTTCTCATTGAAAACCAAGCCTGTGCAGCAACTTTACACAGACTGTATAATCACCGAGTTGGGGACTGTGGGTTCACAGCAGGGTGTTTTTTTTGTTTTTTTTATATATATATACACGTGTGAAATATTAATGTCATGTGCAGAATGAAAAGGACGGCCATGCTCTCAATTTGTGCAGCAGCCAAAGAGCAAGATCTGCGAATCCGGCAGCGCCGGCAGTGCTTCCGACCTTCCGAAGATGAATACGTTTACGGGGGAAAAGTGGCAACTTGGATGCGGCAGAGACACGGGCGCTCAGGTCGACTTGGCGAACCAGACGATAGCCAACAGAAAGACTCACCGGGTGAGCGGAGAGGAGAAGTATCAGTAATACATGCAGACAAGCACACCGACTGATAGCGGGCTCTTGGACACACTGGGACATCACACACAGAGAGCAGTGTAGGGAAGCTTTGCGAGACACACCTGAGAACAATAAAGGGTCAAAAGAGGGGAGTCACACACACACACACACAGACACACAGACACACACACACACACACAGACAGGGCGGAGCAATGAGAACAGCCTGGGGAAGTACAGCCATGGCCAAACGTTTTGAGAATGCCACAAATATGACAGTTTCACAAAGTCTGCTGCTTCAGAGTTTGTAGGTGTTTT
>JAUESF010019323.1:0-10877 GCA_032274765.1 Malacoctenus tetranemus | reverse complement strand
ACACATACACATACACACACACACACACACACACACACACACACACACACACACACACACACACACACACACACACAGAAAGCCACAGTAATCAGAGGAATTCAGATGGGACGATTAGGCTGTTACTGCCTGGCTCAGTGAGAATCAATACCCTAAGTGAAATTTTTTTTCTTTTCCTTTCTCAGAGAAACCATGGTTACCTTACTTGAGCACATTCAAGCACTTTCTGTTCACGGGACTCATTAACCAACTATAAATCAGAGACATTTGCAGGGAAGTCCAACCATACTGTCCTAAAAATCAATTGTACCTTTTTTGACGTTTTTCTTTTTTAAATGCGGAACTCGTTTATTAGTTTATGCATTACCTTAGAGATGCCACAAGGAGCTTTGTCCACTGGGAGGAGCTTGGAGTAGAGTTGAAGTCTGGTTGTCTCTGAGTCTCTGGGTGCCCTCGCAACCCAGCCCCAGATAAGCTGAAGATAAATGAATGAGTGAATATTCTTTACTCCTGATGTAAAACAAGCTGTAGAGTTGTGGTTTTTAACATGTTCACTCTGCTCAATGTCACTGGAGTGAGTCCTACTGTTACTCAGGAGAGTGCTTTATCGATCTTCAATGTACTCACCAATGGCAACTTAAAATACATTATAATGTAGCAATGTGCTTTTGCCTGTATCCATGGTAACTGTAATGTATCGGCAGACCCCAACTGCAGTGTTCTTTCGGGGAGCTGTCTGCATCTCGGCTGTTTTGCAGATATTGTCAAATGCCGAAGCGTCTTTCTTCTTGAAGAACAGCAAACGTGCTGGAAATAAAAGAGCATCTTCCTGTCATGGACAGTCGAACTCAGTGTGTGACCTGCTCAGTAATGACTGCTGTGATGGCACCGAGCACCTTAAAATCTTGTCAAGAGCGGCACGTTTAACCAAACGGGAAGCCTCAATGGACAACAGCTGACAACCCCTCCACAGCATCCTTCTCAAACGGTGGCACTCGGCTGCTCTCTTTGCGAGACTGAACAGATCGCTTGGCTTTTCAACGTGAATCATCACCTGACTGGCCTATTAAAATATTGAATTTACATTTTTTTGCTTGTTAATACTTTTTAATATCTTGTTAGGGATGAATCACACATCTGTGTTTGACACAGAAAGGAGCTACCTCTTTTATTTCCAGTACCTTACCTTCTTGAAGTAACTTTACAAGGTTTATTGATTTATTTACTGACAACTGCCATCCAACACTACATTAACTCCCCTGCACAACAGTGGGTCACGTGTCGGGAACACATCCTAACAAGTGTTCTGATCATCCCTGCATTGCGATGCGTTCCTGCTTGCTATGCAGCAGAGTTCTGGGGGTGGAGGACCACCTGGGTATTGTGTGTTGTCAATAGGGCTCATTTCCTCTGCTCCAACGGAGGTTTTGACTTGCGCTGGAGTAAATCCCCCCAGGGATTTGCGTCGCTTGAAAATCACAGGTAATGACCAGGACGGTACATGCCCCTGCTAAGCACAGTCATAAAGCTGCAGTCCGGGAGCTTCGAGGGTACAATTGTAGTCAAGCGATGCAAAGATTTATGTTAAATCGGCCTCAGCGCAGGGATGCGTTGCGTAAGGACCTGCAGGATACTTTCAAGGAGCACTCATGGAAACGGCATCATCCTTCAGGTGGCATATGTAAAATGATTTAAGTGGACTCGCATCCACTGAGACCCATCCTGACGGTCGCCTCGCAGGCGCGTAAGAGCAGTTCAGACCTTTTATGTGTGGATACTTTTGTCACCAGGGGGAAAATTTCTTGATGTGGAAGAATCTTGCTGCATCAGTTGCTGTGCATCAGTGAGCACTTTTACAGATACCTTTAATATGTCGACAGATGTAAAGACTTTTTTCTTCTTTTCACTAGTAAGAGAGTTCATGAACAAGACAAACTAAATCTCTTTGTAAATCCATAAGGCTGCGTGATTTTGCACATGTGTGCATCTGATTTAGATTGATGACAAAATTGACTGAAGACATGACAGTGACCACATCTCTATTTGCCCTGTGATCAGACATAAAGCCACAATTGGCTGTCCTTATAGTCGCTGAATAATGCCGGATTTGCCGAATGGCTCCTTCACCAGGTTGTGGTCGGTGGTGGCAGGATTCGTATGTGGTCTGGTCAGAGTGGTGTGGATCTCCCGCCTCCTACGACTGCGGAGGGGGCGGGGGGAGGGGGGAGGCGGGTGTTCTCATGTCCGAGTGATGTTGCCATACTCGGCTTTCCAAGATGGCGCACCAGCTGTGCGGTCGTGCCTCGTAGCGGGTAAGGGATCTAACATGGGCAGCAACAGCGTGCAGGACCATTAAAAAAAAAAAAACACGAATAAAAGTTGCTAAATTTCTCACTTTTGACAAAAAGTCATCAAGAGGAGTCAGCTGGTTAAACAGACCAAGACAGGACGAGTGTGGGGCAACTGATCCAGGATGTACAGTGTGTCCTGTCTTCACCTAATGTCAGCCATGGTGGGCTCCAGCATCCCCCGTTAGCCTTCAATGGATGAGGGGATGATGATATGAATACCACGACTTGGATGACTGCGATTGCATATGCGTTAGCTTGTGTTATCGTACCATGTTGGCCGGATCGACCAGACTATGAGTCGCACGCTGCTTCATCTGATGCCCCGGCAGTCTGTCTCTCATTGTCTTTGTGGGGCTGGGAATACTCGCGGTCTCCATCTTCATTCAGTGCCGTCGTTGCACGAGTGCGGCGAGGAGTGATGAGGAAAACAAATTTCGTGAATCAAATGAAGGCTGCAGCGCAAAAAAAATGTCTAATAGGTAATCCAATTCAGGACCAAATAGGAAGGTAATAACTGAGACTATCCATTTTATTTTTTTTCCCAGCCACCTCTGGAGGAGAAGTTTAATTTGATTTGGGAATTGGGCCACACGTGGAAAATTGATTCCGACACAAATCCAATGCAAATGTTAGCAGGTGGTTAGGAGCATTGTTGATGAGGAAAGGGCATTTGGCTGGCAGGCGCATAACTTATGAAATGATTCATACATACATAAATGCCTATCAGTCAGTATCGATCTATTTACCAGGAGTGACTTAATCCATCCAATCCTGAATCCTCGCTGCTGGTGAAGTTTGTCTGAACCCCTTTTTTTCTGGCTCCGACGCTCCCCAGTGGTAGGCTGCCTCCATACATCTTGTAATTACATTGCAGATTAGGGACCTGCAACACTGCAAGCAAATGACGCAGTCGCAGTGTCTTTCACTCAGCTACTAATTTGTTTTTCACACCATGTAAAGGTCGCAGCGGGTACTGGAGGTGATCCCAGCTCACTGTCAGGCAGAGGCAGGGTCCATCCTGGACCAGTTGCTAAGCCCCATCGCTAGTCAACAATGACACTTTTTAGTGGTCGAGGAATTCACCATCCCTTGTTGAACAGGGAGTCTGTCTGTCTGTGTGTGCGTTTGTGTGTGCGCGCGTGCGTGTGTGTGTGTGTGAACCAATCCGCATAGAGTGTGTGGATATGCTGCTAGGTTTGATGGAGTGAAGTGGCCATACAGTTCATCATTGCACACTAATACATCTGGAATGCACACCACTGAAAGAAAATACAGGAACACTTACAAAACACATTAGATTTAAAGGGGAAAAAAACTTCAGACATCTTTGGTACAAATACATCACTACCTATTACCATCAAACGGATGCCACATAACTTGATGAAAATGAAACAAATCATCCTATAGAATGGGTGAAACTAGACACCCCTAAAGATGAATTTTGCCAAAATGTAATTGTACCAAATCAAAATGACTCTCAATAGTTTGCGTGGCCCTCAAATGTTTCTATGTACGCCTGGCAACATAAGGGCCCCGAATGAGACAACGGGTGATGTCCTGGGGAACGTCCTCCCACTGCAGCAGTGTAGGGTCAGAGGAATGGTTGCAAGGATTTCACCCTGATGCGTGACAGCAGCCAGCGTGCCGCTATTCATCACTGAATGAGTTTGCAGGCACCAGAACGTTCTCCATGGCATCACCAGACACTTTCACATCCGTCGCATGTGCCCACGTGGGGCCATTGGGACTCTGTTCCTGATTGCTTGGTCAGAAGTTCTCAGTGGTGTTATGGTGGAGGTCAACTTGCCGGTCTCTGACAGTAAATATAAATACATACACATACATGCCAAAATCGTCTCAACACATCAGCCCGCATATATATATCGGTCGGGTTCTTGTCATGACTCGTTGTTTTGGGGCTGCAGGAGCTGCGACTGTGACCCGCATTGGCCGCAAGACTGCTTTTTTTAAATCACCTGGGAGAGACCTCAATTACAAAGGGAACTTAAAGGATTTCAGGACACAAAGAACTGTGGGGAAGCGAGGAAAAGCAATGACCATAAAAAGTTCGACTTATCAAGACATTAACAATGGGGCTTTGAGCCTCTCCAGTTTAAGTCGCAGACTGGTCGTCTGCGAGAGTCCACTGAACACCTGAACAACACATCTGCTCTACGCTCTTTATCAACCAAAAGACCCTTACAGATCCTAAACTAAGATGAACTTTTGAGCAAATAGCTAGCAAATAAGAGCAAGCATACATTTTTGCGAACTAAATTCCTTCAATACATTTAAAACATTGAGCCCTCTCAGTGTCTCGTGTTGTCAGAATGAACGTCCCCCCCCCTCCCTCCCCGGCCTCTCTGAGGCCCGAGCTGCTGCTGTGCCTCCGTGTGCTCCTGTGGCATCCGTCTCCGTTAGTGTCAAGAGATGAAGCCCGAGCTGAGATCTCCTCGCGGTCACTTCAAACAACAGCATTAGGGAAACGGGTGCAGGCATGAGCGAGGGCACCCGAACTTTTGGTTTCCTGAGTCGCCGCGCAAACAACGCACACACACGTGCACGAGGACGCGAACGCTCGCTCGCAACACACTTGGCTTTGGTCTTGCTGGGCTGCAACCCGCCCCCCCCTCTCCCCCGCCCCCAGTAACTGTGAGTCACAGAGGAAAGGCTGAACTGTCTTTTATTCAAGCTGCTGAGGAAGAAAACATCAAACTGCGAGTGTGTGCAAGAGTCCGCGTGGATGCTGGTGGGCGAGAGAGGATGGATTCTTTTCTTTTTTTGTGTTTTTTTTTTTCCATTTCTTCCTTCATCTTTTGCAGTACGATGAGGCGAAGAAGGACTGGGCAAATGCGAGAAGAGAGAGAGGGCGAGATCACTTCCGCAGATTGCTCGGGATTCGCCGGCAAACCGAGTCTTACGTTGTGAACTCCTCAGGCTCGCTGTTCTGAAATTCGAGCTCCCCCCCTGCCCGATGCCTCCGGGGTGTCATTCTTCCTTCAAACGTACCCTCCCAGCAAGCCTTGCTCCGGCTTTGCGTCGGTGTTCCGGTGCGCTGGCTGCGACTTTTTGAAGCTGTCAGGTTGCTGTAAACACCTGCGATGGGCAGACCATCTGCATCTTCATCCATCGTCTCTGAGCCACTGAGAAGACAGTGGCCTGTGTTTTTTTTTTTTTTTTACAAGGCGAAACAACAAGATGTGTCATTTCGGGACGACTCGAGCAGCAGCAGCAGTGAGTCACACCTCAGCTGAGGCTCACAAAGTCTTTACTGGCTCTGAGAGGGAGATTGCTCCGCTTCCATTTAATTTCACCACACCTACTCTCTGTGTAAAAAATGTTCTACATTTAAAGGAGGCACCTGAGTGCCTGTATCCGTCGAGGGCGCTGTGATGAATCCAAACGCTGCCGGGCTGTTTCCTGGGTTAAGACAGTTCAGCGCTTTCTTTCCCTGCGGATGCATTTTGGTCCTGAGTAAACCAGGGATCAGGAAATTTCAGAGCTTGTCTGATCCATCGTCGCTGTTTGATGTTATAGGATTTGATCAGGTTGATTGCTAGCCACTGTTGGAATTCTGTCTTTCTTTCAACTTTTTACCCAGAATTCCCGCGTGTTCGTTTATTGGATTAAATTGGAGTCATTCGTCAATTTCAAATAAAAAGAGTAATTTAATTCTCCAATCAAATAATAATCTTACAATCTGAATCGACTGTGCAGTTGCAGAGCTCTGGGTCCAATTCTCTCTAGCAATCAGACATCAATTGTGTCTCATGCTCAGCAGAGAAAAGACACCGAACTGTCCCAAGCTCTGTCTTTTTATCCCATTGATCGCTGGTCGGATTGCATTGTCTCCTCTGTCATTGGGAGAGGCATCTTTGAACCAACGCAGGATCAGCTTCCAGGCTCGTGATTGGCTCCTTCACAAGTGTCCCAACACCCAGTCCGTCCCGTCCACTTCCAGGAAGTGTCGTAAACGGTTGTGGGTGGTTGCAGCTGTGGTCTGCTCTCCTGGTATCCTGTCCTTTTGTCCGTTCATCACCTACAGCCAGAGATCACCACCAACTGGAACTTTAAGAGGAGGCCAGAACACAAAGAGATTAAGTGATGGGGGAAGTAACGATGATCAAAGGACTTCCTCCAGGTTAAACATTCACTAAGGAGACCCTCACCCCCCCCCCCAACCCCAAAAAAAACAACTGAAAAAACACAAACACTGTTCACATTCTTTAACTCTTTGAAGGCACTCAGTGACTCTATCTGAGGTGAACCTTTAACCTCATCCCTAATCCAAAATCAAAAGCAATAGAAACAGCACATTACTAACAACTAAAATCCTTCACCAGCCATGTTATTACTACATGTGACAGCTTGACAAGTCTTCCTGCCTGTCCTTTCTTTGAAGAAATTGCATTCAATCACAACACTGCCACTTGATGGGCAAAATGGGAAAAAAGGACACATTGGTGCTGGTGAACGATGGTGAACGTCTGTTCACTGTGGTTGAGGTCAGGTCCTCTGTCATGACAAGAGCTGATGTTTTCTTCTTGACTGTATATTTTATAGTCTTTTTTTTTTCCCCCCCACAGAATCGGATTCGGTCGCATCTTTTATTTACCCACAAGAGGAAGATCAGACTCGAGAAGCATTTCATCTGTTGTTCAGCAGTCTGAAGTGACAGCTCTTGCTTTCACTCTGCCAAGCAGGAAATTATTTAGAAAAAACAATACTTCAAACACATCACTCTGTGATTCATCTTCATCTTCAGGATTTTTTTGTTTTGAGGCATCCATGCATCATGGTGTAAAAAAAACAAAGCAGCAGAGGGTGAAGAGTCCTTGAAGGGAGCAAGCAATGTCAAGTAGAGGACCAAACACCTGTTAATGAAGGCATGAAGTAACATGTACTTCCCTATCAGGCATGTTTTGGACTGTACAGAGAGGGTCTGCTATTTGAACAAAGCGACACCATAATGGCCTTCATCCCTTCCGTCGACCTGGGTTGAGAAGACCAATCCCAGCACGTCCATCAAAACTGATGTGAGAAACCTTAATGCCCCCCACTAAAACCCCACCTGATACACCTGGAGAAATTATAGGCGCTGATTACAAACGGTCCCAGATATTAGCCAGTCGGAATGTCCGACAGAGCGGGACACTCTCATCGGATTTCCAATCAAAGCACTTCACAAGTCCGGCCGTATTATGACAAGACCTTGCTTGACGAAATGAAGGAGAGTGACAACATGTTATTACTTTGCACGCTGAAGGGGAAGCGAGTCACGGGGGTTTCGCAGCTCAGAGATGTAACCGGGTCTCGTGGAAACTATGTGGAAAAGCCGACATGGGAGTTTTTCGTTCCTCATGCAAAAGCGATAATGAGTCATTCTGATTCCAGACAGCTGCTAATGCGCAACGCTGGAGTCGGAGCGTGAGGCCGGACCCAGGAAAGCGCGGCCTCATTTGCAGTTCCTGTGTATTTCCCCATCGCTTTTTTTTATGACTTCAGATTTGTTTGATGTCACCTCTAATGAAAGAATTAACTCTCCTCGGACGTACCCGGGCTATTGAAAATTGCCTGGCAGTGGAACGTTAGCCTGCCGACGTGTTGACTCTCTCGTGCTGCACTCGACTCTCACAAAAAAAAAGTTTGCTCACACAGGTTAATCACGAGGACGTGCCAGCACCAAAGTACCTTCAGACAGAAATGCACAGCAATTGAGTCGCAGACTGGGGAAGGAACTCTTTTTAAACTAGGTCCAGGAACTGAGTTACGCTGACCAGACTATCAGGTGGATACGGGTGATTGCTCTCGGTGTGCTGTGACTGTATCACAGTCCAGAGAAAGATCCTGTCGACTGACAGGAACACAGTGTTCAGTGTGTGAACATCCATTTTCTTGAAAGAGTGACGATGACACTTTTGCCAGCTTCGTGTCCCTCCATAGGATGGTTTGATTTAACCAGTCACATAAGGAGCTTACACTGCAAGGTGGAGGCCCTTCAGTACCAGGAATGACAGATAGGAGCATAAATCATCATACGTTTTCAGTTTTCTGTATTCATGTAAGGTCCATATGCAGTGTCCATGCATTAAACATACACACACACCCACAAAAACAAATCCTTTCCCCAAAAGCATCCGTGGTTTTTTCTTTGTTTGTTTCTCAGCGTTCAGAAGAGGTGTTGGTTCTCATACTAACTGCCTCACAGCAAGAGCTATGAATAAACAGAAAAATACACAAGCCCCATATACCATATGAGCGTGAAATTACACGTAAATCACATCAATTAAAAAACAAGAAAAAAACGTAATGACGTGATGCGACTCTCAGGGGCAGAACCAGATCACGAATGTTTTCTTTATAATCTGCACTGGACAATTACCACATTTAACTTATTTAGTATATACAAGAATACGAAGCGAGGAGGTTTCTAGTGTTCCAGTGTGAGTGACTTGGATTTGTTTTTAACTTATGAGTGGCGACTGCGCAGTGACGTCTCAGCTTTTGGATTTCCGTGACGGCACGAAATGTCGCGACTGGAGCACAGAAAAACGGAGGTGGTATCCGGTCTTAAATTTGTTCGATGGACTGTTGAGTAACAGTGCTGCTGTGGCGCGAGGGATGAACCTGCCTCGGATCAAAGTTGAACAAGTTTGCTGGCTGTAGGCAGAGGCTGGGTGGTTGCTCTCTGCTGGTCTAAAGGGGAACTGCCATTTCTGCCATCAGGACAAAAGATCAGGTGAGTCCCTGGGAAGGGGCAGGCGTGATCAGGGCACGTGATCAGGTAGCGTCTCAAAGGCGTGTGTTAGAAAAGTAGAAATGTGCAGCCAGCTCTGAGCAGCGAGCTGGTTGTCACAGCATTACTGAGCTGCTCCCTTTTGCATGCTTCACTTTGTCAAAAAGCGGAAGCTGCTGCTTTTTGGATGACTGAGATCAGGATGGAAGGAGCTGTTTAGCATGCAGCCCGGGACACCGAAACCCAGGCAGCAGCAGCAGCGGTGGCGACGGTGGGGGTGAACGCGCAGCGTTCCGGCCCCGATATCCGAATTATTTTATTATATACAGAGTGGAAGGCTGCGCTGCGAGCCTGTCATTTTTTTTTAAATGCCCGGCAAGCTGTTCGCCGTCCTAGCAGAAGTGTTGATTTCATCTGATCCAACTCGGGGCCAATTTGTTCTGGTGAGGTGTCTCCGCTGCCTCTGCGCATGTCAAACGTGTACCGATGGACACAGTTGAGCACTACTTTCGTCGGCGTAGTGGACCACCGTAAGTGGCTGCAATCTGTCCTACAAGTGTGTGTGTTTCAGAAGAACTGTGGGTTTGATTTCCTTGTCTGTCCACGAAGGTTTTTTTTCCTCCACAGTGTGCGATTCCTAACTGACGCTTTTGATTTTTCACGCTTCAAGGACGAAGCCCGTCGTGATTTTTGGTTGGGTTCTGGTCACATGATGTGGTGCAGGTCACGTCATTGGGCCACGACTGCCAAGTGGTCAGGCGGCCCCTGCTACTCTCCTGTGAGTTTATGTGTCAAGGAAAAGACACATAATTTGTGTTAGCTTCACTGCTGGTCTTTACCACCTTCTCCAACAAAAGAGAGAGATCCGAGCTTATTAGCTGCTAACTGTGCCACAGTGTCCGCCAGCTATCTGCAAACTATGCGAATATGTTCTCAGTTGGGAAGTTTTGTTCAAGCTTTTAGCAAATAAAGCCAGCGTGGTGCTAAAAAGCAAGCGTGTTAGACTGAAGGAGGAGTGAGATAACACTTGGTAACTCACTCCAGGCCGGAGTATATCAAAAGGTGTTGAGTGCATTGGAGGTGTCCAAGAGCACTTCTGCTAATTTAACGACGGCTAATTTGAGTGCAAAGTCCTCGACACGGTGCAGAGAGGGGCTACTTAGCTCCCTAAATAATCACAGGCACGCAGCATCAGTCAAACCAGTCAGCTTTCCACAGAGCCGGGTTGCCCTTGGAGGGCGGACTCCAACAAACAGCTGCAGGCAACAACACAGCTCCGGCACTTTGTAATGGAAAAAAAAAACCCCGCTGAGTGCAAGCGCGCGTTCATGGAGACGTAAACCTTGTGCGACCTGGTTTTAGGTCAGACATCGTGGGGACAGGATATCAACGCGCCACCTGGAGTGACTGTGGTCAAAGCGTTTACCGTAATTGGAGCAGTTCTTCTGTTGGTTGACTGTCTCCTCCCTAAACTTTGCAACTTTCCTCTCAAACCAGAAGAGCTGACACGCTTTTGCTCTCCCGACGAACCAAGCAGCTTGATAACACCAACAGAGGTGTAACATTTAGTTTCATTCAGGGTGAATCCATGTCATCAAAGACAGAATCATGGTCTGCCTCCTCTGTTGGATGTATTCAAACGAATGACAGTAAACTGCACGGAGATTAAAGGAATAGTACACCCAAACAATGATGTGCCTTCATTTCCTACTGACCCCGATGCTGAACAACACTCTGAAGCACTTTTCTGACGTCTCAAATGCAGCTGGAGATCTTTCAGGTTTCTTGTT
>JAUESF010019322.1:0-10879 GCA_032274765.1 Malacoctenus tetranemus | reverse complement strand
GTGTGTGTGTGTGTGTGTGTGTGTGTGTGTGTGTGTGTGTGTGTGTGTGTGTGTGTGTGTGCGCATGTGTGTGTGTGAGAGAGATAGAGAGAGAGAGAGAGAGAGACATGTCTGGTCCAATCACAGCTGATATTTCTCAGTATGCTACCATCTTTTAGGTTAACTAATAGCAGTGTGTTGGCCCTATAAATCACCAGAACAGAGATAGAAATTAAACCATCAACAAGATGGAGAGGAGAGCACTGTGCCAGGACATCATTGTCATGTATTTTTATACACACACACACACGTGTGTTGGAGCGTGTTTTTGCATCTGTGTGTAAGGAGTTTGGGTGCAGCTATAATGAAAAAAGAAAAACCCATGAACTTTTCCTGTGTCGGCGTGTGCGTGTGTGTATTCGAGGTTTTGGACTGTGAGTGTGTTTTGTGTCCCAAAGCACAGCTTCGCCCTGCTGTGAGCGACTGCTCTCTTTTCAAGGCTTATCTTTCTTTCTGCTCGAAACACCTGATCAGATCCAGCGCTTCTTTCATTTGAACAACACCTGTCGGCTGTTCATTTTGACTCCGCCAGGCAGTTGGATTCTCACCAGACTTCCCCAAATCCCCATCTTCACCCCTCTGCACCGGCAGGTCTGTATAGGGAACAACACAGAGGCCACAGAAGCGATCGAGCGATCCATGACACCGAACGATTTCTTGTTTTGTTAAAACTGAGGAACAGTTTTCAGTTGATATGTTCATAAATTGTAATGTGGGAAAAATTGAGGATGGAGATTTCATGCTTCACGAAAGCATCAAGTGAAAAACAGACTTGTAGAAACTTTCCTCCATTTTTTCTCACAAAAGAAAAAAAATGGGAGTTGGTGGCAAAAAGTGTAAAGCAGAGATTTTTAAATTTGTTTTTCCATCCATCTGTCCTATGATGGTGCATTATTCACCCATCCATATGTCCATCACTCCACCCATCCTCCTACACTGAACTGTGCTTGCATTGAGCCAATTACATGTGCACATTTCATGAACTCTTAGCATCCAACTGAAATATACAGGTGGCAGCAGTTAAATCAGTGACGGTGGGCGAGATGCAAGAAAAACAGTCGACTGCTACAAACTCAACATTTCCTCCACACATCAGGCCATCCAATCATCCAGCCTGTGTCTGGAGGCGGACCAGAGTCCAAGCATCTGCACAGTGCAGCAGGAAGTTGTCTCAACCATTCATTTCGATCCTGTTTAACTTAGCCAGCAGCCGAGCGGACAGCCGTTGTCCTCGACAACCGGTGTCTCGCCGCTTTCCATGGGAAAACATGAACGGCAGAGCAGATACGATAGAAGGCAGTGCTGCCGCTTCCCCCCGCGGAGCAACATTTAATTCAGGTGATGTTTTGCAGACAATTTAATGCTCCGAGGCAGATAGGAGGCTTTGATATTTGCGAGATGAGATAGTTTGTCCCTCAAGCTTTCAATCCTCAACATAAATAATCGGCTGTGATATTTTTTTTTAGATTAAATTCACATCTCCAGGTATTTGGCGGGGAACTTTGGCGCTGATACTTGCTCTTCGGAGGCCGCCACAGTTGGACGAACTTCTCGCAGAATTTTATTTATTCATTGTTTGGGTCGTGTGGGTCATACTTTCCATAATACAATTAATCAAGTCGATCAGGAGAGTCGACTTGATTGAACTGAGTGAAATCACAAAGGCAGAACCACACGAATCTGCCTGTTGAGCCAACAAAACCGAATGCTCCCAAATGGTCTGAGAAGTCACACTCTGTCACAGGATGTAACTGGCACTTTTTGCGGAAAAAATGAAAGCTATTAGCAGCTTTTGAGGCCTCTGCTCGAAATACAGTGAACCCTCGTTTGTCGCGGGGGTTACGTTCCAAAAAGAACTCGCAACAGGCGAAATCTGTGAAGTAGTCATCTTTATTGTTTACAATTATCATACAGTACTGTGTTCTGTAACGGTGCCCTGCAGCCGTATAGCTTCTTCCTTTCCTTTTCTGTGATAGTGAGCATCTTCCTGCCTTTTGGGAGCGTCCACAGCTGCCTTTGTCGGTGCAGAACGTTTCATCCACATTGTTGGTTTTGTCGTGGAGAAAACTTCCAAACGTAGGTTTGCCGAGCCGAATACATTCTGTACCGGACAGAGACGAGGGACGGAGGAGACTGATTGACAGTGGCCTACAGTCCCTTCAGCCAATCTGTCCAGTCTGACCGTGTAATGTGGTAAAACGACAACAAGAAATGAGTCACTTAAGCAGTGTCTTTAAGCTGTGCGACCGTGCTTTCACAGCTTATCTGGGTCATTGAAATAAATAACACAAAAGAAGCTTATTAACCAGATTCCTTTGGAGCTTGTTTAATTATAATATAAATACCAACCAAGGAGATGTCGGAGTATTAGTGGTGTTGACAAGGAAAAATAGACGAGACAAGATTGAGACAGACACAGCATTCCTGGACCTGCCTTCTTGTCACTACCTCCACCTAAATACAGCACTTAAGAATGGCATCAGCCAGAAAAAGGGCCCCTTGAAGTGAGAAATCGTGGTTTCTCTGTGGTTTTCCTTCATATCTCCGTCCCTTTGGACCACTCCGAGAGCCGCTCCACAAGCCAGGTGGTCTCGGATTTCATATCTGTGATGTGGTGCTTTTATTCGGCGGAGTCTGTCAGAGGAGTCCTCTTTATGGCTGCCAATCGCACCAGACTCCCCCACAGCAGCAACATGTCGAGGCAATTATCACAATCTTAAATTAACAAAGGGTTGCGTGTCAAACTGTGGGTGATTACAAAACCACAAAGACATGAGAGTATTCCGGTAATAGCGACAGGCTAAGACCGAGGAAACGGCTCCCAGAGAAACACATGTCGAAAGCAAGACGCATGGAGGAGTGTTGACATGGAGAAAGCGAGCAGGGAACTGAATGCTGGGTGACGAGAGAGTATTAACAAAATAACAGTGAATTGTGATTGCAAATACAGAAAAGTGGGTGCAAATATGGGCAGAGGATGTGCAAACTCAGGCAGACTATGTGGGTTGTCTGTCAGTAGACAGTTAGAGTATCAGTTATCATCAACCAAAAAAAAACCCTCTGTTGAATGGAGGAAAATGGAACATAAAAAGATGTTCAATGCTCTGGTGTGTCTCAGTTGGTTACAGTTCAAACAAATGGTCACCCACATGGGGTTCCAGGATCCCCTTGGATCGGTGCCGGTGATCCCAGGAGGGGCTCCAGGGTTTGTCGAGGGGGGGAAAAAATGGTTGGGGGGGGGGCACCAGGTTTAACCTGGTTGAAGGATCAAAAGCTCTTTGTACTGTAGCTGTTTATAAAGCATCAGTGAGCGCTGCAAATTCGATCTGGAGGAGTTAAGTCGAGTGAAAGGGTTTTTCTTAACCCTGTAGTGTTTACATTGTGAAATCTGAAGAGCGCATGTGATTTCCCTGAACAACTTTTGAAGGACTTGAGAAAAAAAGAAGGTTGATAAAATTTTACCGAAGACTCGAGGAGGAAAACTATGTCATATAATGACACTTTTGAGAAGACAAAAATCACCTGCACATTTTGAGTTTCTTGTAAATCGTGTTGAGCGACTATCAACAGCTGATACACATCAACCCCAAAACAACATTTATCATTGTGTCGTCCTGAAAACTGCTTTGGTTAGCTTGACGAGCGTTAAATATGATGCAATTTATGAATGTCATTTTATATTTTAGCAAAATAAAATCCAATAACTCTGATAGGGCTTTATTGAATGTTACCAAAGTTGGTCTGTTTCTGTTTATGAGACAGTTGCTCAGGACGCCGCTCTGATCAAAGGGGCTATAGAGGAACTATTCAGGATAGTTTCCATCTTGATTATATGTATTCGTTTTAACTTGATCAAACCACTTCAGAGAAATAGTACAGGTTAAATAGACGATTCGTGGAGAACGTGTCCCAACTCTCTTCTCTGCAGCACTGTGACATAAACTCGCCCGGTAACACCTAATCTATTGTTTATGACAGATAGGAGTACACAAATATACACGGTATTGTTAATGCACATGACCGAGAACAGAGACAGCAAACCAATTACATCTATTGGCACAATTCACAACTTAATGCAAGCAGTGTGTCTCACAGGCATGTCGCTAGTTTGCAAACTAAAGCAGTGTGTCTGTACGTCCATAAACTGCATCATATTTAAAACAGTACAATTTCATGAAATGTGTAACTCAATAAAAAAATAGATAAATGCAGGATGAGTTATTGACTTTACCTGTGATGCTTGACTTGAATTGTCGCCTCTGCTGCCACCGTTGTTACTGTGATCAGCCATCTTTGGGGTTCGATTATTTTGAACTATGTGGCGTCATTGCAATGCTTTTCAACTCGTACCCACAAACTTGAATTCGTAGTTGTAGAAATGAGAGTTCTATTCACAAGAGTTTGCACTCACAGCTTCTAGATTCACACTCACATGAAAAACATTCATAACCCGAACAATGTCTCAGAAATCACGTGGATGACAGCAGAATTTTGTGTACAAGTGTTTAACATCGCGAGTGGGAATGGTTAGAAGGGTGGATACATCTTTTCGCAAGTGATCTTACTCCGTAGATTCACCGGTGTTGTTACAGATAGAAGGCCCCACTGCCTGACACCGTGCTACTGCTTCTAGCTGTGAAGCTGATAGACAATTGAAGAATAGATGTGTTTCACAACGAAGTCTACGCTGCTTTCTGTGAAACAGGCACCGTCACTTTTGTTACTTTGCTTCATAAGCAAATTCAAGCAAGCTGAACGTTGAAAGATTCATTTGTAAATTGCAATAGACACACAGCAACGACATGGTTTCAACTTCCACTTGCATGTGATAAATGTGTCACAAAATGCTGCAGAGGTGAACTGTGCGGGTCCTGAGCTCTCGCATCAGCCAGCTCTCTTTTTTCCCGTCGGTGTGTTACAACAACGTGTGGAGAAATGTGATTTGGTTATTTGCGTCTCGGGCCTCGAAGAAGTTGCGCGCAACTCCGTGGGCAAGCCTGAGTTCGATAAAGTTCCCCGATGTAACTTTTCAGGCATTGAAATATTACAGCAGGATGCATCTGGCGAGGTGGTAGGTGGTGAATTTGATTCTGCGGGCTTCTTCAAAGAGGCCGAGATCGAATTAGGGGGAGAGCTAAAGCAGGGCTACAGTGCCGAAAGAGGCGCAGGGGAGAAAACTGGGAGGAAAGCGAGCCGATCTGGGATTATTTCACACCTCGCTGCTTATACGTGTATCATGCCGCTTTCAATGCTGACAATTTGTGCACAGTTTTATCCTCTCAAAATGTAACGGTGAAAGCAGAGATTGTGCTTTGGTTACCAGGAAACAGTCCATGGAAGCAACTAGACTAGGTGGCTTTCCATCGTTAGTTATGTAACAACCTGCAGTTCTTAGAAAATCTCTTGCACTTTTGGAAGAACAATTGTTTTCTTTCCTATTTAATGATGCGAGCACGTTGCAATGATTGCAGCGGCGTGGCAGTAATTAACTACATTCATTACAGGCGCCGAACATGAGCACCTTCTCTAATGAATCTCGTTTCTCCCCTGACCTTGGAACAATTTAATCAGCAACATGGTTGTAAAAATTTACCAGACTACTTAACAATGTGGGAACCCTGGCAAACAAACAGTTGACCTGCGCTGCTGGCACTGGAAGCAGACTGTGGACACCGAAGCCTGTGTAGAATAAGTTTTTTCGCGAAGCCGTGCTGATTAGCTTCTGTGTCATTTGTCACAACATTTAGCAAGTTTATCTTTGATAAGACAAAACAATGACACCAACGTTGGGACGGCCCCACTGCTAGTGTAAGATGGTCTCACACGTGATTTCACATCCTTGTGCTACTAGATATGATTCACTCTATTGTCGGAAGCCAGGAGCTATGCAATATTGTCCCCATTGTCATGTTTAATATGATGTTGGACACAGACTACTGTGGGCTAAATTCAACCCCACAAAACACAGATGGCATCCAATCAAGTGTGACAAACTTGCTGGCCCCATTAAACCTTCCTCAACCCCCCCCCGCCAAAACCAATCAGAGATGACCTACCTCTCACACCAATTTTAGCGCTCAGTATTTTTTGCTCCTTTGCTGCCAGTTCCTTTCCAACACTTCAGGTTCAGGAAGTGGTGAACAGGACTCCTGTCTTCCGTTCTTCTGCTTACAAATGCCAGGTTGTTTGGTTGGTTGTTAGGTCGGTTGGTGGCCGCCTGCTCTTGTGAAACACTATCAGTTCGTTCCCCAGAGAATCATCATCTGCGGATATCGTTGCTGCGAGGTGTGGTGGTTGCCTGCTTGGTTGGCCAGTTGTTTTGTTGTTGGATTGTTTGGTTAGCTGATCAGATGGTTGCCTGGAAACTTCATTGGCTGCGAAGTTCATTGGTTGCTAGCTGCGTGGTTTGGTTGCTGAGCCTGAACAATTAGTGATGAGTTGAATGACCCTTCAGTTTTTATTATGTTACAGGGTTCCTGCTCGACTTCCTGACTTAGCTTCCTGTATTTGAGCACCTTGTCTGCGGTCTTTGTGTTTGCACATGTATATTTACTGGCATGGAGAAAAAAAATCTGCGGGATGACAGTTCTGTCTGTTTCAATGTCTCTCCCTTTGAGTTATGCTTTCAAGCCTTAATGGAGATTACGGCTCTCTTGAGGTGATCGAATATTGATGAGACATAAACATCATGTGCCCAGACTACGGGGCCCCAGAGGGCCATATAACTTGCGCAGGCTCTCACAATGCGTCGCACGAAACAACAGCGCCAGTCATTCAACCCTCTGCAGCTCACAGCAGCTCCTCTTCGTACTGTAGCTCAGTCCCTGTCTGTGAAAGCATTGATGCACTGAACTATTGTGGCAAGTCGGATGGTGGCATTCATAGACGCAGCAGCTTGTGGCTTTTAATGTGATGCAGGTTGAAGTCAAGTTATCACCCAAGACACACCAACAGTGAGGCAGATTTTTATTTACATTGTGTTGTCGTGCCATCAATGCTTTGGATGCGAAAATATTCATCCAATCAAACAAGAGGGCGTTTGAATTCTGTGCAACAGATTGTCAAAGACCAAGACCATGTTTTACAGTTGAAAGTCTTTGTTTCATACACTTTGTTTTGGGGCTGATAAATACATCAGCCAACTGTTTGTTTGCTTCAATTGGTTTTGTAAAAAAGGGCGACTTTGCAACTGTTGGTTGACTTTGTCCCACAAGAAAAAAACTATTATTTCACGGAAGATTATTCCCCCCCTTCAGATGTTTCAGGCGACTGTGGAGCGACTGAATAAACAGAGTAGAAGTACATTAAAGTGCTGATCTGTAGGTTTGTTTTCCCTGCAATCATGGTGGGCGGACCGAAGCAGGTGTTCCACTGCCGAGATGGAAGTGATTTGGCAAGCAATGTCCTTTTACTTGTGGGAAACTGGCTCATGTCTTTCTGTGGTGTAAATTTTTGCCTTCTACTTGTGTGTCTGTGAGCGAGTCGCATCACTTCCAGATGTTCTCCTGAGTTTTCCAGCTCCCCGAGGCGCTGAAGGAAAGTCAATGCCTTTATTCTTCCATTTTCAATGGAATCTGTTTGACAAAATCGTCCGTTTTTCTGGTTTGACACTGTGAGATGTTTGTACACTGCGCTCAGGTTCCAATGACTTTCTTACCAAAAACCATCTTTTCATTTTATTTGCTCCTGCAAACAGGAGAAAAGGCAGATTGCTCTATTTCCTTGTTTGCTCATCCAACAGCGATTTCCCTGAGTCACCTTGTGGGAATTACATGAGTATCACAATAAACTCTTTTTATTTCAAGCAAGAGTCATTGATTAGCTTGGAAAGATCCTGGCGAGGTTCTTGAAAACACTTGAGAGATTAAATATTTTAATCAGTCTATTGATATTTTGTACACACAAGTACTGGTTAAAGTAAAAACCAATTGATTTTGATTGATTTCCATATTCGTTGAACAACATTGAACTCATTCTGCTCATATTAACAACTTTGCAAGCTGTAAAATAAGTACATAAATAAATGAATGAAAGACAGTGACAAAATGGAATTTTGTTACATGTCACAGATTATAAAACTGGGTATAAATAGATGTTCTTTTATTCAGCGGTGGTAGTGGTTGCTGTGTAGGGACGTTTCTGTTGCTGCCAGGCAGGATGCTGCCTTCAAGTCCAAACATGAATGTGTCAAAGATCGAGTTTGGAGAGAAAGCCAGCAAGAATGTGCCGACAGAAACAGAAACTGTTCAGCAGTCTGACTTTGTATGAGCTTGAGGTTGATTTCTAACTGAGAAGTATTTGGGGACTCCTCGAGAGCCACCTCTTCTCATCTTCTCATCTGTGTCACATGCAAGCGAGATCCTTTATAAAGATGTGTCAACGTCCAGAATGCACATTTTGGCAAACTTTGCTTCCCAACATTATTTTTCTAAACACGTGTTCTATTGTGTACAATTGTTGAATCAAGGCTATTCACACATTTGACCTTTTTCAGACATCGGCCTTTCCTGAGAATGTGGCATGAGATGATAAAGATGACGCGTCCCTATTGTTGCTATTTGGATCACATACTCGGATTGAACATGTTGAATTGCTTTTGCTTTGACTTTAAATTTCTTCCCTTTTTATGACAAAAACCCTGATGCACAAACACTGAAGGAGCAGGAGTGAAATGCCACCATTCTGCAGGAAGCTTTGGTTCCCCTAATTGGGAGAGAACCCTCCATCTTTCTGTTAGTATTCTGATGTAAATTAAGACTACATCTTCCCTTTACCCCCCAGGATGCACCCCTGTTTGTGCTTGCGTGCGCACAGCACTCGTTGTTTGCTCCTACTCTACATGTTGAGTTGTGGCTGGAAACATTTTTTCCCTAATCAGTCGCGAGCAAGGCCTGCAAGACTCCCTGCATGTCAAATGATTGAATCCCTGCTGTGTGTGGCATGTTTTTTTTCCCGTGATCCACCGTTTACTTTAGGGAAATGAGCTGCTTTCATGAGACGTCAACGTGTCCATTTGATGTCAATTGCCCAGCTGGGTTGTTTGTATTTTATGTGCAGCAACAAAGCTTTTTTTTTTGGTTTTTTTTTTGGGGGGGGGGGCGAAACAAATTGGGTTCATAAAAGGTATTTCGAAAGAAATCTTGACACCACCGAGACGCCTTTGGGGAGCATCTTCGGACTTTGGACGGACGAGGAGGCTTTTCAGTATTTTGCATGACGCAGAGACACTGATGTCAGATCACACCTCCATCTGAACGAGCAGTTCTATGGCTGCCTGCATATTTCATCAGCACTAATGGAGGAACATTGCTGGTTGCTAAGCGTGTCTTGCCCTATTTGTGGTGTGATATCACTTGCGGAGCAAACACGTACCGAAATTTCCACACCTGAAATCCCCCGCCCCCCTCCTCCATCTCGCCGCCGTATCGTCGGGTGTATGAGGTACATGTCCCAAGGGCGTCGTGAGTCTGTGATCCTTCCTGCTTGCCAAAATAATTCACCTAACCTCTGTGATATCCTGCTTTTCTTTCTTATTCTGTTTTTTTCTCTCTCTTTTTTGTTTTTGCTGTTTCATATCTCCAGAGTTCTTTCATCTTTCTGAGTCTTGCTGTCAGGTTAACCTTCCATTTTTAATATTCACCAACAACCTGGCGTTTAGCTACTGCGTTTAGTTCCCATCAATGACATTTGCACGTGCAGGAAGTTGGACTACCTGGAGCTCCTCTAACAAAACCACCCAATCGAAAGTATTGCGATAGTGAATTTTTATGGCATAAACGAACCATAAAAGGTCACTTGAAATTTGATTCTTGAATGATGCGTTTTAAAAAGGCCAACACGTTTTAAAGCGATTTCCTTTAAACAATTTATTGGAGAAGAAAATGTACCTAGATTTAATATTAAGGTCTGAGTGTGCGCACGCTCCCTCAGTGTGTCATGGGACCAGTTGATCTGTGGGATAACACCAGTGTGTTGACAATAAGCATTTGAGTACTTGACCCTCCTTGTTGGACAAATGCAGCATCAGTGAAGGGGAACGTGTCACTTTATTGTCAGTGAAGAGAAAATGAACACAAAAGCAGGAGTGTTCAGACTGGAGTGATGCACCCATGAAAAGTGGACAGAAAACATGCTTGTCCGTCTCAGTACTTTTCTGCACTGTGTGTACGGATAAACATAACAACCGTTTGAGTAAAAAAAAAAATACAAGTGTCCTCATTGCATGATGTACGCGTACAAATACTCACATAGAACGATGTGCACCTTTTGGCTCTGACGGCAGGGTCAAAGGCCTGGGGGGAGGGACACTGTCTGTCCAAGTCTGATGCATCTGAACGCACATTTCCTTCTGAACCATCTTACAAATGTGACAACAAAGTAAAACAAAAATGAGCCCAGCGGCCATCAATTTGTTGCATGTTTCACATGCAGCCTTGGTGCAGTCTGTACTTTACCTCCACCTGACTGTTATGAAATTGACATTTTCTATTCATCCAACCAGGTGACCCAGTTTCGTCCATGTTCGTTCGCTCTGTGCTGATGCAAAAGGTGCCGTCAATCCCCTTGTTTGTCAGTCATCCCGGCGTCCTCAGCGTGTCTCTCCAGGTGGACTCTGCTACACTGCAGATGAAACTCCTTTCAGCCATTTGTAATCACCACAGCAGGGACGGGGGGACAGGGGGTCTTTCAATTCATTTTTAAAAAAAAAAAAAATCGCTGTCTCAAACGCCGTCACCACCACGAGGATGCAAACAAACAATGTTTCTGTCATGTCCAAGAAATTATGTTAAGTTTAAATTTTGTCTTGTCAAGGTGTCATGGTTTCCTGTTTTATTTTGAC
>JAUESF010019315.1:0-10902 GCA_032274765.1 Malacoctenus tetranemus | reverse complement strand
GTGTGTGTGTGTGTGTGTGTGTGTGTGTGTGTGTGTGTGTGTGTGTGTGTGTGTGTGTGTGTGTGTGTGTGCTGTGCGGACGCGTGTGTGTGCACGTTGCCCAAATATGAATGACACATGGGTGTGTATGCATGCATGCAACTGCGTAGGGGTGACAAAAGTGAATAAGTGAGCACACGTGAATGCACAAAACAAAGGTCAACAATGCCTGTGTGTTTCTGTGTGTACATTTGTGTACGAGTGACAGAGAGAGAGAGAGAGAGAGAGAGAGAGAGAGAGAGATGTAAGAGAGACGTAAACCAACAGTAGTGGCTGTGCAGCCTGGGCAGGAGGACGCCACCCCCCCAGCCTCCACCAGCCCCCCCCTCCACCTGCCACAGCACATCAGCACCGCCCCTGCCATCCTGCGAGTGACAGCTGCAACCGTCCGAGCACATGCGCTAAAATTGTCACTGCACAGCTGTTACAGGCCCCCCCCTGGCAGCCCGGACGGAATCACATTTCAGCACTGGCTGAAAATGGAAGAGAAAAAAAAAGGAGAATGAGGCAGGAGAATGGGCGGAGGGGGGGTGGGGGTCCTGTTGGTTAAGTAATGCATTTCCCAACATGATCAGCCCAGATAGCTGCCATGACTGTTCCCCCTGAGGTTAACTGGGTGGAGGAGGAAGGCTGTGGAAGGCACACGGCAAAGGTGTGCCCTCACCTGTGATATATCTGCGCTTGGGACCCCAACTTGGGGTTTACATGAGGTGAAGGTCACGGGAAGTGGTGGTGGGGGTGGGGGGGTGGGGGAGGGAGTGAGGGCCTTCTGAATTGCTGATCTTAAGGGACACTTACTGTCTCCCCGCTCCAATCTCATGAGGGGTTGCTTCCACCACCGTCCGCAGAAAGGGCTGCACCACTGCATCCAGGACCAAGTGGGAACACTTTGTACGTGGAGAACGAATCGCATGTTGGGGCCCCCGAAATAGTTTCGGGGTGCTATTTCAGGTTGGAGGCTGGCAGCATGAAAAAAAAAAGTAACTCAAATCTGTTGTAGTTTTTATCAGTATTCTGCATGCAAACTGCATGCTCACAATTCAGTCAGTTCAAACTTACTTATTAATATTCATTTTTTGTATCAACCATTTGCTCCTCATTGAATTTTAGAAGTTTGAGTATCTTTGGACATCAGTGAAGGGAAAAAAACGGGAGTGGAGATTGACCGATTGGTGTAGCAGTGTGGTCACTCTCCCATCAGTTGTGGCACATTGACCTTTGGGTTATGACCGAAAGAATGAGACATTGGATCATGACCATCTGAAAAAGAGAAGTTTGGCGGGTGCGCGGCGACGGGGTAATGGGCTCCATCACCCGGGAGAAGGGGTGATAGTAGAGCCAATGTTCCTCCATGTGGACATAGAGCCAGCGGAGGTCTCACATCTGTTTTTGGATGCCTCGTGTGACGGGGGAAGTCTGGGGGTCTCTTCTTGCAACTTCTTACGATTCCAAAATGTCTCTCCACCAACCTTGTGTGGGAGGGGGTCAATATGACACTTTGTTCGACCAGATGCTAGGGGGTGCTGATCTGTTTTGACCCTCAGGGGACTGGGCGAGAGAGGGTTGGTCATTTTGACTAGCTCAGGCTGCATGGGAGGATTTTTTTTAATAGGTGAATCTGGGGAAATGGCGACACCTGGTGGTGGAAGGCGGGGTAGGGGTCGTTTTGCCAACGCCCCAAAGAACACGTGTGGCAGGGTGGGTCAGGCAGAGGAAGGGTTAAAAAAAACTCATCGGTCTCCCGTGCAGAACTGTCACACACACCTTCAATTCACACCTCCGTCTCCCTGCTTGTGTGGATCCTTCCGGTTGATTCTCAGTCACGCTCGTTTGGCACCCAAGCTGAACTCCCCCCCCCCCCCTCTTCTTCTTCATTCCAAGCCACCCCCCCCACCCCGCCCCTGTCTTTCTTCCATTCAGGCAGACCAATGTAAGGTTATCTAGAATGAATGTGGATTTGTGGACGAGACACCACACATATTAATGAAGCGTCACCTTCCGTGCACTCAGAACGGGAGAGAGGAAGAGCTGCTTTTTTTCCCCCCGTGAGGAAACCAATCCCGAATACGTGACGGCCCAAGTTTCAGATCAGGTGATTAACGGGGATCCTGTGCGGGACCCCAATTTACCTGTTTGTTATTCACAGGGGGCCGTCGGGCTGAGACGCATGAAACACCAATGGCTGGGGAGACTGCAGGAGAGATTCCCTCATCCGTCCATCCATCCATCCATCCATCCAGCCGTCCATTCGCTCTATTCCCTGCAAGATTCAGTGAGATTCTTGGAGGAGGGCAAAGGTCATTAATGACTGTGTTTTCCCTCCTCAGCTGATACTGTCCCACCACTAAGCCCTGTGTTTAAAGCTGTCAAGTACATCAAGCCCAAACATTTCAAGCCACAGGATGAATCCCAATTACTCACATCATCAACAGCGGTGAACAATCTGTCGGAGAGCATGAGTAGCGTTGTGCTCATGGATCACAGCGAGCAAAAGAGATGCCAGTGGAGGATATGCTGGAGCACGATTGGCAAGAGTTGTTTGTGTTTTATTAAAAAAAACCTTCACTTCCTTGTTTTGTAAAAATGCCTTGATAAAAATATTTATCAATTGTTCAACTCACGGCTGGATGAAAGAATTAACCTTGCGATAATAAGGTTACACTCAATGCTATCCAGTTGAACTCAACTTGAACTTCAACTTAGCTTGTTCCTCATAAACTGTCAGCTCATACCTCAACGAGCACATTGTGTTCAACATGAAACATGCCGGAGATGCACCAAAAAAGGAGGGGAGGGATTTTAAATCGTTGAGGTTTAATCACAGTTATAAATAAAACACCTTTGCTGCGGCACTGTGGAGTTCAAAAAGAGCAAGTTATTTCATCCGATCGGCCCAAATGACGAGCCAAAGTCACCTCAGAGACTATGAACAATGGAACAGCATCGAAGTGTGAGGCAACAATCTGCGACATCTCTTTATAAAACCCATCTGTCTTTACATGTGTTTACGGCTGAACCACAGCACCTGCACATGTATGGACGTGGTACAAGTGTCCCATTTGTTCGGTGTGTGTTGGCGCGCTCCAGCCAACAGGCACTCCTCATGCACGCTCACTTGCTCTCATGCTCAATTGGCTGGGAGAGACACTGACACGGAGCAGTCTGCTCTAATGGACTGTTCTTCTGCTTGGGGGGGGGGATCCTAATTCACGGAGAGAAAATGATCACCTGGTGGCCGTCAGCTCCGGAGCGAACAGATGTAGTGGAGGGGGAGAGGGGGAGGGGGGGGGAGCGGGGGAAGCAGGTATTTCCGCAGCACCGCTATCACCAGCCGCAGCTGCGGCTCTCATCCCCTCCTCCCACCCGATTTCCCCCAACATGCTCAGCCTCCCCTCAGCCCTCCTTTTTACAACCGCTCCCCGCCCTCCGACTCTGTCCGTGCTCCCTCCCTCCCTCCTTCCCTCCCTCACCTTCTATCTGTCCCCCACAATTCTCCATGCGAGTGTGCTGCATCGCTCTGCTCTTTTCCCCCCCTCCTCAGAATAATGCACCGCTTGGCATTCTGCTTCTCCTTTCATACAGTTTTCTAACCCCCCCCCTCCTCCTTCACTTCCTTTCCCTCTCTCTTTGTCTCACTCTCTCTTCAACCCTCTCTCTCTCTCTCTCTCTCTCTCTCTCTCTCTCTCGCTCTCTCTCTCTCTCTGTCCTTGAGTGGCCAGAAGAATGATTTTGCGAAAACAGGACTCAGATCCATCAATGTGTCACCAGCTCGTTCCCCACTTCCCCTCTGAGGGCACGCGCAACGCCAGTGCCACACCTGAGATCAAGTAGGGGCCGAGCTGCGAAGAGAAAAAGACCAGCGGAGAAGAAAAAGAAGTGCTGCGTGAAAGTGTTTCGTGACGTAGCCATTGACACAGTTACATGTCAGTGTTAAACATCGGGCAAGTCAACGCTAGTGTTTCAACACCATCTTTGCACATGTCATCATGACCCCCCCCCCAAATCAGACAGCATGTTTGACATTTTCCGGTTGAATCTTTTATAAAGACACCACGATTTACAGCAAAGCCGTCTTAAGGCCCTTCACATTGAAACAACAATGTCCAATAATCCCACGAGCACTGATGACAGTTATGACATCAAAAAAAGGGGACCCCCTCAAATCTACGCCCAAATCTTTTTGAAATAAAAATTGTGTATTAAAACTAACTAAAACTAAATCTTAAAAAAAAAAAAACAATAAATAAATAAAAAAACAAATTCTGAGAAGGTGGATTTTTTCTACTTCTGGAAGTCCAGGATGCACTCTATAAGAGTGCTCATAAGCAATGTCACCTGAACGGGGAAAAAAAGGTGGAAAGAGCTGCTGTATTTGGTAAAGAAGGAGGAGGAATACGTTGAATCGCGTCAACATGCTCTTTTAAAACGAGAAGACGCCAGTTTCAAATACTGTCCTCAAATTGGAAAAGTGATTCTATGAAGTCAATGTCGATGGATCCCGCATAAGATTGTAGGCACTGAATGAATCTTTCAGATGATCCCGTTATTATTGGATATCTTCCAGCAAGGGAATGTTTTGTCTTCAAAGTGAATGTGTGACAAAGCAGGAAACATGAACATGAAGTGCTACGACTTTGAGAAAGTTTGACAGCGGCCCAATTTTGAGGACGAGACCATTTGGTGGGACCAAATTTGTAGTCCTTGTGTGGTGTCCCTGTGCTGCAGTGGTCATATCTATCAAAAGTGTCCAATCAGAGGAGGAGGAAGAGTGGTGAAGCAACCACTGTGCAATGTAAGGAAAGTTGCCGGTCTTTTTTGTGACATTGTGTGTAACTGCGTACGTGAGCATCACTCGGCACCAGGATCCACTATGGGAAGGAGGCACACCAGTGGAAGCAGCAAGACGTTTGAAGCAAAGTTCTACCCAGGGAACCTTTGGACCCGCCTCGTCTGAGAAGATGGTACTTTGAAAGGTACCATCAACCTGGACATTGTCGCAGAGTGGTTCAGAGATGGTTCAGGAACCCTTGGAGTGACACAGTGACTTCCAGGTGTTCCCCTTCACCTCGACCCCCCCCAGATCAAGCATCTGTGGGATGTACATATAAGTAATGATGGAAGAAGGGTGGTGATCGCAGTGTGTGAATGGTGTGATGCGAAGCCATGCGAAACACACCTCTGACGTGAAGTGACATCTCCCACGTGGGATTCCACCAGACACTTGGACTGAAGCAGTTCAGGTGTTAATAGAAGCAGACGCCCCGAATGAGGAGTTTCAAAGGCACTGATCGCACTGAGAGAGGCGTCAACCTCTTTCAGGCGTCCCCGGAGGGTCTCCGCATTAACCTCGTACAGGTGGAGAGTACAAAGTTTACAGTTTGCCTTGCTGCTCCTTCTGAGCATCACAGACACACACCTGTGCAAGTGAAGAAAAAAAGGCAGCTTCAAAGGTCAAAGGTCTAACTTTAGCCACAGTACTGAGGAGAAGAGTGGGATGGGGGGTGTTGGGGTTCATGGATTTTTTCTTGTTCTTCAATTCAAATTGGTCAACTAAATCCCCCACCACCACCGCCACCTTTCAGAACTACCTCTTTCAATCTCTCTCTCTCTCTCTCTCTCTCTCTGAGATTGACTGTGTCTGCTGGTTCTCCACAAAAGAATCCATTGCTTCCCTCCTGCCACCAGGTAATACTGCAGCAGCAGCAGCATTCATCCATGGGAATGTTTCCACATGCCAGCTGAACTAATGGTTCCCTGGAACTTCAGCCACAGGAAAAAACAAATCGAAATTATTGTGCTGTGATTTTTTTCTGTTCCTCCTATCTTGGCTTGGACTCCACTGTCACAGAAAGTGTGAAGGAGTTCATTGTCTTGTTTTATTTTACTTTTTCAACAACAATACGATCTTACAGTTTATCTCAATTGCTAAAACACTGTTTTGGAAATGTCCCCTCAGTTTTTCACAACTTTAAACACTAATCTCATAACTCAAACTACTTTCCCAAAACCTCTGCTCCTTGCTGCAAAAGACTCAAAACAGCATCACCCATGGCCTCAAAAAGCGACACGATTGTCAAATCATGCCCCAAGCACAGCAAAATGTAGAACACTACAGAGCAATCAGGAAACACTAGAAGGAAAAAAGGAAAGCACAGTTCTCAGAACATCATGCTGTTAAAATTTGTTTTTTTATTTACATCAGGCCAAATGCATCATGTCACACATAGAACCCATAACAAAAAGTAAAAATATTTCATTCACACAATGAAAAAAGAAAGTTCAACACAAGCAAGCAGTATATGCAATTTTTTTCCAACTCTGAGAGACGCTAACCTCCTGCTAGTCTGGCTCACAGCTGAATGTAAACACAAACAGCGGAAGTTCTTCTTCTATGCTTGCATTATCGACACTGAACTGCCCTCTCAGCTGGTGTGGTCTGCCGTGGTTTCCGGTAGTGTCGAGAACTCGTTATTCACAGCTGTTTAGGCTCTAAAAACATTCTAAATGATTTCGTTGCAAGTCAATAATGGATGGTCCCCACTCAGGACACTTGGATTACATTGGACGAGCAGTATGGAGGAATATTGGCACGTTTTTGTGGACTTTTATGGACATTTTTGTACCGGGCCCTATTGACGCTATTATTTGAACATGGGCAGATAACAAGAAACCTCAAAGATCTCCAGCTGCATTTGAGACGTCAGAAAAGTGCTTCAGAGTGTTGTTCAGCATGGGGGTGAGTTTGGGAAATGAAGGCACATCATTCTTTGGGTGTACTATTCCTTCAACACTCTCAAGCGCACAGAGTGAGCTGTAAATGAAAAGCGCACACAACAGATACTTCACTCCAGTGGGCCCTTGTCAGTGTGTGTGTTTTAAGAAATTAAAGATGTAATCTCTCGGGGACCTCACAGCTCCTTACAGTGGCCAGCCCTGATGCGTTAACGGTCACAGGGTGTTGTTGTTCTCTGTTCACTTTGATCTGGGTGTTTACTTTGTTGAGTTTTACTCAGGAATTGTGTTAATTTTTTATTAAACACTGAATCAAATTTTCTTTGTTTTCTTAATCGTCATGTAATGTTTAAATGTGTGTAACCTATCATTCCAGTGACTAAAGCTAGGAGAGGGTGTGCAAGTAGAAAGAGGAGTGAAGAACATAATGATGCTAGAGCAGACACAGGATATATGCTGAGTCATATTATCTGTGGGCACTTAGCAGGCACCTGACTAGACCGTGGGGTGGCAATAAAATTGCCAGTGTGTTTATCCTGCCATCACCAGGTGACAGTAACTGACGTACATATGTGGAATGGGGAGCATTCTGTGTTTATGCGGTGGGGGCGGAGGGGGACCATAACAACCACAGCCAAGGGCCAGACCCAAATCACTGGTGACAGGTCAACCAGCTAACCACAGAACCAGAGAGGTGCAGCACACGAAACCCGCCCCAAACATTCATCCAAGACCAAGTGCTGGAGGAAGTGGGTTGAGCGCTTGTGCCCACTCCCACCCAAGCACTCAAACACTTAATGGCATGTACCTACCATGGGGATCTGTGCACAGTGTGACATGTGGTAACAAAAAAGTGTTGCGAGTCTAAGAGGTCAGCAGGTGCGGGCCTGGCTCAAAGAAATGGCAGGATCACAATGTCAGCAATCCCCGTGCATAGCCGGTCCCAGGCACAGCTGGCGCTGACCTCGCGGCCAATGGAAGGACCCCCAAACCCAAGCCCATAACCTACCCCCAAAGGGCAGCAACACCGAACCACCGCACCTCTTCCCGGGAGCACACCACAACCACCACAAAGGCCAGGAAAACTCAGGCACAGCAAACCCCATTGAAGCACAATAGGTGAATCCAGAGCACCAGGCACGGCGCCACCAGTCCCCCTCCACAAAGAGATCACAGGGGCAATGAGGCTGCCACCCCGTCCAACCAACCGAGCGGCGCAGCACCTGTGGGGGTGCCGTGCAGGGCCGGGAGCAGGCCCACAGCCAGCCTGCGGAACCAAGGGTCAGTACCTGAAACTCCTGCCCTATGGTCAGACCCCCGCAGGCCCCTCTCTTCCAAAAACTGGAGACCCCACCAAAGCCCCGAGGAGCCCCGCTGGGAAACCCAGGCCATAGCATACCGTAGCTCCTACCAGGGCGGGAGAGGAAGGAGACCCGGGAGGCCGGCAGGGCGGGATGAAACCAAGATGACAGGGGGAGGGAAGCGAGGCGAGGGACAGGCAGAGCGCCAGCAAAGTCCAGACCCCCATGACCAGCCCGACGGGCACCGGAAAGGGCTAGCCAGCTCCACCCCAGTTCAAAGAACAGCAAGGTATCCAGCCAATGGTGGGCGCATGGACGGGGCCACGAAGTCCACCCACCAGTTTGCGGGAGCTTCCAGCTCGCCTGGTGTCCGACATGCAGGGTCACCATTCGTAACAATAATCGAGGTTTAAATGATCTCTGCTTACATGGCTCAAGAGGTTTTACTTCCTATTCTGAGAGGTAGTGTTACGGCTAATGCTACAAGTGTGGAGTTTGAGCATTTGTTTCAAAAATTCGTCTTTTACAAGTCACCGAGAAGGCAGATATTTGGAGAAAGTGGAATCCTGCAAGCCAAGAAAGATGATAACTTATCTACTACTGTTCACCAGAAGAGCTGGACTGGAGTGCATGTCCAGATTGCATGAAAGTATGTATCTGAAGTGTTTTTGACTGTATTGTGAGCATTTATCAGTATCACCGAAACCCGTTATATTCAATTTGCATTGAGTGTTCTATGAAGTACCTTGAATTGGACAAGTTGCAAATTTTTGTTCTTTGTCATTTTGTATGTAGTGTTGCAAATCTGTGTCCGCAGGTTGTGGTTATAAATAGCAGTAAGATCCGTTTCCCATTTAGAGATTGGTAGGTGGACCGAGTTGGGTCTTGAGAGTAAACTGTAGGTTTTAGGAAGGTTCCTTTTGAGTTTTGGGTTTAATGTTGCAAAATCTTTGATGAGATCTGGGCGTTCAGAACAAACTTGCCAAATCAAACTTATGGAACGTCGATGCGTCTGATAGAATGTATAAAAAAAATTACGAAAACAAAAAGCTAAGAAAACAAGCATAGACCAAAAAAAACCACACAAGGTAACTCAGAACAGACTCTTCAAATGAGAAGCGGGAAGATTGAGCTGTCCTCCTGATGCCGTGTCCCCCCTGCCGTCCCCTGCTCCGCTCTGCCCCATCCCCTCCCTAACCCTTCCACTCCCCCAGGCACACACACACCCTCTCACCCCCCCCTTCCCCCCACCTAGGCCCAACCTCCAACAGGCAAGCAGCGCTTTGGGAGGCTATTTTTTGCCCGCCTCACTAAATAAGGCCTTGAAGCATTGCTTGCGCGGAGTGGGCTGGTTGAGAGGTGTGGTAGGTCCCCCCCCCCCCCGCCACTCTTACCTTGGTATAAAAGCCCCAGAGTCGCAGGGGATTCCTCCGATTGCGCTGGACCTTCTCGTTTCATCTCCCTCTCCCCCAGTCCCCCTCTTTACGTTTCTCACCGTGTTCTCATTTTAACCCGCGTTCGTAATAACCGAATAGAAAAATAAGAAAAAAATCAATGTACACACACTTCCCAGACGACTTTTGTTGTTTTGTTTTATCTCGATTTATTCCTTTTTTTTGTGCTTTAAGAACTTTGAGTCTAAGGGCAAACTATTTCTGGTTCTTTCACTGCGGAAGGGATTTGCTTTCACCGACTGCGGACGGCCTAGTCTGGAAAGTGGACTGAGTTGGAATATGGGAGCAGAAAGGACACGCGAGAGAGACGTGAGCGAGTAAGAACTTTTTTTCCTTTTTGAAAAAACGCCCCCCTCCCATTCTTCCATGCCCTCTGTATTCCCCCCTCTCTCATTTTTTGACCCCCTTAAACCTTTTTATTTTTAAAACTCTGCACCTCCGTCACGCTTCCCTTCCTCCGTTTTTGCCCTTCTCTCATCCTCAATACATCCACCCGTTTTTTCCCCCCCTCAGAACTCTGATATTACCCCCGCCTCCCCTGTCCCCCCTCCAACTCCCCCCCCATCCCCCCCCCTTCATCTGTTTGATTAGATTTCTTTACCTCGTTCCCCATTATTTCTCTCCCACTCCTCCGCCCGCTCTTTGAGCCCCGTCCGACCCTCCTCCTGTTTCTTCCCTATTTGTCCTTCAGCTCCGTCAGCGCTCGCTGTCTTGCTCCATCTCCATCCCTGGCGGTCCAATCAGCTGCCTCCTCCTTTTCGAACTTTACATGGCCCGGCGCGGCGCGGCGCAGCGCAGCTCGTGGAGGCACGGGGCAGCTTGCTGGCTGACGTATTTTGCTGCCCAGTCATCACTTCATAATCGAGTCCTCTTTTATAGACCCCCTTAGTGCACCCCCCTTTCCTCCCCTCACGTTCCTACGTTTTGTCCCTCTTCACTACCTGCATGGGCTCCCCTTCTGTTTTTCATGTTCCCCTTTCTCTTCATTTTCTCGTTTTATCCCTCCACCTCCTTCTTTTTTTCCCCCCATCCTGTAAGAGAAAGGCGAATCCTGTGACCTTTTTTCTCTTTCTCTCCTCCTCCTCCTCCTCCTCCTCCTCCTCCTCCTCCTCCTCCTCTTCTCTCTTCTCTCCTCTCTGCATCCTTAAACTCTCCATCGCTGATTCAGCTCCCAGGGTGAGAACAGCCTTCACCTGCAGCCGCTGCTCCACTCTGCACGGACCCAACTTGCGTCCCTGCCCGGATCACTCCATGGGGGTAGGTGCTGAAGTCTCCGAGTGCATTTCAGATCTGTGATGATGCGGATGTGTGTGTGTGTGTGTGTGTGTGTGTGTGTGTGTGTGTGTGTGTGTGTGTGTGTGTGTGTGTGTGTGTGT
>JAUESF010019311.1:0-10927 GCA_032274765.1 Malacoctenus tetranemus | reverse complement strand
CACACACACACACACACACACACACACACACACACACACACACACACACACACACACACACACACACACACCTTCTTGATGAGCCACTCCCTCTTGGCAGACGTCACGTTGTGTCCTCGGTGGTCTGCGAGCTCCACACACACGCTGCACACACACGTGTTGTCAGTGCGGCAGAAGAACTCCAGGCCACTCAGGTGGATGGGACAGAGGGGCAGGTTGGAGGAGGGCTGAGCCGCAGCGCCTGCACTCAATCTGCAACAGGGAAGCAAGGGAAGCAAGTTTCTCTCAGGTGTTGCTCGTTCAAATTTCAACAAAGTTTTCAAACAAGCAGCTAAAGCTTCAAACACTATTTCTGTTCCCTGGTGTCAGTCAAGGGGGGCCCCGGACCCCAGGTTGGAAACCACTGTTCTTGATGACACTGCTCTTTGAAGCGCAATGTCACATTTGTATTAGTTTACATATCAAGATGCTTTTGAAGTTTGAAAATAGAAACAAATGTGGAGCCCAATAAAACTTGATACCAACTAAGAATTAATCCATGCTTTGGAAAGTGAAGTGTAGTGGTGTTGGTTAGAAAACATTGAGGTTTTCATGGTGGAAAGGTTGTGATTGACACATCGCTCACAAGCTGCACTGTGGTCCAAGTGTGATGTACCTGCTGGGAGGTGTGTAGGCTGGAGGCGGGTCAAAGTGCTCCACACTCTGAGCCTGATAGGCCGGCGGTGCAGGGACAAGGCCTTGACCTTGCTGAACACTTGGCTGGGAAACAGCAGCTTGTGGTGCCCCTGCCGTCTGCAGCTGCTGGAAACGTATTCGCATCTCAGCGATGAGGCTCTCCGACAGCTCCCCCCCCTGCCTCGGGGGTTGGGGCGGGGTGGGCGGATGGTGAGGGGCAAAAGGAGGCTCCAGTGGCCCAGCACCCCCATTTGTTGGCACACTGGTGTCGGCTACCTGCTTGAACTGCTCAGTGATTTCCTTCAGTGTACGGTTGATGTGGAGCTCCGGACGCTTCCGGAAGGTCTCCTTGCAGAGTGGACATTGGTACTGCTTGGCGGCCCGTCCCCCTCTGTCCCAGTAGGAGGAGATGCAGGACTGGCAAAAGCTGTGGCCACATGGCGTGGACACGGGGTTGTTGAACACGTCCAGGCAGATAGAGCAGGTGAACTGTTCCTCAGACAGACAGGCAGCAGGCAGCGCCATTGCCATTCACACGGAAACGCTGTAGAGGAGGAGCCGAAAGAAATTAAAATTACAGAGCCATCATACCAACACTACACACACACACACACACACACACACACACACACACATTTTGCTGTGAGGTGGAAGCTGTCAAGTTGTGGTCCAACTCATCCCACACCAAACCTAACTTCAGACTGATTGCCAAAGTCACACCACCAGGCAGAGTAAAACGTATACAATTGTGTGTGTTACCTGTAACTCAAACACACCCACGGTGTACAACTAGGCACTCAAGCAAGATCAAGAAATTCAGGCTCGGTTGGACCGGTCAGACTCAGTCTGTTACCAATGTTGTTGTTACTGAGTTAATTATGTCTGCTAACTGGAAATCTGCAAGTCACTTCCTCCTGTCTTCACTCTGCGCTGTAGGAGGAGATCCCACATACATTCAGCAGCACCTTGTTCAGGTCCACCAGTCCACCAGGTCCACCATCAGTTTGGCCTTTACAGAGGTAAAGAGATCGTGACGGTCTCCTTCTTGTTGGTGCACACATACCAGGAGTTTGAAACAAAAATCAGCAGCTCATGTTTGATGAGGCTGAGGCTGATGTTTTGTACCTAACAGCAGGTTTTTTTTTTTTTCCAAGGAGAAAACACCAGAGCAAATTGTACACAGACTGAGAATATCCGCACTGGGTTGCGTGTATGGTAGCTCATGAAGTACATGAATCCTATTTAACGACATGGATATTTGGTCATGGATCATCACTTCCTGGCTTGGAGGTTAGGTTTCAATTCAAAAAGTTTGCTTTTAAAACACAGCAATGTGACATTTGACGAATGAGTCGTGGCACCACTGTTGTGGAAAATTGCGGATCCTCAAAAATCTTGTTGGCTTCTTTTCAGGTGTTGCAGGAATTAAAAAAACAACAACAAACAAACAACAAGGCAGAATCACATAAACAAAGCACAAAGCTGTCTTAATGAAGTGCATGATTACATGAATCATTTAATACTTTGAAAGTGAGTCTCACCAAAGCTGTCTGGAACAATGCCAGTGCTAAGCTTAGTCACTGTGTCACAGGTTGATTTGCCGGCTGGTGCTTAGGTTGTGATATTATTGAGGACAGCCATTAGCTCAATGCTAACGGCTCCATCGTGAGAACTAGAAGAAATCCCGTCTAACATTCAGATGGGGTTTACTGGAAGGGGAGTTTCACGGAGGAGGAGTCACAACAAACAGGAAAACATGCGGAGGATCCAGAAAGACAACAGGCCCGTCTTGAAACACAGACGACCTGGTTAAACTGGTGGTGTCCCTGCTGTGCTGCTGTGCTGCAGACGGACAGATGGGGGAACTGTCACCGCTCACTCTGACACCTGCTAATGCCAGAAAATCTTTCCAGGATCCGGTGCAGACAGAAAGTGCAGGCACACCTGACAGCAACGGGATGAACTGCCAAACACAAGATCCACAAGGTGCAACATGTTCTGTTCTATTTATCCACAATGACAGAAACACCGCCAAAGAAAATGGTCAGGTTTAAAGCCAAACATTACAGGAGAAGAGTGTTTTTTTTGCTCAGCATGACAAATCGAGTGAAGATTTTTGTTTTTGCAGGTATGAGCTCAACCACAACAAATGTACAACCCCACAAAACTGGCTCTTGGGCCTCCAGGGTGCCATGACTTCACAACGTCAGTGGGTTAGCATGTGGAATGCAGTGCTATGCCACGTTTGTACACCAAGTGGGAGCGGTGAGTTGCTACATTATATTTATCATATAAGTCGAACAGTCGAACTGTTTTCACTTTTACTTTAAAAACGGATGAAATCTTGTCCTGTGCCAGTACCATTGACCTACATTTCTGCTGCTTATACTGAGATGTTAAGACGTGCCACAAGGCTGCACTGTTTGGGACTTTATCGCTGGCTTTGGCAGCATAAGATGCATCCTTCAGGATGCTGATTCTCTGGGAGGAGGGTGCAGAGAAGTTTGACACCTTTGGCGAGCTTCACGTGCTTACTGCACGCATGGAAACAGGAGATCATCCGAATAGCGTCCTGCAGTCAAACGAGTCAAACTACCTCAAACGAGCAGCAACCATGGGGATTACATCATGGGGGAAAAAGACTTCGATCCACAGGCCACAAAAATACATGGGAATCAGAGAAAACCAGAGGCTCTGTGTTGCCACGGTTACAGAGTGACGTACAGTGTGTTGTTTTCTCGCTTCGCTGTGCTCAATAGTCCGGTTGCCTTTCACACTATAAACAAGGTGGACTTGTTGCTCATTCGGAAGATAGCTTAGATACACATCTTCATGTGGAACAGACTTCATAGAAGCTTTGACACCCACACAAGCCCGCTCTGTTTAAAGCTGCCACAAAGCTGTTGTGTGAACGTGCCTAAAATGCACTCTGAGGCTGTTCAGCTGGGCATGCATACTTCAGCTGGTTGTTTCGCTCCCACTCTTGTTCGTTATACAACACAGCTCCATATCACATGGCAGCGGCACTCACACATGAGTCCATGTGTTCTTTTTGGTTCCTGTACGACGCTGGTGACCAACCGTGACCAGACTGACCACATGCAGGCAAATCTTTACCGTCTTTCAAGTGTCTGGATGAAAGTATTCACTGTTCTCTCAAATCACATGAACATCAGGGAAATCTTCACTATTTACTATGAAGGAACTTTACTATTACCATTCACAATTTCCCGACTGGCTGCACAGACTGATACTGTCTCGGAGGAGGCAGATAATACTACATGAGAACCCGTTGCAGATATCTTTTAACAACGTCTGTCAGGCTGGCTGGCTTTTCCAAACCCTAATGTCCCAACGAAGCGAGAGGCCCCACAGATCCCCACAGAGTTTACAAGCTGTACCTGTGTCTGAGCAGAGGAATGAGCTTCACGGAGAAAAAGTGTCGGAAGCAGTGGCGTCTCCAAATGCAATGTCCTTGACAGTCCCAGTGGTGATAGTTCCTCTCTCTCTGTCAAGAGTTCTTGTGTATCATCCATCTGTCTGCATGTCAGTTGTTACATTCCTCTTCCTTTTTCCTTCCTTCATCCCCCCACCCACCAAATACATCTGACCCAACCTGCTGAACAGGTGCTGCAGCACAGGTAAACCTCGCTGTTGCTCTGCAGTGTGGCTCACCGACACGCCTTCCTTCCTTCCCCTTTCAGAGAGAAGATAAGGCCAGCATGGCTTCGGTGGAGCACCACCACATTTCACTCACAATATATTTACACCACAACCCACCTGCTCCTTTTATCCCCCCCCCCAGCATTATTTATAGTTAATGTGACCTCTCAACATGATTTCATTGAGTTTTTTTGTTTTTTTTAAAGAGACCTCCAGTACAACCTTTGGTCACTGTCTGTTAAATTGTGTCATTGGCAGATGAGGACCTCTGACAAAACAAGCATGGTCCACTGAACTGTTTCCACTGTTAAGCTCGCAACTCTGAGCAAAACTATGTGAGCTTCAGTCAGAACTAGAAGAATTTTTAGATACAACATTTTGTACTAAATTCTTTATCGTTATCTTTTTCGGAAGCTGCAGGAAAAAGGTGAGCACCAGATAGAATCACAGTTTAAGTATGTGGGAAAGTAACACTTTAGTTTCTCACCAAGCAAACAATATTTTGGAAATGAGGGAAGTTGAAGAGAACAGTCAAAGACCTTTGCAGACTCATCAAATTGCTCATATCAACTGCTGAATATTTCAAAATAAAAGCATGTGGCAGTGTGGTTACAGCTTCAAAAAGTCTGTGATTGAACATAAAAGTGCCCTGAAATGATCCAAAAAAATGTTCAGTCTCTAAGCTGTTTGTTAAGACACATTCAGAATACAGAGGAGGTTAAAGCAGGAAAGGATGACCGGCCTCCTGAGATACAATGAGTCTCACCAGCAGGAGGAAAACTTCTATGAGGCCAACGGTTACTGTCAGTAACAATGAAAAAGGGTTGCTGAAGTCATCTAAGCCTGCTGTTTGGTTTTCACTGTGTTCATTCAAATTCCACCAGGGTACATTTGGGTACCAGGGTACACCCGTGCCAACAGCTCTTAGAAGGCAGCTTCCCCGACCTGCTGAGGAACAGAAAGGCCTGTGCTGAACTCCCAACACTGGACAATGTGAATGCAATAACATACGATTCCCCATTGGAATCAGCAACGAATGGCGAGACAATGAATGGAACCACATTGACGATCAGCATGGTCAGAAAAACACATATGATGTTGACAGCTCTCCTCTTCTGCCGGTTGCCCTCGCTCCTGGCCTGAGCATCCTTGTCCCCCGGGCCAGGCCTCCTCAGGGTCCGCACGATCTGCAGGCTGCAGAAAAGCTCGATGCAGAGCGAAGGGACGAGGAGTCCAAAGGAAGAAATGCAAACCACAGCTGAGCTGAAAGGGGCAAATGAATTGGACAACCCAATGCCTGCAAATGAGTGAGAGAGAAACAAAAAAGCACATTGATGACGCAACTTTCCCCAAACTTTATCAGTCGGAAGTTGCTGAGCTGCTGTCTCGCACTCTCTGCCCTGCTTAAACGCTGACTGCTTCACTGCTTTTACATCAGCCAAAGAAAAGTTTTACCAGTAATTATTTTACCCGACTCCTGTTTACTGGAGGAGGACCCCCTCGTTATTCCTGAACTCGCCCCCTGACATCAACAGGTGATTTTGGCTTGCATGAATGTCGGTGTCCCTTTCTAAGCGGTCTCTGTCTGCATATTGGTCGCTACTCATGAATAAAGTTCATAAATCTTTTTTCTATCAAGAACACTTGACAACCAGATTGTAGAGCATTTTCCTCCCAGCAACTGATGGGACTCCAGCTGGTCCTACTGAGTCAACTGGGCTTCAGATGGACAGATAAAGAGCTGCACCTCAGCTATTGTAACACAAGACCGCAACTATGTGTGCAACACTAACAATGAGCTGACTGAAAGGAGATGGCATTTAAATGAGTTACTTCACATTCTGGAAAAATAAAAGTCACAACTTCTTCTTAAATACGTGACGATTGACTGGAGTTGAGTAGTAAATGACTGCCTGTTATGTGGTATGTTTGTGTGGCATGTCACTTACAAACAGCGGCTAACCACAGAAGTGTCAGGCAAGCGCCCCTGTACCTCATTTTTTTGTACCTATAAAAGAAGAGAAAAACAGTTGAGGCTCCTGAGTCCCGAGGTTCAGTTGTTTACAAAATATTTAATCTATTCCTGTAAAAGAACCACTGAGGAATCACTTAGTCCCCCAAGTCAACCAGAGGCTATTTTTTTCTCATTATCTTCATTTAAGCGGTGGTTACAGAGAGCATTATGCAGCAGTTGAGCACAGATGAGCACAGACGACTCCCCGAACCGATGCCAAAACTCCATACAACTCAACACCACTGGGACGCAAGTGGGCGTGGTTACAGATGGTCTTTGAACACCACCAATCTTTTCAGTGCGAAAGAAGTCGGGCTTGTACAATGAATGTTATCTCCCATGCTCATCAGTTGTGTGCTCAGTGAAATACGCCACAGCGGTGGCCACGGGCTGCAGCCTTTTCTACAGATATGAACTGAACTAGCTGATTGATGGTGCCCTGGAACAAATGTGTGTATGTCAAATCTCATAAAGATCGGTGAAGAATTTGAGCATTCACAAGAAAATCCTTCCTCTCCTCCTTGCTTTGATGGATTTTCAACACTGCGCACTCTTGTGTGGCGGCTTTTATAAGACTCAACTAGCGTTTGACATTTGAAATGTTTGCTAAATACCTTCTTGATGTGAACATGTTTGTTACTGCCTTCGGGGTAGTTTGTTATTTGCCTGTGCAGAGCTAATGGTTTTTTACTGGTTTCATCATGTCCTATAGGGGGGAGGGGGGTATCAGTTACCTGACAAACATCAGAGGATGGAGCACGGCCAGGTAGCGATCCACACAGATGTGACACTGGAACAGAACCCTTGCCACCACAGATGCAGAAACATAAAAGTGTGCAATGAAGTGAAAGTACATCAAATCGAAAACAGCGTAGAAAGCAGTGAAAATGAAGCTGACAGAGCACAGCAACTCCATGGCCACAAGGTTGAGGGTGAGAATCTCTGTCTCGATGAGCTGGCGCCTCCCAGAGACGATCAACTGCAGGACCCAGCAGTTGGCCGGAACGCCAATGATGTGGTCAACAGCACTGACCACCAAGAATAAGTACATCGATGGGGTAAGTTCTCCGGTGGAATTTGTTGCCATGTATCCTGTATGTCTGGAGTCCAGCAACCTCAACAATAAAACAAAAAGGGAGGTCAGAATACAGCACCTCCATGGTGGTGCGACAGGATTAGTTACAGCGACGTTTTTGTTTTTTGTGAGTGAAATTTAAAGGACAACTGAAAAAAGAAACGCAATGCTACTGTGTCACAAAAAGACGCAGGCTCACTGGTGGGTGTAACACAGAATAGCTTGTTGCTGTGGGGTTGTAACATGGAAGCTGTGATACTCACCGGGTGCTGTCGTTGGAGTCTCACTTTGACGACAGCATGAGAGAAAAAATACATTCTATGCACTTTGCATACAGGGCTTATTTGACTAATGTCCCTAGTGTTTTGGCTCTCACTGCAGGTGGACTCCCAAACAAAGTACACAAATGTTGTGAATTTAAAGGAGGAGGATGTGAATGCACCAATAAAACTCTTCATGGCTTGTAATTAAACATAGAGGAATCCCCTCAAGTCAGAAGGAAAATACAATTTGAGAACTATATCATATAGATTCATCCCACACAGGGATTTGTGTTATATACTCCTCTAACTTTTAGTTACATATGGATGAATATTGATTCCAACAAATAAAAACCCCAAATTCAATACCTCATGAGATATAGAGACATGGCCTCTGCTTGTTCTTTGTCTTTGTATTTTGAAGTCTAAAGTCATTGGAACCATCGACCAGGACATTTTCGAGCCCCTCTTGCTTCCTTATGTGGATGAGCTCCATGGAGATGCTGGCTTCATTGCCCAGTAGGACCGAGGACCCGCCGACACTGCTGAAAGCACCCATACCTATTTTATTAACCAGATAACTGACTGACCTGAACCCCACAGAGACTCAAGGCTTCAATAACCCCTTCAGCAGGCCAACAGGCTGGTTGCTCCAGTAACACGCTGCACTGTTGCAATAAGTATATGCAAATGACAGAGTGCTTTTTTTGTTTCAGAAATATGTATCTTATAGATTTAACAAATCAAATGCCAATCATACATCTCAATGTGAGGGGAGGAATCTCTATGAACTTTTTTTTAAACCGAATCACAAGAAAAAGAATTCAACTTTCATTTATTTATGTTCTTTATTGAGATGCACCTTGAACTCTTTACTTATGTGGAGCCAAACTCCAAACATGCTTCATCCTCCTCTCAAAACAACAAGTAACCACAAGGATTTTTGGGAGCTCGTGCTCCTGACCACAAGAGAGCAGTTGTGGCTTTGCCTGCTTTAAGGTTAGAAAAGGACACAGGACAGACTTAATCCAGAGAAAGACACTTTCAACAAGTGACAGCATGCTGAGAAACTGCCCCGTGCCATTCATTTTGAAAGTCAGAGTCCATCAGTCACACTACTGTATTTGGAAACTGCAGAGGGTCCCAAGTCCCTTCGACCGTCCGCGGTAGCTTTCAGCCAAATGAAGGTGGGATCTACAGCTTTAGGTCAGAGGGATTCAGAAGGTTCATTCAGTCTGAAGAGGACCTGGTCACTTTGTCCCATGATGGACAGACTGGTTTCACATGATGGGGGGCAGACACAATATCTTCATGCTCACATTCACTCACTTTATTCAGTCAACTTAAGCTGACCAGACAGACTTGTACAGATGGTCGTAAAACCATTTTATTGACTGAGCACAATCTTAACTGGCAGCCATCTTTCAATGTACAGCAACAAATGTCATTTTTCAACACTGAACACAAATAATGAATACAATATATCTTAACAAGGAAGGCATGAAACTAATAAAAAAAAACTAGTTGAGAATGTGGACCCTTAGTGAGAATGTGGACACCAAGCAATTCAAAGAAAGGCAAAATGCAGCCTTTGCACTCAAGAGTTGCATTCAGCTGGAGTCCCGCTTGGAGGTCCACTCGCTGGTTTCGTGGTCATCAAGTATGTCTACAGAAGGAAGAATGAGGGGAGTGAATAAAGTGACCAAAACAATGTGCAGACACTTCAATAAGAATCCAAAATGCATAAGGACAGCAGCAGGTTTGTGTGCAGGTGGCTGCGGGGCTTTGGATCATTGCTTACGACAGCAAAAAGCCCCTAAAACACTCAGAGTGGAGCTGGAACCTTGATGCTGCATTCACACACAGAAGTGAGTGTCCTACCTGCAGGTTCTCGTAGTGTTTGAGGGTTTTGCAGTGGTTGATCTCGGCCTCCTTGGCGCCACTGAAGAACCGTTTGCACAACTTGCAGAAGAAACCAGTCTTTGGGACCAAGAACTCCATACCTGTGCACACAGAGGGTCCCAAAGGCAACACACCAATAGACTTAGAGCGGGAAAATACAATTTATTCAATGTATCATTCCAGGGCACTCTCTTCACCCAAAAAACAAAACCCAGTCACAAGGTGACAGACGTGTAAAACACCGTACCAACAGGTTTGCTGGCATCAAAAGGAAGCAGAGAGGGGTCCGTCTTGCTGGGAACATCCTTCTCCGATTTCTCCACACTTTTCTCGTCAGAGTTGGCAGCATGGTCCTCAGAGCTCTCCTGCTTCTCTGTAAGAGACAGGACTGTCAGAGACCAGCTGCTGCTCCTGCCGCCTGCACCGCAGCACCCTCCACATCACCAGAGGTGCCGAGATATGAGCTGCATACAGGCCCATTTTTTAAGGGTGAAAATGCTTTGGTGTTACTGAGCTGTTTACCACCCCCGCCCCCCATCACTCTCCCTAAACTGTATGTATCCCATACTACTTGTTACCTGTTCTGACAGGTGGGGTGTTTTGTTGTGGTTTCACATGTGTTCAGGTAGGAAGTGGTAGGAAGGAAGTGTCTTTTCTGGTGGGTGCTGACAATGTTCCTGGTGTGCTGTTCTGGTGTTCCACCCCACCTGCTGTTGCAGCTTCCCGTCCTGTTCCCATGTCGTCCTTGTCCTGCTTCTCAGCTTCACTGTGACTCTGAAGGCCGTTTTCTTTCTCAGCTACCTCTGCGTCTGCAGGCTGTCCGGCTGCCTCCAGGCTATTTGAGGAGCTGCCAGCTGAAGCTGCAGGCATGGGAGGAAGTTCAGCCTGTGGGCTGGTGCTCAGACTGGAGTCTGGGGAACATAAAGAGATCATCAGGTCGACATAACTCTTGCAGAAATGAAGAAAGAGGTACTGTAGCACTGTCCTGTACCCGGCTCAGCTGCTTGAGATGTTGGCACATCTAATTCACCGGAAGGCAGGTCAACCGGTGCAACAGTTTGGGGGAGTGCTGCAGTACTCAGGTTCTCGCGAGATGGTGAATTTGACACCAACAGACAGTCTGTAGTCTCAGCTGTGGGGACACTGGGCTGAGGCTCCGAGTCTGAAGGAGCTTCACCAGGCTTCACTGGAGACGCAGCCGCTTCTGTGGGGGTGTCCTGAGATGAGAGAAGAAGAGGTTCACGAAGACGCCAGGCTCCAGGAAGCCACACACACACACACACACACACACACACACACACACACACACACACACACACACACACACACACACACACA
>JAUESF010019310.1:0-10928 GCA_032274765.1 Malacoctenus tetranemus | reverse complement strand
GTGTGTGTGTGTGTGTGTGTGTGTGTGTGTGTGTGTGTGTGTGTGTGTGTGTGTGTGTGTGTGTGTGTGTGTGCATTAGCCACAGCCAGATCGCAGAAAAAACTCCAATGTCCATGTTTCTCAGGGTGGATTGGATGCTGCTGTACCAAGGCATGGTGGTGCTGGCTGCAAATCAAGTGTGGTGGGCCTGGGAGGTGGAAGACGTCTTGAAAAGTGTCAAGAAAGGCGAGAAACACGCCTTGAAGAAGTATGCTGAGAAGATGCACCAGCAGATCCATGAGCTGGTAACGCGTCTGGTTCAACCTCTGAAGAAGAACGACAGGCGAAAAATCAACACCGTGCTGATTATGGACGTTCATGCCAGAGATGTTGTGGACAGCTTGGTACAAAACAGGTAACACCAAGAGATTTCAACTGCAACCACTCCGTGCCCTGATGGTGGCATGTAATAAAAGAGCAGACTTAACATGATGGTGTCTTTTCAGCATTGTGGACGCACAAGAGTTTGAGTGGGAAAGCCAACTGAGATTCTATTGGGTGAAACAACATGACGACCTCTTGGTGCGTCAGTGCAGCGCCTCCTTCTCCTACGGCCATGAATACATGGGGTTAAATGGTCGGTTGGTTCTAACCCCGTTGACGGAGCGGATTTACCTCGCTCTCACGCAGGTCTGCATTGCGCTTCACACTAAACACACAGAATTGCCCCAGCAGTTGCCCTCAGTCCCTGACACACAGGGTTTCTGTGTTTGTGTGAATCAGGCCCTCTCCATGCACCTGGGTGGTGCTCTGGCTGGTCCGGCTGGTACAGGCAAGACAGAGTCCACCAAAGACCTGGCTAAGGCTTTGGGCCTGCTCTGTGTGGTGACAAACTGTGGTGAAGGCATGGACTGCACGGTAAGACTGTGGATGAGCCATCTGACGATGGAAATATGCAACGTGACACATCAAGTTCCTCGTGTACACATGCTGAAAGTATTCCATTCAATTTTATTTCCACTCTGTGTGCAGGCTGTGGGAAAAATCCTCTCTGGCCTGGCCCAGTGTGGAGCTTGGGGCTGCTTGGATGACTTCAATCGCATTGATGCTTCGGTGTTGTCAGTCATCTCCTCCCAAATCCAAACTATTCGCAGCGCTCTCATTCTGCACCTTCAGAAATTCTGGGTACCTCTGCCTGTGTCGTGTAACAAAGAAAACAGGACAGAGAAAAGTCCAATCAGTTTTTTCTGACTGTTGTGTTTTTCATATTCTTCAGTTTGAAGGGCAGGAGATTAATCTGGATGCCCGGATGGGTATTTTCATCACCATGAACCCTGGTTCCGCAGGACGCACAGAGCTGCCAGAGTCAGTCAAAGCCCTCTTCAGGCCTGTGGTTGTCATTGTGCCTGACTTGCAGCAGATTTGTGAGATGATGCTCTTCTCTGAAGGTTTCCTGATGGCCAAGGTACACAGACACTCCCACTGCAGCTTGCATTGTAATTGTTATTCACAGCTCTGTATAATGAGCCAAATACACAAGTTACTATAATGCTCTGCATTTCAAATACTATTTATCATTCATGACATTTTGTATTTGCTGACATTTTTTATGCTGACAGAAAAATTAGCCTTTCCATAAGTTGGTTTCTGCAATCTTGGTTGATTCCTATTTCTCTGTCCCAGGTTCTGGCAAAGAAGATGACAGTTCTGTATAAAGTGGCTCGTGAGCAGCTGTCTAAACAGTTTCATTATGACTTTGGCTTAAGAGCTCTGAAGTCTGTCCTGGTGATGGCAGGAGAGCTGAAAAGAGGTTCCCCAGACCTCAGTGAGGTACGAATCAAATGACATGAAGCATGTTGTTTTTTTTTCATTCACAGCAAACTGAGAACCAGACAGTCATTTGTTATTGCTCAAGTTGAGGTTGTTTTCTGCCTCTTTTTGTCATTTGAAGTCGATGTTTTACGTTCATTGGTCCCCACTCAGCCTCTGGTTATGTTCGAAATAGTTTTCCACATTTGGACTGGGCTGATTCAAACTATGCTTTGTCATCGGCAGGATGTGGTGTTGATGCGTGCTCTCAGGGACATGAACCAACCCAAATTTTTGCTCGAGGACGTCCCTCTCTTCCTGGGGCTGATCTCAGACCTGTTCCCTGGGCTGGATTGCCCTCGTGTTGGCTGTCCCAACTTTAGCGACGCTGTGGAACAGATCCTGGAAGCGAACAGATATGTCACGCTGCCTGACCAGGTTCTTCATCAGTATCTTCAATACGTGCAGCATCCAAGCATTTGAGCAAGCAACTGTAGTTTTATCTTTGGAATCTCTGATTGTGTTGATGCTGTTCTCTTGGTGCTGTCAGGTGGATAAAGTGGTGCAAATGTATGAGACAATGATGAGCAGGCACACGACTATGGTGGTGGGCCCAACAGGTGGAGGGAAATCAGTTGTGATCAGCACATTGTGTCAAGCTCAGACTAAGTCAGTGTTGATTAACATCACCTTCCAAAGGTTGTTTTTTTTGTGCGCATGAGTAAACTTCATTGTCTGTCATCTTCAGGCTGGGATTACAAACCAAGCTGTATCCCTTGAACCCGAAAGCAATGAGTGTCATTGAACTGTATGGTGTTCTGGATCCTGACACACGAGACTGGACCGATGGGATCCTGTCAAAGATTTTTCGCGACATCAACAAGCCCACAGACAAACAAGAGCGAAGGTATGCTGTATGCCCGTTGGGTCCATTGGCATTCAAACACACATTCAAGCAAGATTTTCACTGGAACTGGACAATGTTTGACCCTCAGGTACATTCTGTTTGATGGGGACGTGGATGCTCTGTGGGTGGAGGACATGAACTCGGTGATGGACGACAACAAGCTCCTCACTCTTGCTAACGGCGAGCGAATCCGTTTGCAGAACCACTGTGCTTTGTTGTTCGAGGTCTGTCTGGGTTTCCAGAATGCTGTTTGCAGAATTGGCCAGTCCCTTTTGCCAAGCGCTGTTCTCAGTTTGTCATCTCTGTCGTCACTGCAGGTTGGAGATCTGCAGTACGCTTCCCCTGCTACTGTTTCTCGCTGTGGAATGGTTTTTGTTGACCCCAAAAACCTGCGGTATACCCCGTACTGGAAGAAATGGCTGAGCACCAGAGCGGACAAAGTATGAAGATGAAGCTGTCTGTGATTCTCTAGAAATGTATTTTGTTTTAAAGGGAGTGAGACTATGTCAACAACGCCTTTGTTTTTGCCTCTGCAGGAGCAAGAAGTGCTGAACAGACTGTTTGATAAATATGTACACCGTGCCATTGACATGATTGTGGATGGTGTTGTTGATGGCAAACAGGGCCAGAAAATGCAGACTGTTGTACCACAGACAGATCTAAATATGGTATGTCAGTTTCATTCATCCCCAAACTATTCCATTGTGTGAGTGGATAAACCGAGGGAAAGATTATTGAATGAAACTTTGTAGGCCTGGAGGTTGCTTTGATTGAACTTAATTGAATGGTGCATGTTTTCTGAATCAGGTAACACAGTTGTGCTTAACACTGGATGCGCTGCTTGAGGGTGGGAGCAGCAGAGCTGAAGTCCTGGAGTCTTACTTTGTGGAAGCTCTGTACTGCTCACTGGGGGCCGCATTGTTGGAGAGTGACAGGATCAAGTTTGACGAGTTCATTAAAAGACTTTCCTGCTTAACCACTGTGCACAATGAAAAAGTCCTGGCTGTACCGGGGCAGATACCAGGTAAGGGGCAGATGTTGCTGTAGGATGATGAAGTCATGACTCAATATATGTTTTTGTTTGTATTAAGTTTCATTTCACTATGTTGCACATTAAGTTTTGCATGCGGGTCATTTCTCAATGAATGGACTTCAGTGCAGTGTTTGTATCTTTTATGAGAATGAGAAATGAGGAATTTTGAATGTGAAATGTTTAAAATTTCAGTTGTAATTTACCTTTTAATTGTAATTGCTGATTACCAATTCCCTCCATCCAAACAGGATACCTCCCAACTCTGTTTGACTTCCACTTTGATGGGACACAGGAGAAGTGGGTTCCTTGGAGTTCTCTGGTCTCTAAATACATTCACAAGCCTGAAGTGAAACTGGCAGATATCCTAGGTAGTACTGTGAGCTTCATATGAGGACAAGTGAAGTTTGACTTGATCTCCAATTATCTGAATTTTTTTTGCCCTGAATCCTTTGCTGGTTTCTGTTTACTTTAGTGCCAACTGTTGACACCACACGAAGCAGCTGGGTCCTGGAACAGATGGTGAAGATAAAGAGGCCTGTGCTATTAGTTGGAGAGTCCGGCACCTCCAAGAGCGCCACCATTCATAACTTCCTGAAGAAAGTGGATTCAGAAACGAGGGTAAGTTCATCTTACTGTGGATTCACATCTCGTCTTCATCTTACTGGACTTGAACTCTCATCCTGTCCTTTCCCAGATGACTTTGACCATCAACTTGTCATCCAGAACCACTTCTCTGGACCTGCAGAGAAACCTGGAAGCCAATGTGGAGACAAAGACCAAAGAGACTTACGGCCCTCCTATGGGGAAAAGACTGCTCGTCTTCATAGATGACATGAACATGCCGAAGGTTCAGCCTCTCAGTCAAGCTTTGCTTTTGTTATTACAGTGGTGCATGATGGTGTTTTATTGTTGTGATGCTTGTTGTCTAGGTGGACAGTTGTGGCACACAACAGCCTGTTGCACTCCTTAAGCTGCTGTTGGAGCGTGGAGGCTTTTATGACAGAGGAAAGGAGCTCAAGTACAAAACCCTCAAGGATGTGGGCTTCATCGCTGCCATGGGAAAAGCAGGAGGTGGGAGGAATGAGGTGGATCCTCGCTTCACCTCGCTCTTCAGTGTCTTCAGCATCCCCTTTCCAACAATGGAGTCCCTTCACCTCATCTATGCTTCCATAATCAAAGGCCACACCAGTGTGAGTACAAATCTCTTCCACAGAAAACCAAACTCGGTTTAATCATCGGGTTCAGTCGTCATGATCTACAGTTGCATTTTTTTCCTCCAGCAATTTGAAGGTGCCGTGCAAAAGGTGTGTGATAAGGTCACTGTCTGCACACTGGAACTGTACAACATGATCATCAAAGATCTGCCAGCCACGCCGTCCAAATTCCACTACATTTTCAACCTGAGGGACTTGTCAAGAGTTTACAGTGGACTGGTCCTCAGCAAAGCCGACAGGTCTGATCCAACACATGTAGTCACCTGACCGCACAGCAGTTATCAATGCTTCTCAACATGTCTGCACTCTCTGATTTCTCCTGAACAGGTTTTTGACCGTCAGCCAGTTTGTGCGTTTGTGGAGAAATGAATGCCTGAGAATCTTCCATGACCGACTGGTGGATGAAACAGACAAAGCTTTGGTAAAACACAATGCTCATTGGTATCAATTTGAAGGGAACAAGCAGAATGTGAACAACTGGTCCTTTATGTGGAACAACAACAGGGCTCATTTTCTTCCACCAGGTCCAAGGCCACATAAAGAGTCTGATTGAAGAGCATTTCAACTCCGAGTTGGAAAGCGCCATGAAGGACCCCATAGTTTTCGGGGACTACAACAGGAAAGCGCTGAGTGAAAGTGAGCCGAGGGTTTATGATGACATCCGAACCTATGATGTCTCAAAGGCCCTCTTTCAGGTGTTGTCTAATTTCAGCTCTTCCATTACCAATCACATTGGTGTCAGGCTGAGGTTACTTTTGAAAGATATGGCATCAATATATTCAGAGTTTGAAGTTTCTTCCAAGGATTCACTCCCGCTTTTTCCATCCTTTAGGACATTTTAGAGGAGTACAATGAAAGCAACTGGAAGATGAACTTGGTGCTGTTTGACGACGCTTTGGAGCACCTCACACGTGTGCACCGCATAATCCGCATGGACGGTGGCCATGCGCTGCTTGTTGGTGTGGGGGGCTCCGGCAAGCAGTCGCTTACCAAGCTGGCTGCCTTTGCTGCTGGTTGTGAGGTTGGAAAACACAAAACACAAGAACCTCAGTCCCCCAGTGTTCCTATTGCAGAAACTGAGTGAATTGACTGTAAAGAAGCAAACTAAAGTGAATCAGCATTCAGATCCATTTTTGCATCTGATAGTGACATTTTCTCTTGGTCGCAGGTGTTTGAAATTACGCTGAGCAGAGGATACAGTGAGTCCAGCCTCCGTGATGACCTGAAGACGCTTTACTTGAAGCTTGGCATTGAAAACAAGAAGACAGTGTTCCTTTTCACCGACGCTCACGTCGCTGAGGAGGGCTTCTTGGAACTCATCAACAACATGCTCACCTCAGGTTGAACAGCAGCCTTTTTGGCTCACAGTTGATTGGTGTCAAAGTGACAGCTGTAAACAAACGGCATTTGTCTGCTTCTGAAAGGCATTGTTCCTGCATTGTTCCCCGATGACGAGAAGGAATCCGTTCTCAAGCAGCTTCGTGCCGAGGCGCTGAAGATGGGAGCAGGGCCTTCTAAAGACAGCGCGTGGCAATACTTTGTCAACAAGAGTGCGAGTAACCTCCACATTGTTTTAGGCATGTCACCAGTGGGAGACACGCTGAGGACACGCTGCAGAAACTTCCCAGGTTGAACTTGTCGACAGACTTCAATTGAGTTTATACAAGAACTGGTTTGGTTTATTTGACTGCGTGACTGTTTTTTTTCTCAGGACTGATGAAGAACACAGTGATTGATTGGTTTTTGCCATGGCCTCCTCAGGCACTACTAGCAGTTGCTCAATCATTCCTAGGTTTGTTATTAAAAATGTTCTCTTCTTCAAAAAATGTATTTCTTCTGTTAAAGAGTGTTGTCACACGATCATTTGAGTGTGTTCCAGCTGGAGTTCCAGCTAGAAATATCTTCAACATGTTGGTAGATGTGTTTTGCTCTCTTTTTTTTTCTCTCTGCAGGTGAAAATTCAATGATTCCTGATTCCCACTGGGTTGCAGTCATAGAGCATGTGCGCATGGTCCATACATCTGTGGGCGACTACAGCAAAGTGTTTGAGCAAAAGCTCCGACGTTGCAACTATGTCACTCCGAAGAATTTCTTGGATTTCCTCAGTACCTACTGTCAACTGCTGGAAGAAAAGGATCAATATATCCTGGGTGAGGCGATGAAGTGCCATTTACAATGGGTGCCTGTCCATAAAAGACTGGACAGGTCCTATGACTCCTTCGCCTAAATGGTCAGTGATGATGTAGCAGGCTGTTCCCCTGGTTTTTCTTGTTGCAGCTCAGTGCAAGCGTCTGGAGGGAGGCTTGGACAAACTTAAGGAGGCCAGCGAGACGTTGGCTGAACTGAATGTGAAACTAGCAGATCAGAAGGTGGTTCTCGCCGACAAGTCCACAGCTTGTGAAGCCCTGCTGGAAGAGCTCTCCACCTGTACAGATGCAGGTAAATGTTTACTTGCTTCTCTTCATTGAGGTTGAGGAAGCATGCTGTGCACTATTTTGCTGCGAGACAGGTTTTTTCCTTGACTTATTGAATACACTGTCCTCCAGTGGAGGGGAAAAAGAATTTGGCGGAGGAAAAAGCCAAAGAAGTTGAAGAGCAGAGCAAAGTCATAGCTGTGGAGAAGAGAGAAGCTGAAAGTTCCTTAGCTGAAGCTCTTCCAGCTTTAGAAGCAGCTCGCATCGCACTGCAAGACCTGGACAAATCTGATGTGGCTGAGATCCGGTAATCCTCCTTGTTTCCGCTGCTTTTTATTTTCACTCTCATGGAGAAATAATGAAGAACTGCAGACACCCTGAACGCTCAATACAAAATGTGTAGGCTTTAGAATTAGCAGTCAGTGAACTCAAACTCTGGTTGAACTTGCTTGACTAACAAGGAAATTGAAGTGTTCATCAAGCCTCTCCTTCAATCTTTCCAAACTCTTTGTGTTTGTCCTTTGTACAGATCTTTTGCCAAGCCACCAAAACAAGTGCAGGTGATCTGTGAGTGCATTCTGGTACTTCGTGGCCACAAAGAAGTCAGCTGGCAGTCAGCCAAGGGGATGATATCAGAGACCAACTTTCTTCATTCATTGATGGAGATGGACTGCGATGCCATCGGAAACAGCCAAGTCAGGAAAGTGAAAGGTGAGAAGGCTGCCGATAGAAGACAGACATTTCTCTCTGTTAGTGTCGTGAACCTTTACTCAGTCTTCCACTGATGCTTCGTGGAAACCTTCCTGAAACTAGACGCCCTGAAAAACCTCCAGACAAGCTCCGAGGAGATGCAAGCCATCAGCAAGGCCGGCTCAGGAATGCTCAAATTTGTCGACGCCATCATTGGTTACTGTGACGTAGCGAGGGAAATAAAGCCTAAGCGGGAAAGGGTAGGCGACAGAAGTGGCAGCACAAGATGTGGTGTTTCAGGAAACAGAGCACAAAGCCACGTTGTCCAAATATTCCAGGTGGCACATCTGGAGAAGAGCGTCTTTCAGCGCAAACGGGAGCTGGAGAATATTCGGCGTGAACTTCGAGATCTCCAGGAAGAGTTGCTGGCTCTCGGAAAGAAGTACGAAGCTGCGGCTGTGGAGAACCAGTCGCTGCAAGAGGAAGCGGAGTTGATGGAGAGAAGGCTCGCAGCTGCTGACAAACTTATCTCCGGTCTTAGTTGTGAGAATGAACGGTGAGGCTGTGAAAGGGACTACGGTTGTAGTCCCACAGTTCTATTGATAGGGAGTAAAGATGTGTCTTACCTGCCTTGCTAACGATGCTTTTATCTTCATCTTTTTTTTTCTTGGTCCTAATCTCAGATGGACCAAAGACCTGGATGAGTTGAGACAGAGGCGCGTGCGTCTGCTGGGGGACTGCCTGCTCTCGGCTGCGTTTCTAAGCTATGAGGGGGCCTTCAGCTGGGACTTCAGGAATGAAATGGTGTACAAACTATGGGTCCAGGATGTGCTGGACAGAGGCATCCCTTTGAGCCAGCCTTTCAAAGTGGAAAACATTCTCACTGATGAGGTGGAAATCAGCAGGTGAGTGGTGTGCGCTGGTTTCGACCGCATGTGACTGAGACTTTTCTTGCACAATGGGTCTGGTGGGTTAAATTCAACTCTTTGTGACAGATGGCGTTCAGAGGGTTTGCCTCCAGATGAGCTCTCTGTGCAGAATGGGATCATCACGTCCAGAGGAAGCCGATTCCCTCTGTGTATTGACCCTCAGCAGCAAGCCCTCAACTGGATCAAGAAGAAAGAGGAACACAATAGTCTCCAGGTACATACGGCTCTGTGCTCACACGAGTGCTAGTTTTGGCACCCCGCTGCTCCTGACAGTCACAGGCTCAGCACACTGTCGAGCCTTCTAGCCCTGACATTGTGCTCATCCGCTTTGCCGTAGGTGTCATCTTTTAATGATCCGGACTTCCTGAAGCATCTGGAGAGGGCCATCAAATGTGGCTTCCCATTCCTTTTCCAAGATGTGGAGGAGTACATTGACCCAGTGATTGACGGTGTCCTGGAAAAAAACGTCAAAGGAGCAGAGGGCAGACAAGTCATTATGCTGGGTGGCAAAGAAGTGGACTATGATCCCAACTTTAGACTGTATCTCAACACCAAACTGGCCAACCCCAGATATTCACCATCAGTATTTGCAAAAACCATGGTCATTAGCTATACTGGTAAGAAACTGTAGCTGCCTTTTCAAGTCCACACGCTATGTTTCTCTGTTACTTCCCATTTGTAGTAAATGTGTTTTGTGCAGTGACCTCGAAGGGTTTGGAGGACCAGCTGCTGAGTGTAATCATGGGCTTTGAGAAGAAAGAACTGGAGGAGCAGCGTGAGCGTCTGATCCAAGAGACGAGCGACAACAAGAAGCTTCTGAAGAACCTCGGTGACTCGCTGCTCAGGGAGCTGGCAGCATCCACAGGCAACATGCTGGATAACACAGAGCTTGTTCACAGGTTGGAGACGACAAAGCTGAGAGCCAGTGAGGTCAGTTAGGCCCCAAAACTGTATGTCGCTGAGGAGGGCGTGTATGGAATTTTTTTGCAAGAGTACAGTTGAACTGAAGCCACTCCACCTCCTTGATATTTTGACGGCTAGGTATTGGAGAAAGTGAAGCTGGCCGTGAAGACATCAGAGGACATGGACGAAGTCCGAGACGGCTACCGACCTGCGGCCAAACGTGGCGCTATTCTGTTTTTGGTGCTGACAGAAATGGCTTGGGTCGACAGCATGTACCAGTACTCACTGGCTTCCTACCTGGAGGTGTTTGACCATTCACTGCGAAGAGCTCTTTCCCATGTTAAACTCCAGCAACGACTGCAGAACATCATGGGCACTCTCACGGACAGTGTTTATAACTATGGCTGCACAGGTAGAATGAGTCATGGAGAATAGTGACAAATGGTGTTATGAAGGCACAACTGTTACACAAGGTAGTTCTGACTCTTGTCAATGTTGCACTTGTCTGAACGCGTATCTCCAGGGCTGTTTGAGAGGCACAAGTTGCTCTTTTCTTTGAACTTGACAATCAAGATTGAGCAGGCGGAAGAAAGGGCGCCTCAGGAGGAAGTGGAGTTCTTCATCAAGGGTGAGATACAAGTGAAGCTTTTATCTTTGGTCAGATCGCAGTCATAGTTGGCAAAGAACTGCGCACAGTGGTCAAACCTATATATTCTCTTGACCTCTTCTAGGCAATCTGTCCCTGGAAAAAAGCCAACGCAAAAACCCCTGTGACTGGCTTCCTCATCAGGGCTGGGAAGATGTGGTGAAACTGTCCGAACTCTTTCCTCAGCAGTTTGCCTCTCTACCTCAGGACATTGAGAAGCACGCCGATGAATGGAAGTCTGTAAGTGACCACGAGCCCAGAGAATGAGACGGACTGCCACTTGATCGACAGGAGGTCTAACTGTAAAGCCGTCTCTCCTCAGTGGTTTGACTTGGATGCACCCGAGCAGACTCAGTTTCCCTTGGAATACAGTGAGAAGCTGTCAGCCTTCCAAAAGCTGCTGG
>JAUESF010019302.1:19007-35396 GCA_032274765.1 Malacoctenus tetranemus | reverse complement strand
CTCGTTAAGCTACAAACATCCGGCTCAGAGTGGACGGTGTAGGGACGCCAGCTTCAGCTCGGCTCGCTCCTCCGGTGTGTGTGTGTGTGTGCGTGCGTGTGCGTGTGTGTGTGTGTGTGTGTGTGGGAGGGCGGGGGGGAGAGAGGGGTGGCGGGGGCCATGAAGGAGAGGGCGGTGGGAAGGAGGGGCGGCGGGGTGCGAGACTACAGCCTCTGTAATCTGACTGAGAGTAGCGGGGGGGCGGCTTGATCCTTCAACCAGCTGCTACTGCAGAACGCGAGCGCTGCCGTAGCCTAGTTGTGTGTTGGAGCGAGTTGCGTGTTTATTTTGAGAGTTCATAATGAGTAAATAGCTCCTATGTGCAGTGGGGGAGACTCCAGGGTGTCGGTGGGGGAGGGGGGAGAAGGGCGGGGGGGGCTGCTGCGTCCCAAGTTCTTGATCAAAACAATCGCACGTGGGTGAGAGTCTGATCTCTGAGTGTGATTTAAGCCCCTCTGAACAGCAGCAAGAGTCAAAAATTGCCCCGTAGTGTTTCTGATGTCGCCCACACCGAGACACCAAAGGTGATTTTACATCTGTAGAGAGAAGAGACACAAACTGCTGGTAAACACAGCAGGTGCTTCCTATGATTGGAATAACATATTGCAGCATGGTTTTTACAGCACAGGATGCCGGCAGTCCAGGCTAGCTCAACAACAAAAGGCTGTGTAACGTCACAGTCGCCTCTGATGCTTTTCAGCTCGTTTTTAAAGCCAGAAACTGCCAAATTTGGAGGTTTTGATTGTTTCTGACAAATCACGTTTTAGGCTTGTTTTAGATTCAGAAGTAAATTGATCAGCAGAATAAGAGATTTGATAGTTTAAAGAAGAATGATCGACTTCATGAATGTAGATGTATTTAACTTGAAATATGGAAGGAGAGCACTGAAAACATTCACCATTTTGTCCGCCTGCACATGTGACTGAAACTGGCACATTTTAGGAGGGTGTGGTTTGACTTCCCTGGGATGAAATCAGCCATGGTGCACGTACACACAGACAGACACACACACAGACACACACACACACACACACACACGGAATCACAAACACGCATTTGCACTCGCGTGCGCCACTCCCCACCGTACGCTCTGACACACTGACTGGCTGATTTTGTGATGGGCCTGTCTCTGACACACTGACTGCGCTACGTTACAACAACAGAGACGCCCTTCCTCCTCCCTCCCTCCCTCCCTCCCACCCTCCCCCTCGGCCCCCCCTTGTATCCATGCAGTTTTTAGCAGAGCCCTTGCCCTCCATCTCCGCACCTCCACTACCACCCACCCAACCCCCCCTCCTGACTTTCTCCTCTGGAGGATGGAAGCTATGGGCATGAGGAAAAGGACAGGAAGAGAGAGGAGGAGAGCTGACCTCGCTACAGTTTCAGGAAGCATGGAGGACATTATTTGTTTAAACTATTCATTTCTCCACCCCTCGTCAGCTACACTCTTTTTGTTTTGGCCCTATTGTTTATTTGGCCTCTTGTAGTCAGTGTAGTGGAGTCATCAGGAGGTTAAGAAAATGAATATTGTTCTTTATATTCTCTGTTGTTTTCACTTCCAACCACCACGTGCTGGTGTAATAGAGCATGTGCGCTGGTGCATCAATGGGATTGCACATAATGAACTTACCGCCCCTCTTATCCCTCGGTGTGTAGGTTTTAATTGCAGGTCCACGTCCCCTTATTGGTTTTAACAAGTTAATGATTCCAGGGTGTCTGTCCAGTTCTGCTGCATGTGCCGCACACACAATGAAGGCACGCACACAATGAGGCGCTTATTTACTACTTCTGAACTCCCCTCCCCCATAATCCAGCCGTCGCACTCCAGTGAAACTCACGTGAGCCGAAGCCACACTCTGACTTTACAACTCTGCACACAAACATGCGCGTGCTCTCTTACTCACCCCGAATCCACGGGGGGGTTTCAGCGCAGACGAGTCGCGAAACAGCCTGAACCCTCAACAAAATTGCACAGTGGCCAGCTCTGCTGTTTTGAAGTCATCTCTGTCAATACGTTCACAGCAGCGAGAGGACTCCATGTGCGGGGTTGACGGGGTTGTTCTGCCCACCATCTGTGGTCCACTTTGCTGTGATGTCACCAATAGGGGACACGGTAAAGACAGAGACACCGGGTCTACATGTTCAAGGACGCACGTGTATCCCATGACATTGTGTGTGTGTGATATTTGGGGCACAGTCAAGCTACAGGCAACCAACATCCTCATCAGTTTCTTTGGCCTGGATGTGTTTCTCGGGGAGCCTGCGCGTGATGACGCCATCTTACACGACTGCTCAATTATTCAAGTACACCCAGTGAAAGGGAATCACCAGGGTTGGATGCTGTCATGACAGAGGAGAGGAGAGGCGTGCAGGGAAGTGCAGGGCAGGCCGGCGTGGAGGGCTGTGAATGGCGATAAAAAAAAGTGGGAGGTAAAAGCTTACTCTGTTAGTAGGTGATCTGGGACTTAATACTGGCACGTGCGCCCGCGCTGACACACACACCCAGAAGTCCGGGCAGCACATGTGTGGAGCAGAGACAGCGGAGTCCCCTGAGATTTCATCCTCCAAGATGATTTACAGCTCCTGTCAGATACAATGAAATAAAACTGGGTCAGCATGATGAAATATACCATCGCCGAGCCGTTGATGAATCAGAAGCTCGGTCGGGGGGACTGCAGAGTGTCTTCGCGGAAGTCATGAATTCTCCTCTTATGTAATATTTATAACATTTGTGTTGAATGCGAACGATTGTGTGGCTCAACAATTAGTGCAGTGCAGATATTGAACCAGGATTAGTGTGCATGCGGGGCAGTTCACCAGCACAGAAGATTAATTCATACAACCCTCGCCACATCCCCCATGATACTACATCACACTTATTTTAGCTGCACGGCCCCTGGAATCATTGTGTTTGCCACTGTGGGGACGAGCATGTGTGCGTGCATGTGAGTCTGTGTACGTTTTGTTTTTCTATGCGTACTTGCGTAGAAATATCTGTGGTATTGTCATATTATGTGCTGAGGTGTCATTACATAATAGAGAGAGGGAGAGAGAGAGAGGAAGAGGGTGGGGGGCAGACAACAGCCCATGTGATTTGCCAACGAGGAATTCAGGTGGTGGTAGCTGTGTAGACAAATGTGTGTATGTGTGTGAGTGTGTGCGTCTGTTGAATAGCTTAGTAATCATGTGTTTGCAAGCAGATTAAGGTGTGACTCCTGTAATCATCCTGCTCCCAATGTCCCCATGTTTTATCAGCCTGAAAAAACTGACAGTTCCATGTGGAAACGTTGCAGGAATCAATGTTTTGGATTTGTTCATTGATCAAAAACTGACCAGCTTCACTTTAAAAACTAACAACCTTTAATGACCGTCAGCATCGCAACACTTGACTGCTAAATGCAGACGTTATCCAGGTTCAGCCTTATGAATGCAAAGGTACTTGTATATACACATCCCTATACACACAGATTTTTGTATATGTACAGACAGTTGCAGTGATGAAAGCTCAGACATAAAGGCTGAATCCAAGCACCCATTTGTGAATCCTTGACTTATTGTGTGGCGCTGACAAAAACTTCCTATAAAAAGCCACATTGTGCCCGACTGAAGCTCTGCGGAGGACAAACGCAGGCTGGTTTGTCACTAAAGTAGGGCTGCTGTGCACGTATGTAAACAGTAAGTCAGAGGGGGAGTGAGTGGGTAAGCTGTGGATGATGCAGCTTTGATGAACACGCGCATAAACAGGACTATGATGAGAGTGCAGAGTGGAGCAGCAGTGAATGTGTCCATGATGAATGGCTGACACGTTGACGATGCACAGAGAGGCCGTCTGGCACCTATAATACGCTGTGTATACAGTTTATCCTGACGGTTACACATGGCTTTAGCGCTCTGAGTGAAAGCATGAACGTGGCTTGTTGTGCGGGGGTGTTGGGGGGGGTTGGGGGTTGGGGGTGGGGGCGATTTGGCAGACTGGTGCAGCCTCGGGCTCACTACTACTGATTCATGCTCGCACTACTACAAGTGTACACAGTTGACCCACATCGTGCAAAGAGAGGAGAGAATGAGGGGGTTGTGGGTGGGCTTTCAGCATGGAGAAAATGGAGATCACCTGATTATCTCATGTTTTAACAGGGCAATGGGTTCAAGGAGGGCGTGTGGTTAGTTGGGCAACACTCTGGCAAACATTAACCCTTGATGGCTGCTTCTGTTTGAGAAGGAGACCATGGAGAGGTGCACTTTTTACAACCTAAGTCAAAACATCACGAGTGTAAAAATGTAGAGAGGATCCAAATCCTACCGAACACCCAAAAGCAGCTTCCTTCATAACGTTTTGGAACTTTACAGTGATTGAATTCAGCAGCTCTGCCATAAGTAGCACCAAAGAAGGGTAACAATACTTTTCCTCATTGAAGAGGTCATGAAGGTCACATTTCACTCACTGTTCTGTAGATCTGTTGAAGGAGTGTGGAGGAGTTGTTTTTCAGTGGCTACGACACAAACTCAAATAAGAAGAGCACAGAGTAAATTAACATCAGTGAAAACTAAAGAATAATAGATGAACAAATAAATATTGCACCTGAGACAGTAAGTAAATGCCTCCATGTAGAATCTCAAAGTTCCCAAAAGTTAATGAAAAATTTGTTTCTTTTTAAAACATGAACTTTGTAGAAAGTCTACTGGGCGTGAGCTTTGTAGATTGCACTGCACTGTCCATGTCATGGACTGATTATTGAACAGGCTAAATGAACGCCCAGGGCAGCAGCTAACACAGCACCAACAATGATCCCAGACAAAACACAGAAGTGTGTAGATCACAGAGGCAATAAAAATGCACAGCAAACTGGGTGTGTGACAAAATGACCAAAAGACAACAGAAAACGAAAATGAACAGATGCAAAATGTCCTCTCTGAGACACAACCCAAGCACTTCCTCCACATTCAATCATATGTGAATGTAGAAGAATCCCAGAGAAAAACTAAAAAGTGAGCTGAAGAAGTTTATAAAACACAAGCAAAACTAGTCAACTTCAAAACTGAAAAATGAAGAGTTGTGAAACAACTATGTAAAAAAAAAAAAAAAAAACTTTAAAACATCCCGCTTCTTCTCGCCATTTTCGGGTCAGACAGGCACCAGCTGTCAACAGTGAAGTAGGCAGTTGCATTTCTCTGCCAGTAGGTGGCGGTAGCGATTTGTTTTCGGCAGAAACGTCTACTGAGAAAAGTCCGCGAAGAAGAAGTGGCTCCATTTCTCGTTCCGGGTCCTGGAACAGAAACGTCGTGTGTACGGACCAGCTCCACGGAAAGTTTTACTGAAAACTCTGCGGTTTGTGTCCACTGCGCTCCGAGCATCACAGCTTGGCCGTTTGACTTCACCAGCATTCGTGGACGGGCGATAGATATCAGCAGAACTCAAAGGTTTGTGAGCTTCATGTGGCAGTTTCTTCTGCTTGTGTTGGTCGCGCGCACCCAGCAATGTGCTAACGTTGGTTAGCAGGCAGCCGGGAGTTTTGGCGGATGCGATTGACTTTAGCTTGTGTGTTGCTCCGGGTTAGCATGTTTCGCCCTGTCTTTTCCAAGGGTTATCAACCTAAAGAAGACAGGTCAGATTACAAAGTGATGTTATAGAGGGACAGAGTTGGTTATTATGCCTTAGAAGCATACGTTTGTGTCGCTAGTGACTGACTGGCTAAAACGAGGAGTTATTGTTCAGGGTGCACATTAAACTAAAGCTATGTCTCAAGCGTCCGGCACCGATGGGTTCAACATTGATTTTCTAATGTTGTTTTAACTGTCTATACTGTAGGAGTGGAGGATGTCTCTCCCGAAGCGGGAAGTGGAGGAGTTGCGGCCGTGGGTGGAGCGGACCGTGAAGAAGGTGCTGGGCTTTTCCGAGCCCACCGTGGTCACGGCAGCCCTGCACTGTGTCGGGAAAGGACTGGACAAGAGGAAGACCATAGGTATCATCTGACTCCTCTGTCTCAAATCAGATAGAAGATGAACATGAGATTCAATATCAACCGTGTTAAAACATCCCCTGGCATTTCATTAGATGAACGTGTTGTACAAAGGGTTTTTCTCTGTTTTGTTTTAGTTCCTACCAATTTTGTGAATACCTCTTAAATGAATGGTAAACTTATCTTGTTGATGTAACTAATATTCCTGGACTTCTCGATCATATTTGTGGGTGAAGTTTTTACTCTTTAAATGATCTGAATTTTAATGAGCTGTCTTTAAAACTAGCTTCAATAAAATTTGTACAGGCTTGCTGTGTAATCCCATGTAAAAAAGACCTAATGGAAGATAAATGGCTTTAATCTGCAGAACCTCACTGTGTCTAAATTCAGGTCACATTTGTCATGAAGCTCAAATCACAGTGAAACAAAGCATTGGCTTAGCTCTTAATTTACATTGAAAAGCCGACGTTTCAAACAATATTTGCAAATGTTTAGTATTTCTCTGATGTCAAAGAAACTGTTGACTGTTTTACTCCCAATTGTCTTCAGATCAGCTGCGTCCTTTCCTTGATGACTCTGCCGGAGGTTTTGTGGAGCGTCTCTTTGAAGCCCTGGAGGAGAGCCGCAGCTCCCGGGGCAACAGAGGAGCTGGAGAAAAAAATCGCAAGAGAGAACTGAAGGTATGGAATCACTCCGTCAAGTGTTCAGCCTTTATGTGGACAATTCACAACAAGCTACACTTGAAGATAATGAGTTTATTTGCGAAGAGCCACAGGGATTAGATTAACATTGATTAAATCAGGATGTGGCATTATATGTAGATTTACATTTATTTAAACTTGAAGTTGTTAATTTCTTTAACTTCCTACATTAACATTCAGCCTTCAGGATGGAAGCTGATGTTTCCATCACTTTTCAAAGTTAATTTGCACTCTACTTCTGATGCTTTTCATGCCGGTGACGATGATTAACAATCTAATGATGTCCATGATTGTGTTGGTCTCAGGATGTCTTCGGTGATGAGACTGAAACTGGAGTCATGCGAGAACCTGTTGATCCAGGAGACGGGACTGTGGTAAAGAGGAAACGTGTCCCTCGCTTTGAGGAGGTGGAGGAGCCGGAGGTCATACCTGGACCTCCATCTGAGAGTCCTGGCATGCTCACCAAAATGCAGGTAGATAATCATCCAGTTAATCCCATTTTTAACACCTACTTTGTCAAATTAGTTCATTGTTCTCTGACTTCTTTCTTCTTGTTGACCTGTTTACTTTGTTTTGACAGATCAAACAGATGATGGAGGCAGCCACAAAGCAGATTGAGGAGAGAAAGAAGCAACTCAGCTTTGCTTCCTCAGCAGTAAGACCACTAACTTATTTTATAGCTATTTTCCCAGTTACTGCATGACCACTGTTGTTCTTACTGACTGTCGCTCTCCACCTTGCAGTCACAGCTCGACGTCTCCCCCGTGTCACGACTTCTCGGTGCTCCTGCGGCAGCTGGAGGTGCCTCATCCATCGCTCCATCTCAGGCGGCCAGCTTCATGAACGATGCAATCGAGAAGGCTCGCAAAGCTGCCGAGCTGCAGGCTCGCATCCAATCCCAGTTATCTATGAAACCCGGGATCCTGGGGGTCCTGGGGAACACGGGGCCCCACAACTTGGTGGCTTTAGCTAATCTTCATGCAATGGGAATAGCACCACCGTGAGTAGAATCAAACCGTGTCTGATTGGCAAGATTAATGCAAAACAAGAAAGATGCTTTATAAACCATCATCCTTGTGTGTACAAATACAGGAAAGTGGAAGTGAAGGAAGTGAACAAGCCAACACCTCTTATTCTGGATGAGAAGGGAAGAACTGTCGATGCCAGTGGCAAAGAGGTGGAACTCACACATCGTATGCCCACACTTAAAGGTATGTACACAGGAGACGCAGTGCTTCTTCACACTCAGCGCTCCTGTTGTTTTGCTCACTTCCTTTTTGTCCTGCTTTGTAGCAAACATTCGAGCTGTTAAAAGGGAACAGTTCCGTCAGCAACTGAAGGAGAAGCCTGGAGACGACTTGGAGTCGACATCGTACTTCGACCAGCGTGTGTTTGTTACTCCGGCTCAGCGTCCTCGCAAGGGCTTCAAATTCCATGAGCAGGGCCGCTTTGAGAAGATCGCTCAGAGAATAAGAACTAAGGTTGGCTTCACCACCGAAACTACTCGATGTCTAATGGTGAAAATGGACTTTTAGCATTGGCTAACGCCTCTCTTGTTTGGCTTCACCCTAATCAGGCCCAGCTGGAGCGGCTGCAGAATGAGATCGCCCAGGCAGCACGAAAAACAGGGATCCAGGCTTCCACCAAGCTGGCTCTGATCGCCCCAAAGAAAGAGATCGGAGACGGGGAGGTGCCCCATATTGAGTGGTGGGACTCCTTCATTTTGCCCTCCAACGCTGACATGTAAGAAAACGCAGCATGATCCCAGACACCAACACAAGGACCTTCAGCTAAATGTCAACATCAGTGAAGCAAAAGCTTATTACCATAACTTCCTTTTTCCTTTTTTTGTGAAGAACTCCAGATTCAAAATTTGAAGAGTACGATCTGTTTGGTGTGACCAACCTGGTTGAACATCCTGCCCAGATTAGCCCCCCAGGTGTGTACCTGTGTTTATGAGGTTTCTTTTTGATCCCTAGCATAATTTAATACATGCCAGGTACATGCACACACAGAGAATAGTAAGAATAATGATGATGATGATGATAATAATGACCTATACGTTTGTGTATTTGTACTTTTGGAAATTCTCAGACAGAGACCCTGATTCTCAAACTTGTACCCTGCTAATTTACTGTCTGAAGCTGTTTTACAGTGAACAAATTTACATTTTAATTGCATCAATACATAACCTTTTGGCTCCACCTTGAGACACAACAACATACACCAGCCATTATACAATCTTGTAAACAATGTTTTTTTCATCATGTTTTTTTCCAATCTCCCCAGTTGACACAGACAAACCCGTTACATTGGGAGTATATCTGACAAAAAAAGAGCAGAAGAAACTAAGAAGACAAACGAGGAGGGAAGGACAGAAAGAGGTGCAGGAGAAGGTCCGTTTGGGGCTAATGCCGCCGCCAGAACCCAAAGGTACACACACACACACACACACACACACACACACACCACGTCAATTTTACAACCAAACACTCTGATGCCCGAAACAACAAAAGTAAAAGTGTAACTAATTTGTCACTCTTGTTTCTTAGTACGAATCTCCAACTTGATGAGAGTTTTGGGCACGGAGGCAGTGCAGGACCCCACTAAAGTAGAGGCCCACGTCAGAGCACAGATGGCCAAGAGACAGAAGTAAGTAATACAGTTAATCTCTTCCTCAACTGCTTGTTTCAACTTCACTCCCTTTTTTAAAGTTTTGCCCTCTTTTCTCCTCTGCTTTCAGAGCACACGAGGAAGCAAACGCAGCCCGCAAGCTCACAGCAGAACAGAGAAAAGAAAAGAAAGTCAAGAAGTTAAAAGAAGACCTGACCAATGGGGTTCACATCGCTGTGTACAGGTACGCAGAGAAAACGCATCATGATTCAGAAATAGCCTGTATCACAACATTGTAGTTCTACTGTCAATGTGTGTCTAATTTTGGCACCTTATTGTACAGGATCCGCAACCTGCAGAATCCTGCTAAGAAGTTTAAAGTGGAGGCCAACGCAAACCAGCTGTATCTGACAGGCACAGTGGTTCTACACAGAGACGTAAACCTTGTTGTGGTGGAAGGAGGTAAGAATCCACAATGCACACTGTGGTGTTGTCACTCCAGCCACAACAGCAAGTTTGAAGTTGCTCCTCATGGGAAATAAAATTGATATATAATGTGTTTTCCCTGAAATCTGACAACTTATTTCCAGGTCCTAAATCCCAGAAAAAGTTCAAGAAGCTGATGATGCACAGAATCAAATGGGTGGAACACAACTCTAAAAGAGACGGTGAGATTGTCTCAACATGTCGTCCTTTCTATCACTCATGTTTATTTCGATCTAAACTCATCTGAGTATTTTCACTTTTAGATCCAGATGGTGACGATGATACAAAGAGGAACAATAAGTGTTGGCTGATTTGGGAGGTTAGTTTTAACACACCTCTTCACCTGAACACTGTTGGATCGTCGTGACTTCCTGTCTAACGGTTCCTCTTGACGCTGCAGGGAACGGCGAAGGAGCGAAGCTTCGGGGACATGAAGTTCAAGCAGTGCCCCACAGAGAGCATGGCCAGGGAACATTTCAAGAAGCACGGCACAGAACACTACTGGGACCTGGCGCTCAGCCAGAGTGTATTGGACTGCGCAGACGACTGAAATCTGCCTGTTTAACACCTCGATTTCAGTCGGCTGCCCTTTTATTACGAGCCTCCGTGGCCTAACGGCCAGCGAGCAGGTCCCCCATGGCCTGGCTTCAAGCTAGGGGGGGCAATCAAGCGACTTGACCTATGAGGAGGAACCATAAACCTGTGTGAATGGTGTTTTTTTTGAGAGCGTGATAGATGAGTCTGTGTATATGAGAGTGGCTGTGTGTGCGAGTGTGTAGGTCTTCATCAGTGTTCCTTTCTTTTGGTGGTAGCCTGTGCTGTTGAATATTTTCTTATGTATTATTAAACAGTCTGACAGGTCGCACTGTGTGATGTAAATCACTTACTCAAGGCTTTATGTGAAGAGAAATTAGCTGTCAGGTTATATTATGGCAAGCATTCTGTTGATCCCCAGTAACATTTGCTGTTTGGTTTAAAATGTTTAGCAAAAATAAAAGCCCTCGTCATGAAGGACAGCACAGATATTACAGTCACACAGTGGGAGAAAATCTGGAAGAAACCCCACCATCGTTAAAGATGCGTTTCAAGCACCAAGTCCTCAAATCTGTCTTTACTTTTTGAGAAACGAGCAAATGTTGGACTCGGCTGTAGCTTCATTTCTCTGTAACGTTACATCACCGCCTTGAATAAACAAACTCAAGCCAGTTCTGTGTGCCTGTTTTTCTTAGCTACTGTTGATTATGGACTTTTCCATCTCTGATTCCAATTTGCAGTCTTTGGTTTGAAGGACGAATAAACTTCAGAATAGACACAAAATGTGCAGAATATTTCTGATGATTTCTGTTGGTTTTTCACCTTTGCAGATGATTTGCACACGTTTGGTTTCGCTGTCACTTTGACTTGAACTGTCTTGTGTTTTTGCCTTTTTCTAAACTCGCCCGTTGTAACTTTGAAGTTTTTTCTCTGGTCTTTTATGTAATTCTATCGATGTAAAAGTTCATATTTCAGCAACCTATCATTCGATGTGTTTCCTTGTTGCATTTCATTTATTCTAAATACAAACGATCTCGTTTTGTTTTGGTCAATTTTGGTTTACTCTGACAAGCATGTCTTTTTGAAAACATGATTTGGTGGAAACTCATAGCTGTCTACTACTCTGTTATATAAGGGAAAATATGCTTTGTCCATTTAAAGTAAAATTTGAACCTCTGAAAGATTTAAGGCTGGTAAATGACCCCCTTTTTTAATTATATTTTTATTATATTAGTCACCCTGTGACTAATATAATAAAATATATTTTTGTCAAATTTCTGACAATTCTCGACTCCTTTTTGTTTTTCATCCTTTACTTTGTACCTGTTTTTTTCCATTTTTTTAGAATGTATTTATTTAGTTAGATTTCCGTCGTGACCGGTCCCGGCCATTCTAGCGATAACTTCCCTGTAGTTTCATTCTCTGCGTCATTCCGGGGGTCTCGTTCCCTGAAACCCCTTTGGCCACCTCTAGTCCAACCTGTTCTGTGTGCTGGCCCGGAGTCCTCCATGATAAAGTGAAACGCGGGGCGTGTTGTCGCCCCCTGTTCCGTCCTCGTTACATTTGCTCCATCCCCGCCAGCGGACACAGCTGAAAGATGGCGGCCGGTTCGGGGGCTGCAAGCGGCCACGGAGCCCGCAGCTCCACCAGCGCCGCGCTGGAAGCGTCTTTGGACCGGCGGTTTCAAGGAGTATCCAACACCATGGAGGCGATACAGGGACTTTCGAATTGGTGCATCGAGAACAAGAAACACCACGGCCTCATCGTGCGCCACTGGATGAAGTGGCTCAAGAAGTGTGAGTCGCTCGTCAGCGAGGCGAAGGCGCTCGCTAGCTTGTTCTTGCTAATTCAAATGCGTTCCTGCCTCCGATGAAGCTCGCTGTGTCACATTTGTCCCCAGTGCAGTGCAGTTTGGTGCAAAACAAAACACTATCGCGCCTTCAATGTGAAGTCCGAGCTTTTAGTCGTCTGCATTTCTGAACATAAACACTGGCATTGTTATCGCTACTTAAATTAGCCGCTAATAGATGCTAAGCGCTAAGCTAACGTCTGTTTACAGTAGGGCCTCCTGGGGTTAATCATGTTCCGCTCGTTGGACTACTAATCTTAAACAATTAGCCTGAAATAAACAGGACCCGAATGCACGTATTTAAACTGAGTTGAACTATTGTATAAGCAAATTCATCTCTCCCGATAACTGGTCATTGAAAAGTGCGACTCATGTTACATTGGCGTTGATGGTAGAACTGTAATAGTTAAAAGTAGTTCAGTAAAAGAGATAAATAAATGGCACTGGGTCAATATTAATCGTGGGTTGTCTCGTTGACTCTGATGTAAGCATGAGTAGATGCCAAAACGAGACAGACGAGGCTAAAACTGAGCCGCGTTTAAGGAGCACACTGTAAATTATTGATGCACCTTGCAGCAGCTCTTCATTCCCTAACTTTCCTGACCTCCGCCTTCCTTTACCTTTATTTAGTTCAAACTAAACTTTCTTCTCTTAAACAATTTTTTTGTGCATTCTCAAAGTGTAGTTTTTATGGCGTTTGTACATAAAACTGTGTTCTGCGTCAGTGATGAGCTCCTTTTGAAAGTGCTGATTGTCACAGCGAATGTGTTCAGTATATCTATTGTCCTGCGAGAGTGAAACATTACCATCTTTAACCCAACACTGCAGAATGTGACCTGAAATTCACTTTTTATTCACATTTAAAAACCATGTTTTTGCTCTTGCAGTTTTTTAGCAGTGAAACTTTGCCTGTAGGGTTTTATGACTCTGGCTTGCAGAAGTTTATATCAGTAGCACCAGTAAATAGGATATGATCATTTTTAAGCCATTCAGGTTTGCAGTTTATTAGTTCACACAAATGAACAAACCAGTCAGGTGAAGGAAAAAACTCTATTGTGGATCAAAGAAAAGTTTTGTGTGTCTAGGAAACAGTAATGAGTGAAAAAGGCCATAGTTATGTTTCATATCTATTTCTGTAGGGTGGTGGTGTTTGTCATGGTTGTCAGCTCCACCTCTTGGTGGAAAGATCCTGGTGAACAATTTGACGGAAGCCGTTTTCTCCACGTCTAAACAGCTTTTCCTTAATTCAAAGGAATGTCTTAAGTTCTTTGGTGTTTCTGGTTCATTCGTGTGCGTGTGTGTGATGAAATATGCAACATGACGCCCATTGTGACGGGGAGGATGAATGTTTTGAAATAAATGATTGCAGGATATTCCTTGGTGTAATGGAAGCCATTATTATTTTAATGTGAAAGCGTGTTCCAAAGAAATACATTGCATTGTAATTTGAGTAATTGCAAGCGGCACTAAACAGAAAATCAACATTTTACAAAGCACCTGCCTTTTCATGTCCCAATCTATAAATGTTGTTACCAGTAAATCTGCCAGAGTTGTATTTCAGCAGAAAAACTGGTCATGCTCTGCCTGGAAAATGCAAGAAAGTGGATTTTGTGTAGAAAAGATATTCGTCAAGCCTCTGTGTCAAGGTTTCAGATTAAGGCTACAAATGCAGTGTGGGAGTGTGTCGTGTTTGCTGAAAGCAGCACTGTGTCTGCAGTGTATTTTGAAGGATGAGGGTTTTTAATACTTTTATTTTATGATTCATCCTTTATTAATATGAACAAACCTAAAAATTGCTGTGGAGGAGTTGATGTTTTCAAACTACTGTTATTTGTTAAACGAGCACTCTTTATCACTCTCCATTTCCCTCAGCATAATGGAAACGTCATCATTCAGATGTTTTAGCGCACACTTTATTTTGTATGTCTTAAAAGAAGATTTTTCTGCACTGAACAATAAGATTGTTTCTGTTGGTCTTCAGTACTTGTGGTGTTGGCTTGTTTAGATTTGCAGTGATGTGGGGTTGCAGATTTGAGGACCAACCTTAGCTTAACTTGATTGTGTTTAAGGGGAAAGGATTGCTGAGCAATTATTGTGTTATCATCTTGTTGATTTTCTGAAAAGTAAAGTGATGAATCAATCGAGTTCTTTGAGTGCGTTGAACCAAGCAGGCCGCTCTGCATATTTAATTCGTGGCCACCGTCAGTGACTGCAGGATGAAATGTGAGGGAGGTTTGTACCTGATTGATAAAGATGCAGCTCATCATTGAATTGTTTTGTTGCAAATTGGTGCAATTGTACACTAAACATTGATTTGTTTTTACTGGAGTGGTCTGAAGAGATCAGCAGTGCTGCAGGAGTCGCTGCTCTGTATTGACTCAGATGGTGGCACTTGGGGGAAAAAAGGTTGTTCTTTGAAAAGCAAAAGCAGTTTGTGCAAAGATCATCTTGCATGAAGATAAACAATCCAAAATGAGTTGTCATCTGCTTTGTGCAGCATCAAGAGCTGCCAAACTACATGTTGACAAATGAAATTTTGTTTGTGTATATAACAACTTTACAGATTATGAAAGTTGAAAAGAAATAGACCCCAATCAAGAAAAGCCTTTCCAGTGTTTGAGCCAATTATTTTTTTTACAAGGTGTTTTTAATTTATCATTTAGATTTATTTGACATATTTCTTCCTTTACTCTCTAATAAAATAGTATCAAATGTCAAATGACTCATCCTGCACTCAAGTATTCCCTTTCAGGATGAGTAATGCACATTAAATGGCTTTTAAAAATGTCCACTAATTTCAACACAAATTTCCTTGAGAGGGTTATTTTTATAAAGGAAATGAGTAAATGACCAGATATCAAATTGGGGGGGGGGCGCAGGACATCTTTTCACTGGATCTTTATAAAGCATCATCAAATTGGTTTTATGAAACTGTCCTAATTCAACATCGAACTTGTGAGTCTCATGAGCAGCTTCTTGTAAAGTTTATCCAGGAAATCCATACAGACACCAACGTGACAACAAAGATTTCTGCATCCTGTGGGGAGTTTTCTGTTTGACTGGTCATTCACAGTCAAATCATCGAGTGGACATTTGTTTAATCCCGATCCTGCATCACTGCTCAGAGAACAATAGATGCTAACGCAGACAATACAGGATGAGCTGCTGTGCAACGGCTCAGCCTTTTCATTCAGTCGTAGAGCAGAGCCAAGGTACCAAGAGGCAGTCTGTGAAAGCCATTTGTAACTGGTCGTGACATGCTAGCTCGTTTACAAACTAGTTTCACAAGGAGAAAATGTTTTAACATTTAAGAATCTGCAAATTTGGATGCCTCTAAAAGTTGAAACCAACTTGTTTGTGTCCTTGACTTCAGCGCTTCTCCAACATTTTTTTTTAATTTTAGGTGAATTAAAAAAAAAGTTTTTTAAAGCACTTAAATAATAAATAAGGGTCTTCAAATGTTTAGTCATGTTAGAAATGGCTGAATAAAAAAGATATAACCTCATGATGTTTGTTTTTCTTACCTTTCTCACATTCAGTCCTCAAAGACGAAAGTTCAAAGCTTTCAGTTAAAGTGGTTTACGGTTGTGAAATGAGTCATTGCTGCAATCATGTTGATTTGCACAGAGAAGTGTTGTTGCTTCAGAACATTGTCTTTTTAGATTAACAAAGTATTTGCCAGTCTGTGATATACGAAGCATTTGTGTTGGTATCAATGGTTAAACATTATGCAGGCATTCTTCTCTTGGTTCATCGTTGAAGCTCGTAAAACTTTGAAAAGTTATCTGATATTGAGTTAAGCATGAATTCCACATTGATTTGGTCTTGTAAAGGGAATTGTCTATATAGTCTGTATACTACCACAGCTTCTCTTTGTGCGTGCGCGGGGCTTCCAGCTGTGCACTTATTGCTTCAGCAAGTCATTACAACTCTTTTTCAGTACCTTTTGCAACCAGTTTTTGAACCCAGGTTCCCATAAGCTACCAGGGAAGCCTCGTCAGCTTCACTCTGTCATTCATGTTAAAATCCTGTATCAAAGTGTAACACTGTAGCCTTGTGAATACACAGTCTTGACTTGACTCTGAAAGTTGGAAAGTAATTTAGGTTCTTCATTTATAATATTGCATTACTTATATGCTGCTGTGGATCTTTTTATTTTTAATTGAAGTCATTTATTGACATTGCAAAGTTTTGCTCTCACCATTGTTGA
>JAUESF010019302.1:0-18907 GCA_032274765.1 Malacoctenus tetranemus | reverse complement strand
TTGATGCATGCGGGCTGCTGTAATCCCATTGAGGAGGCGAGTGGTTGTAACTCAAACTGCTGCAAAAGTAAATGAAGTGTCAGAATACACACCGCAGTGCATTGTGTTGCAAATGAGTCAGCTTAAATGGCTCAAATGAGGCAGCTGGTCATATTGTTGTGGCTGATATGTGTGTTTGATTCAATTCATCAGACAACAGGTTAGCAGGTAAAGGTTTTACATTCGTGTGGTGACAGAAAGCTGCAGGTGCAAATCGATGTCATGTATAATTTAGTGTTGATGACACACAGTCATCCAAACTGCACAAATTCAACTTGCTTCTTTTGTTCCCCACTTTTTAGCCGACAACAACCATCGCTTGAATCTCTTCTACGTTGCCAACGATGTGATCCAAAACTGCAAAAGGAAGAACGCCATCGTCTTTCGCGCCGCTTTTGCAGAGGTTCTTCCCAGTGCTGCTCAGCTCATCAAGTGAGAACACAGTCATTCTCCTCACAGCCACAGTCGAGGCCAAACATGTTTTTAAATCATCATGGCTGCTTCATGTCGTTTAACTGAACGATGCCTCGTCAATCCATCTGATATTCATGTGAACTTGTTGTCATGTTTCTGGTCCATCAGGGATATAAAGGTCCGGAAATCTGTAGAACGGATCTTCACCATTTGGGAGGAAAGAAGTGTGTATCCCGAGGAGGTCATCGGTCAGTTCAAAGCCAATTTGAACAAAAGAGAGAGGGAGCGAGAGAAGCAGAAAGAGAAGGAGAAGGAGAGGGAAAAAGAGAAGGAGAAGGAAAAGGAGAAAATGAAAGAAAAGGAGATTCCAGCTGCAAAAGGTCGGTTTGTCGCTTCAGAGTTTCTGTTTATCAAATATCATCTTCAGTCTTCTCAGTGTTGAATATCTTCACTGTTACTTTACTTAATTTCAAAGTGCTTCTCTTGTTTTTCTTACAGTTCCTGCCAATGTCAAAGCTGCCCTGAAGTCTAAGATTGTTGCAGAGTTCACAGTAAGCCGTTTTTCATCGTTGCTTCAGAAAACTGTCTTAAACACGTGTGTGAATGTCAACATTGATGCACCACCTTGTCATGATTTGGGCCTCTCTTTTAGCCCCAGTCCCTCGTCGAGCAGCTGTCGAGGTATAAGCGAGCTGTTGCCGAGGAAGAGTTCAGGGAGAAGCAGCTTACAGCTCTGAGGGTGGATGTGTGCAGCTCTGAGGCCCTCAAGAGACTCAAAGGTCAGATGTCAACCTGCTTATTTCTGCATCATTTCACTCATTTTCTCCCTACATAGCTACTGTTCCTGGGTATTCTTTGTGCTATGTTGAGCAGAAATGGGTACATCATTTAAGCTGCCACTCAGCTGTTTAAAAGTATTTATATGTTGTATTGAAATACTGAAACTCTTTCTTTGCACCTCTTTGTCGTGTCCTTTTACATCAGACAAAGCAGGAGGGAATAAGTTTGCCAAGGACTTTGAGGATGGCAGTCTGAAGCTGCAGGAGTTTGTTGGCTTCCTGGAGAAGGAGTTGAAAACGGGGCCACCTCTGCTGGAAGCTCTGGGAAACGCGGACATCTTTTACGAGATGCAGTATAAGGAGGTCAAGATTGTGGCCAATGTGAGTGTTGTGTACTTGAAAAATGTGACGACCAAAATACACCTGAACATTTTATATCGTCTCAAAATGTGTCTTGGCACTCTGTCTTGATTGCGCTTGCTTTTTTGCACCTTGTGTCATAAAACGAATGTAAAAAATATTTACATGTGACTTTGACTCACTTGTTTATATTTAACCTACTTAAGTGTTGTTTTTTCTGTTCCCTCATTCAGGCATACAATGCCTTTGCCAACCGTGTGGCCAGTCTTAAAAGGAAACTCGATTCTCTCAAATCGAGCCTTCCTGGACCAGAAGACTCTCCCATCCCCTCCCCATCAGAAGATGCCCCCTCACCCACCGGCTCTGACTCGCCTTTACTTGAAATGATGGGGGGCAGAGCTCAGGTCGACCCCGATCTGGATGGCAAAGCTATGGATGAAGGAGAGGTGCAGAATGACAGCAGAGAAACAGAGGACATGGACGTGTCTGATGAAGAGACAGATGTTGCAACAGCAGGGGGTTAGCTGCTCTACAGTGTTGATATCCACATCTGCCTTTTGTGGCATTTGTTGGTGTTTTTCACACATTGTCGTTGTTGTAATTTTTAACACTTTGATATTTTGTCTTTTAGCTGCAGATGATAAAAAAGAGAAGTCGTCTCCCGCTGTTACCAAGGCGGCAAAGTCAGAGGCAGTCACGAAGCCTCCGAACACCCCTACAAAAGTCTCCAAGACTAACGCTCCCTCTTCTGTCACGCCCACCACACCCGTTACTCCCACCTCTGCTCCGGCTGCAAGCACTCCGGCCGCTCCTCTGGGAGTCAATCTGGCCAAAGTGGACCTCGGAAAGATCAGCTCCATTCTCAGCTCGCTCACCTCCGCCATGAAGAATACAGGTGTGGCTCGACGCGGTCGGCTCTCAGAGAAATGTCTTTGAGAACCACCAGTCATGGTTCAGCAGATTAAAAGGCTTGAGGTCTTTTTGAGTTGCAGCCCAGCACGTCTTGCATTCCTTTAACATTATGTTGTAGGTCTTCTACACTGGTTGGCAATAGCTGCTTTGTGATATTTTAAGTTATTGAGTCATTAATCAAAAGCAAGAGTAGAATTTAGATTTGTTCCAAATCAAAAGTAACTACAGATGTGTTGCTGCATCTAAAATTTAATTTGACCTCCTGTGTATCATTAACTTTGTTGTGCCTGCTGTGTAGAATATATATTGTATATTGTGTTACAACAGCAGCAACCGCAGTGGTGAATTAATTGACTGCTGGCACGATTTAGCCTTGGGGATACCTTGAACTATATTGGATAATTATTTTACTATCCTACTTCTTCTATCCTAAATAAACGAACACCACTGTGTGATGGAATATAGTTCAAAACAGTTTAATTTTAGAGATCTCCATTCTATTTTTTGATTATTGCCCACAGAGTTGTGTGACTTTCTTGAAGGTTTTCATTGCAGAAACTCGCGATTTATAAATGAGCGAAGCACCGTTAATGGAGCTGCATGTCCAAGCACGTGCAGGAGCTCCTCTCCAGAGACGCCGAAGCTAATTGCTGTTATTCTGCTGCTGAGCTGTTTGTAAATAAACTTACAGCTCCAGAGTCTTTGTAATGAAGAATCAAGTCACAAAGAAGCAGGATTTGGTCCAGCCATGGGTTTTTGATTCAGAACAGACTGATTTTTGACTCTTTTTTTTGTTTTTAAGAACGAATCATCTCTAATTTTCTGCTTTTGCTTGCCTATCAGCTGCTAGTCCCACCCCTCGGCCATCTCCTGGGACCCCCACCACACCCTCTGCTCAGTCAGCAGCTGCCAAAGCAACCCCTTCCAGTCCAGCCTTAGCCAGCATCCTGTCACGTGTCGACATCACACCTGAAGGGATCCTCAGCGCTCTGTCTAAAACAAACACGCCATGTAAGACGCCTCCTCCATGCTGCTTTGATATTCTTAAAATGTAACGTTTTGATGAGTTTATTTCTACATTGCTCACGTTTTCCTCCCTGTCTCGTTGCAGCTTTGTCGTCCCTTCTGCAGAGTGTCACCAACAGCTCTTCCGCTCCTCCCACGCGAACCTCCCCCGAATCAGCAACCGTCAAAACCCCGATTACCCCGACAACCCCAAAAGCCAAACCCCCTCTGGGCAACAGCCTCAAGCGAGACATACCAGGCAGAAACAGAACCTGGGAGACAGAGAGGAGACAACTGTCCCCGCCCCCTCCCCCTCCTCCTCCTCGCCCTTCAGCTCCATCTGTCTCTCCTCCCAGTTTAGAGTCTAAGATCAACAGTTTCTTGCAGGGTAATCCAGGTTTTAGTCTCGCTCTCGGTGATGTCAGTCCTGACGGCGTGGACGGGACCCCGGTGAGAGATGAAGCAGCTGGCACGCCGACTCAAGACGAGATCATGGACACTCCTGGGAGTGTGCCAGAATCTCTTGGCTCATCTGGAGGCCACGCCCTGTCGCCCACAGCCTACCGCAGTGAACCCTGGGATGCCGTGATCACGCCGTCAGGAAGCAACAGCGATGGGGACTTTCTGGCCTCCTCGTCCTCTCGGTATGGAGTTGGGAAAAAGTGCGGCACAAAGTTGAAGGATGATGAATTGATGGGTGCAAGGAAGCCGATGGCCTCTTCTCCCAGTAATGACATAAAGGGTAAGAAAGATGACCACAACCAGCTGAGGATGATGGCGAACAACAGAGTTCTGGGAGAGAGGAGACTCTCTGCTGGCTCTCGTAAGGCGAGCACCAGCTCCGATGATGGAAATCTGAGTGGGAAGAGAGAAGACAAAGGAAAAGGTCCAGGTGGAGAAAGGAAGGAGGGCCAGTACCACCGCATTGAGACTCTAGTGTCGCCCTGCACGGAGGGGGCACCCATCCAAACTCTGGGTTACTCTAATCGGCCACTCACTGGAGAACGCATCAAGACAGTAGAGAGCATCCGTGTGATTGGCCGAGGCTCTCGAAGAGGGGGAGGGGCTGGCAGTCGGCCAGGTGGAGCGATGTGGTATGAAGAGGAAGAGTACCTCGAAGCTCAGCCTCCCTCACCTCACGTTGTGCCCCCTCCCCTCAGCCTTCCCCGAGGAAGCACCGAGGACATGCCCCCCTCTATGTCTCTTCCTCCCCCACACCTCCTCCTCCCACCCCATCTCCACCCTCCGCCGCCCCTCCCTCACTCGCATCACCTGCCTCAGCATCCGTTCCAAATGCCGTACCATCCCGACAACCTCCAGACACCTCCTCCACCCCTCCTCCACCACCATCCTCCCCCCACCTCCCCATTCTTCAGCACTCCTCCACCCATCCCTCGACCCCCTCCTCCTCCCATACCTCAGCGCCTTTCTCCTCCCCCCTCCCACCCCACGGTGCCCTCCGCAGTCATGGTAGGGGGAGTGCTGGTCCCTGTTGACCGTCCTCTCTCCATTCATCCCCCGATCAGGTCTGATGTTTCAGAGCGTGGTGGAGGGGGTCATCGTGGAAACAAAGTGCCCCCCCCTCCTCTTATGTCATCGTTGCTAGGTGAGCCCCCAAAGCTTCCTCGTCCCGGCACAGTTAAGGAGCATTTTGTTCCCCGCCACGCACCCCCCCTTCACCGCCCAGGTACCCCTGGTGTTCCTCCGCCATTACTGGGGAGAGTGAAGGAGCCTCTGAGTCTTCCTCTCCCTCCCCCGTCCTGCTCTCCCACCTCCTCCACACCCTCTCCCTCCACACCTAACTCCCCTGCGAATGACGGCGCTCCTCCTCACCCTCTCGCTCAGTCTGGGGGCCCACCAGGTAGTCCTCCAGCCCAGTCCCGCAACCAAACCCCCAGTCCCGTCCCCCTCCTCAACCTGCCCAGTGCTCGACCCCCAATGCTCTCCGCCCCCATCGCGCAGAGACCTCTAATGCGAGGCCGAGCCCCCTTCCAGCATTTCGACCGAGATTTCCCCAGTAGGGGGTTTCGTGGGGGGAAGCGCTCCGGTCCTCCGTTCAGAGGGGGCCCTTTCCATGCACAGAAGAGGCCTTTCCTGCCCCCACGCTACTGAGGTGGTCACCTGTGATGAGCTGAATGAGAAATGCAAGCCACACATCTAGAAGTGCCGTGTGTGTGTTAGCCCTGCTGGTATGAGCCCAGATGTCGTCACTCTGTTATTTAGCTTGAAATAAAACTACCTTAGATTGTGTGTAAATAGCTGAATAAATCTTCCTGCTTCAGCTAGTCATCTTACACTGTACAGTGCCGCTCAGAGGTTACCAGTTTCATAGTGCAGTGCTGTGTAACAACCCTCAGTTTACCATTGTTTTCCAACTCTATCAAGTCTCATGCAAGAGAACCTGCACACACAAAACACAACTAGTTCCAGCATCAAGTTCAACCGTTCTATGTTCAGTTTTTCTACATGTGTGATTCTGAGGTCGTTTTTCCTGAGACAGTGAAACATAAACGTCTCTGTGAAGAAATTGAAAGTAGTAGTTTGACATTTCGGGAAAGTTATTCGTCAGCTTTTTTTTCTGACACATTCATAGGAGGGTCTATAAACCCCTCTTGCTCTGAAATATTTGAAGTGTAGCTTGGCATAAAGACTGGAAACGGGTGGATAGCTTCGCTCAGTCCAAAGGTGAATATACATCATATACATTTATTTTGAAAGAAATAATGGGTTGAAATTGAGACTTCGCCTGGTTCAGAGTCGCATTATTTTGTGGCTGTTTCCAGAAAGTTGCGACGTGTTAACACTCTTGTTCAGTCTCATTAAAACTAACTGCTGCAGTTGCAGCGAAACTGAGGTTCAGTTGTTGAAGAATGAACCCTTTGAATCTCAGTACCGGAGGTCAAACACACCTTTGTATGAAGCAGGTTTCTCTTTCCGGTTGTAGTTCTGGTGCTGTTTGGAGCCTGAACGCAGCATTCAAAGACACCATAACTCGGTGTGAACAGGAAGACAGTTACCATCTCACTGCAGCTAATCTTTGACCTCAGTGTGTCAGAAAAAGAGTCGATCTTCTTCTATCCTGCATCTATAAGGAGTCAGCAGTCCATTGCACATAACTGTGAAATTTCAGTCCCATTTATCAACACACTATCCTCCCTTTCTATTCTGTGTACGTCTGACCACAATGTCGACCTTATATTTAGCTTTTGCACCTTAACATGAACACTGGCGTCCTCCAATGAGGTGCCAGTGACTCGTCTCCATGAAGGCTGTTTTCTTGTAGGTGTAAAAAACCAAATGTTTACAGTCAGAATCCAGTCAGGTTCGTTGGTATTCACCCTGTTTCCAGTCTTGATGTTCAGACAAACTCAAGGTTTTCGTTCCTGACTTTCGGTTCATATTTAGCAGATATATATTCCAAGTCTCATCAAACTCAACCATAATCCCCATGATGTCAAATGAGTCGCTGAGACGATGTGTGACAGATGTGATGAACGTAGGTTTCGGGGGGAAAAAAGTCTTTCCTGAGTGTCCGGGTGTGTGCTGTGCATCCTAAAATGCTGTTTCTCATTTGAAGTGATGAGATTTGTGTTGCAGCTGAGGTCGTTAACCTGCTGTAAATATGATCCTTTTCCTGCTCCAGCTTTCTTCACCCTTCTCTCTCTTCCCCTGTACATTTTCAAGCCTGTAAATATAAAGAGTAACTGAGTTAATACAGCTTTTTTTTTCTCCCCCCTTTTTCAAGCTCTCATTTCTGTGAAGAAGACGATAACTGTTACTCGCGCTCCCCCGTCTTTACTGTGATTGAGGCCTTGGATAAGCTTTAGCCCGAAGATTCCCTCTGCAGCGTCTTGTCTTACCTTTCTGTCCTCCCTTTTGAAACCAACACAGAGAAGAAGAGGGTGAAGATAATTATGTGTTTTTATTTCCGACCTTAATGTCTGCCTGCGCGCACGTGAAGTTAGACTGAGACATGAAGGTAATCCAATCCGTAGAGGATGGCGGGTGGGAGCGAGGGGACGTCACAGATTGAACTATTCTCTTGGTAGTCTTCAACATGTACGGACTTGAATAAAATCCAGAGTTTCAATGCAACCGGGGGGGGGAGGTATTTTATTTGGTCACTGTCACATGAATTGCGCTGTTTTTTAATTTGTTCTGCGCTGTTCAGCTGTATTTTTCTGCCCGTTTTTTTCAGATTAATTGTTTTCATATACAGTGTTTACTCAGTTGCCACCTCTGTCACATTGCATTATCATTTGATACCTTTTCATTTTCGCACTGTGATGTTAATCGGCACATTTCTATTTGCAGGCACCCACAGAATGACTTGAGGGGGACGCAGTTATTAGAGCTAATTGCGAGTGTTTTTAAAAGATTTTATTTGAAGTCTCCAGTTGTTTCAGCCCCTTTCTCTGCATTGTTTCTTTGCTAATTTCATGCTTCTGCCTTTGATCCCCTGTATTTCCCTTGTGCTCTTACAGCTTCACCCAGAAACACTCCTGCAGCTCTCAGCAGTGGTCAGTGCAGCAGCACAGTCGCAGTAATTCCCTCTTTTCTGCAGGGGTTGTTGCTGTGACGCTGCCCCCTGTCATTCACCCACACAGTGGGAGGTGCAGGCTGAGTGTCGCTGTCAAGGCCTCATGTCTCCCTTGTTTGATTTTTGAGTGTGTGTCGTCTCCTGTACTTATTTACGAGTCCAGCAGTTAATTATCAAGATACTGCAAAAGTTTCCTGGGTGAAGTTTTCAAATTGCTACACTGGAAAAACAGAACAACGGGTTGAACCTGTTACAATCTTTTTAGCACTTCATCACAGTTCCTATTTTTTACCAATGAATACTCGATGGGTCTGTCACCACCCTCAGTAAACCTGTTGTCATTAGAGCATTTTATTTTCAGATCAGGTTGTAGTGTTTGGAATAAATTGATAAACATACACCTATAAAAACCCATTATCAGCAGTTCTATCTGCCAGTTGCCCCGTTGTAAAACCAGTGGTCCATCTCTCTAAACTCAAACATCGCTCTGCTGAGGCAGATTTGAGAAGGACGAAAGATGTGACAACGATGATGGTGTGTGTACATTTGATGCGTTGAACCTGCTGTTCTCATCAATGATGCTTTATCTCTGGTCTTTTGAGTGTCCAGTCTTTTCTGGTGTGATGAACTTGCACACATTCGGCAGCGACCATGCTTACTAGAAAATGATACATTTTCATATTTTTTATTTCATTTTCTCAGGACTCACATTCATGGGTTGTGGTACAATTTAGCGCTTTTGGGAAAGCACCTGGTTTGTTTTTTTTCTGACATTTTTTTTCCTTTCAAATCCTGACTTAAATCAACCTCGATTCAACAACAGAGACAATTTGCAGGATTTCTGCCTTCTCACTATTCAATCTTTTCTCTCTTTACGGCTCCTTTCAGAAAGATTTGATTCTTGTTCGTTTCTGCCATACATCTGCACACAGCATTGCACAATGTTGCCAGAGGCCCTTGCAAATTTTTTGTGGCATTAATGACATAAAATGTGCACTTAGATGGCTCCAAAGAATTAGATATGTGAAAAGTCCCACTTCCGACAGTGGACCAGCATTAGAAAATTGATGCCAAAGTGTTGCTGTTCAGCTTTCAGCAGCAATATTTTTCCTCCATTATGATAATCAGTTATTATGGTGAAAGGGTAGATAAACAACATACTCCAGCACTTTATATCAGCTCGACATGTTGCTGTTGATTCTATTATTATTATTATCCAGTTAAGTTACTTTTCTTTTTAATGTTGCCAAATTGCAGAGTTTAAAACTCTGCTTTTCTTCCTACTTTCATAAGAAACACTTCATTTTTTCTGGACATTGGTCCTTTAAGCTCTTAATGCATTTCAATATGCACATGTTTAAGTGAGACAGGTCTTAAGCAGTCTCATTCACTGTCTTTAAAAGTGCTGGATATTTTATTTTTTGGCAGTAATATTGACATTCAGAGTGAAGTCCAAAAGTACAGTGCATGCATGCATTTTTCCTACTTGGTGGCTTCTCCAAACTGGAATTTTATTATTTTCTGTAGCTCGACTATTTTTCTCAAAGTACTCTAACTCCCCCAAGCGGCGGTTTGGTGGTACTACTGCTAAGAGTAGTAGCCTGCTCGTCAATGAACCGGCTTAAAAATATTTATTTTTTGGAGTATTATGAACCAAAGAAAAAAATGTTTTAGCGCATTTACACGTTAGAAAAAATGACATTTCGAAATGTTCACTTGCAAACAGTAATTTATTAACAGCATTCACAAGTTAGAACATGTACTATAATATGCCATTTTTACTAGTTTGTTCCACCTGAAAGCATGCATTAAAAATACCAGTATTATTAGGAGTATCTAAAGTGAACATGCGTTTCGGACAAGAGTAAATATGGATTTCAATCACTTTTAAATGTCTCCATTAGGGCTCTGAAATAGGATTTCTGGCACTCAACCAGCCGACTAAACGCTCCAGTGGCCGCGGCAGCCTCTTAAAGCGCGCTGCGTCCTAATGGAGCACTCAGCTGCGCGTCCTTGTGTCGGGCATCATGCAGCAGGTCGGCGCTTCTCATTGAGAGTCTCCGGCTTGCGCAGCACAATAACCTCACACATCCACAGACTTGTGTTGCGCCTCCTTTGCCGCTCTGTTGTTAAACTTTGCGTCGGATTGAGCTGGTCTGAACCTGCTGACCACATGTTTGGCTGTCACCGGTCAAACTCGGATAACTCCTTATCTTTCTCACTTTGTGTGCGCAGTAACGGTGGGCAAGCGCGCTCTGGTGCAAACGCTCAGAGCGCGCACGTTGGTCCGGGAGTGAACGTCCGTCGTGACGTCACCGCTTGTGTCTTTTCCGTCGTGTTTCCGGTGTTATGGCCGCTCGCAGAGCAAGGGGGCCAGTGATGTGATGTGGGGTTATCTGGACATGAGGGCTTACCTGTAGGCAGGTGTGTTTGGGCGATGGCGGTCACGCAGCTGCTGCGGCTCGTGGTCCGCCGGTCGGCGGCTCGTGCGACGCTCCGCGCGCGCAGGAGCTACAGCAAGGTGCGCAGGCTCGTGAGTGAGCAGAGCTAACGTTAGCCTGCAGGACTGTGTGTGTAGATCCAGAGTGTGAGTGTGTTCAGTGTAGTGCTGGTCAGCTGTGGTGCTTCATGGCAGTGGATATATATCTGATGCGTTCAATGAACTGTGTACCACAAAGTACAGGGACCTTGTTTGTAGTTTTTGTAAAGTAATTCACCAGTAATGTTAGATATTTTAACTCGCAAGTTGTTTCTGACACAAAGTACATTTTACACCATACAGTCCACTTTTCTTCTACAAAAACAAACTAACATACTTGCTTTGAATTACGCCCAAAATTTCATTCTATTCAAAGCATTTGATTTTCAGTCCCACAGTCAATGAGCATATTTTGATTGAAGAAAGTTATTGAATATCATTTGATGACAAATGGCCATTTTGTCATTTTTGCAGTTGTTAAACTGTGTCAAATCAAACACCTGCTTCTGGCAGTGAATCTCACTGCTGTTTGAAAGTCACTTTAAATACTTTGATAACTTTGTGGGACGTGTGTGTGTTTGTGTGTGTGCACAATTTGATATTTCTTTTCATGAATAAATATGTTGACTTTTGTAATTCTGGACAATTCAAGCATGTTAGGCTCCGTTCTCGAGTACAAATATCTTTAAATAGATTCCATCCAGATGAATTTTTAATAATAATTTTTCAACAATACTACATTGATGCAATAATGATTAATAATCTCCTAGAACATAATAACTGAGTTCATGAGGAGGTGCAAATAAATTCCGTCTTCTTCCATTAAAACAGCAGCTTTGATTAGAGCTTTTGAAATACCTGGTTTACAAATAATACACTTGCAATTCTGCAGCGAGGTGTAAATAAAAACATCACTGTTCAAATCTTGTCAAATAGCCTGATGAGTTGGAAAATAATGGTAGACGACATAAATCCAGCATTTGGGTCCTTCAGCACTGCAAACCTGAAGAATAGACATGTATATAGTGTAGATCTCTCAGCTGTCTTGTACAGTCCATGTCTCTTCTGCTGCCATCTTCCACCTTCTTAAACTCGTGTCTCTTTTCTTTCTGTCCAGGTTCATGTTTCGCCAGCTTTGTCCGAGCGACTGCGTCTCTTTGAGTCTCTCAGGGAGAAACGAGGCAATAACGAGCAGGCTGAAGCATCAGAAAAGCCCCTCAGTGTCCGATTGGCCGACGGCCGCACGATAAAGGGAAAGTCGGGTGTCACCACGCCGCTTTCTGTTGCTCAGAGCGTACGGTAAGTGGATGAACCAGAAGTGTGTGAACAGGGTTTAATGCAGCAGTTTAATCACTAGTGTGTTTGCAGGGTCAAAGGGACGCTGGTGAGCAAAGTGAACGGGGAGCTATGGGAGCTCAGCCGACCTCTCCAGTCAGACTGCGAGCTGCAGCTGCTTGGGTTCGACACAGTGGAAGGAAAACAGGTAGAAAGCCTCAGCCTGTTTTGGGTTTTTTGAATGACTCATTAACCTGCTCCTTTATGTGAGTCACGTGGCTTCTTGTTGTGTTTTGTGAAGGAAATTTCAAGGTGAAATCACTTGGATTACACACAGATACGCTCTGTTACCTTCGTCGTTGCTCCGTTCGATCCTCTCATAGATTTTCCTTGTTTTCTCACCCACTGTTGCAGGCAGCATGGAGGACCGGCGCGTGTGTCCTGGCTGGTGTGTTGGAGGGCGTCTTTGGTGCAGACGTGTGGAGAGCAGGAGTGTCAGACCTTCACCTCTTCTGTGACTCTCTGCTGGAAAACAGGTGAAATACTGATTTATTAGTTATTACCTCTGAAGCTCTTATACAGACACTGTGCCCCTTTTATTGAACATTTTGTCCGATGTTATTGTGACTTCTATTGGTTTCAAATCTTTCCACTTGTGTTTAATTGTGTTTTTATTTGTGTTAATCCTAATGTAGTTTACGTTGTTTATACGAGCTCCATGGCTTCTGTCTTCCTGTCTTCCTTCCTTCCTTCCTTCCTTCCTTCCATCCATCCATCCATCCATCCATCCATCCATCCATCCATCCACAGCTGCTTGTCTCTGAGTGATGTTGAGAAGAGATGTGAGGAGGCAGCGGCCCTGAAACTTCCCCTGTACAGACTGGAGCTCAGTGTCGATGAGGTCCAGGAGCTCTTTCAGGTCAGCAGTGAAAACTGTGATTCACACCATTCAGAAACCACTACAGAAGATAATAACATTGAATGAGTGTTTGCTAATGTTTAAAATGGAGTTGAGGTTCCTCCATGACGTCCTGCTGTCGGCATTTGCTTATGCTGTTTGTCTTTTGTTTTGTTACAGAGCAGTCAGCTGAGACTGCAGCTGGTAGAAGAGCAGATGAGCGACTCCTCTGTTACAGTGTACAGGTAAATATGAGCGCAGTCACACCTGCTGTGGAGCATTCGACCATTGTCTCTGTAACCTGTTTCATCCTCTGTGTGCTCAGGTGTGGAGACAGTGTAGTGGTCTGCAACGGCCCCCTCCTCCCACACACAGGCCTCCTGAAGGCCTTCAAGATGCTGCAGGTGTGTGTCTCTGTTTGCGTAGTGGTTCTGACCTTTGTTTGCCTCATTGTTGTTTGGTGTACTCTCTTTTCTCCTCCTCTGGCCTTTGAATGTGGACTATACAGCTCCTCTCACACTGACCTTGTGCGTGAGGTTTTTCAGTCCAGGTTTCTTGAAACATCAACACTGTTTCACGTGTTTCAGTCTTGTTGCTGTGTTTCTTTAAGCTCCACAGTCTGTCCACGATTCTCTGACACGCTATTGTAATGAAAGACGTGTTATTCTGATCTTATCACTGAGAATCTGTTTGATTTGGACTCGAGCGGCTCCCGCTGTTTGATGGGATTCACACTGGTGTGGATGGAATTTCCCTCGTCTTTATTCGGTGCAGGGAGAGGACAGAGTTTCCATACTGGCCTGTTACTGGGCAGACTGGGACTTCACCGCAGGCAGATGCTGGAAATTTTTCAGCAGAGGGATGTTGTGTTTGTCAGGGGCCAGATTCCTGTTTGGAGCTGGAACACGCCGCCATCCATCAGACACGCTGTCACTCTCATCTGTTCGCCCTTCCTCCTCTGGTTGGCCCTCGCTTTCCCTCTCTGCACCTCCTCCTTCACTTAGTATTATCTCTCCCTCTTCTTGCCACGCTCCATCGCTGTACCTCTCCCAGCTGTCCTCTCTGACCCTCGCCAATGAGACGGAGTCCTCGGGTTTGACGCGCCTGCTTGGTGTGGCGTTTCCTGGAGCGAAGGACAGGGAGGAGTGGGAGAAGGAGCAGGAGGAGATGAGGAGGAGGGACCACAGACGCATCGGGACGGTAAGATGAAAACCTCTTGCGGAAATATATAGAATGAGAGTGAGAAGTGTTGCACGTCTGTAAATCCGTTTTTTCCTGTTTTCGAGCAGGACCAGGAGCTTTTCTTCTTCAATGACGTCAGTCCAGGCAGCTGCTTCTTCCTGCCTAAAGGAGCCCACATCTACAACACACTCACTGACTTCATCAAGGTGCACTTGAACTCAAACCTCACTATCATGTGTAAAACCTTTCCCTCTTCTTTTGTATACATTCACAAAGAAAAGTGGGTCCAAAGTTTTAGTTTTATTAAGTGGGTCAAGTTGGTTGATACAAGTCAGACTTTGCTCTTTCACCAACTAAAGTTGTTTCTACTGTTTGTTAGCAAGAAGTCCCAGATTTTGAAATATGAAGCATGAAGTCTTCAAACTGTGCTGGATTTGTTTCGTTAAACAGAATCTTCGTTGTGTGTGTTGAAACGTGTGCTGCTGTTAAACTCTGACACAATGTGAATGGTCCTTTTTTTCCTTAACAAACAAAGGAATTGCAGCTGTGCAGTTGTTTTATTGTGTCTCCAGCAGCTGCTGCATGTGAACCAAAACCCAATAAGTTGTCAGGACTGTTTATGTAACTTAAACCCAGATCCCTCACTGGCCCAATTTTTCCCAAATACTCAGATTATGAGGTTTTTTATGAACATATGAACCCGACCAAGGTCACAGTGTTTTTCATTGAGCGGGTCATTAATTGTCTCAATCATGAATACCATCCATGTAAACATACAAACGTGTACACGCACCGACATGTGTCGTGTTGACTTTACTCCCGTGTGTGGCTGCATGTTTGGGTCAGCTGTCAGGATATTGGTCTCGTTAGCCTTCAATTAGGACGCTGTTGTGACAGTCTGACCCATGTCGCACACACACACACACACATTCTCACATCCTTCCTTCCTTACCTCTCGCAGAGCGAATACCGAAGGCGAGGCTTCACCGAGGTCGTGACCCCGACTCTTTACAGCGCCGCGCTGTGGGAGCGCTCAGGCCACTGGGAACACTACAGCGAGAACATGTTTACAGTGACAACGGAGGGCTCCCAGACCTACGCACTCAAGCCCATGAACTGCCCCGCACACTGGTACACACACACGCACACACAAAGCTTCGATGTGTAATAGAATTCTTCAGAAGATCTTTTTTTTTTCAACCAGAAGCCAAAAAAACTAGAAAAGTTTGATTTTGTGATTGTAGAAAAAACTCGGCAAACAAGCGATCTTTCAGATTGATTTATTATATTTGACAAGCACAAACCTTCATCACCCCTTTTCATCCTTTAAACCTCAGATAAGTGTTGTAAACTATACAGTTTTTACCACGAGGTGAGGAAGCTCAAACAGGCACTGATAAGTATTTTCATTGTTTGAAGGCTTTGCGATGCCTTTTCCTTTCTAATCCTCTACATATTTCCTCTGCACTCTGCTGTAACTACTCATTTTCCAACATGATCTGACCTCGAAAATGTTTTGATCCAAAACGTTTGAGTTTCCTCGAGGGGACCTTCGTTTTTCTCCCCTCCGTGACCCGAGACTTCATGGGTCGGCGTGCAATCAGATTGACGTCCCCACTGGTATAGAGGAACACCCGCGCACACATTCCTGTGCCGCGGCGTGTCTCAGTGTCTCCTCTCTTGTGTTTAGTCTCATGTTCGAGCAGCGCGTTCGCTCCTGGAGGGAGCTTCCTCTGCGGTGGGCCGACTTCGGGGCGCTGCATCGGAACGAGCTCTCCGGCGCGCTGGGAGGCCTCACGCGTGTTCGCAGGTTCTGCCAGGACGATGCGCACATCTTCTGTGCACCTGAGCAGGTACGCTGGCACACGGAGGGATTGTTTGGTCAGTGTTTTCCTCCTGTGAAATCCATGAACGACTTCCGAAGGTATTTTCACTGGAAGAGAAGCTTTAAATGGGACACATGTGGAGCCATATTACGGTGATTAGACAGGGTGTACAAATAACTCCTGAGACATTCCAGGAGGCCTCGTCCTGAATGAATGAATGAAGGTCTTTGTCCTGTACAAACATTACACCTCCATGTGTGTGTGTTTCGAGGCCGTACAGTAATCCTGATCCCCTGCTGGGATCCCTGAAATGTTCCCATCATACTGCTCCTCCGGTGCGTCTGTCTGCATCCTGTTACCAAATCATTGTGGCATGATAATCTTCTCTGTGCTCGTCTCCAAAATGCTTATTTGATGTCTAAGAAGATGTGTGTTTCTATACCCAAAGGGGGTTGGAATTCCACCCCCCCCTCCCATCCCCTCCCCCCTTTCACTGTCTCGGCTCAGGTCACTCTGGTCGAATGTCCTCTCGTTGCCCTCATCGTGACATTTTTCTTTCCTGCTCGTCCGCAGCTCGAGGAAGAGATTCTGGCCTGTTTGGACTTTGTGAGGAAAGTTTATCAAGTGTTTGGGTTTTCCTTCCACTGCCTGCTGTCCACACGTCCCACTCCGTGCCTCGGGGAGCCCCAACAGTGGGACAGCGCAGAGCAGGTCAACACACACACGCACATTTCCGCAATATCGAATCGCAGTCGTAGAGTCAGGCGCTCACGTTTAAAAATGTACACAGTGAAAGGCAGTTGCCACTTTATCACTGCTGTTAGAATAAAAAGTCCTTTTAACAAAATGACATGGTGTAATAAAGTCCTTTATCAGTAATGTGTGTGGTGCTTTCCTGTGGAGAGCTGCTGGGTAGATGAATATCTCCAAGTCCCTACGGACGCCTTTAAACAACCACGGAGGCCATTTAAACTGATTCAATTGAGTGTAATTGAACATTATGGTTCTGAGCACACACACGCACACACACATGCACACACAAAACTATGAACATGCAGCTCATAATGTGAATGTATCTAGCGATACTTCTGAGTACTTATTGTGTGTGTGTGTGTGTGTGTGTGTGTGTGTGTGTGTGTGTGTGTGTGTGTGTGTGTAAAAGCAGCAGTTGGAAAGAAGTCTGCAGCAGTTTGGTGAGCGCTGGGAGTTGAACGCGGGGGACGGAGCCTTCTACGGACCAAAGGTCAGAGCGAAATGAAGGAGGGAGGCTTTTTTCAGCCTGCAGGTATCACATCGGTACCACACGGCCATCACACACACAGTTCATCCAACAGTTCATGTGTTGTGTGTCGAACAACGTCACATTTTTCATACTTTCTCACGTGGACTCTTGGCTGGTGAAGTGCGACCACTCTGGTTGGCAGATGGTTTTTCTGTTGCTCTGCTGCTCGTCATACTGTGCTGGGCTGAGATCAGCTGCCTGCACGTCAACAGTAGCTTCTCTCTTCTCAGTTGTTAAATGGTATTTTTTGCTATTTAGCGTCTCATTTATTCGAGCTCACTTCCACACATCTTTGCTTCGCTCCGTGGCCTCGAGGAGCCTGGAGATGGTTCGCAGCAGGAAATCATGAATTTTGCATCAATGTGACTTTGGCAGAAACTTTCCTGTGAAACTCACAGTTGGGTAGCTGGAGACACTTCATCATGTAGGTTTCACTATCTTTATGTAAAACTCGATGTTCATTCAAACAAAGCCTGTTCCAGACACGACTTGTCAGCGTGAACGCCGCGCTGCCACAGATGTGGAGCCGGGCGTGTTCGCCACAATCAGCCTGATTATTTTCTCTGGGAAACTCTAGAGGCGAGCTCGAAAGCCGTGTTTCTTGCTTTGGCCGTGGAAACCCTCAGAAACGCCCTCGTGTCTCATCACAGATCGACATCCAGATCAAAGACGCGATTGGCAGGCAGCACCAGTGTGCCACGATCCAGCTGGACTTCCAGCTGCCAATCAGATTTGACCTTCAGTACGTCGGGTGAGTCGCTCATAAATTTCTTTATTTGGCATTCAGATCTCTGTTGCATTCCTCCATCTGCAGCCATTTAAAGCTGCTCTCCTGCTCCGCGGTGGTACACGTGTGTACTTTTGCTGCTGTATGAAGCTCTGTAATCACTCAGGTTAAGTGGCACATGTGTGACTTCACAGGGACCTGATTTGATTGTCCAAGATTAGTCTTATATTGAGTTTACCAACTCCAGTGATCACACTCCCTCTTTGTGTCCTAAATCTCTTAGCACTTATTAGTCTGGCCTGCTTCCCACATGCTCCGCTGCCTGTTCCCCTGTTCGATCAGCACAGTTAAAGTAACACTGAGAGGCTCGACCACCTAAAACTGAGCCTTGTTTTCATTGAGGCAGCTGATTTACAGGCAGGGCTGCGCCGTGACCTGATTATTTCCGATCTCTCGCCCTCAGGCGGGACGGACAGCTGCACCGGCCCGTCATGGTCCACAGAGCCGTGCTGGGATCGCTGGAGAGGATGATCGCCATCCTGGCTGAAAACTTTGGAGGCAAATGGTGAGAAGAAGAAGAAGAAGAAGGTCATGACACAGAATCATGTGCGTTTGAATGAACGGTGGTCTGACTGTAACCTGTGATCTCCCCCCCCCCCCTCGTTCACCCTCACTCAGGCCGCTGTGGTTGTCTCCAGCCCAGGTCATGGTTATTCCTGTGGGTGGCAACAACGAGTCATACGGCAGAGAGGTCAGGATGTGATGGAGGTTTTGGTCCCATACATGAGCGGCCCATGTGTACACGCTGACATTTTTTCTCTTTGTGTCATGATGAATTTGCCTGCTGATGGGAGAAACACATTACGGACAGTCTTTAAAGCTGCCCCTCTTCCTCCCCTTTAAGGTGGTCCGGCGGTTCCATGAAGCGGGCTTCATGGTGGACATGAATGACAGCCATGGAGCCACCTTAAACAAGAAGATCCGCGCTGCTCAGCTGGCCCAGTACAACTACATATTTGGTAAAGATGAACATCTTGAGAGGGAGAAGTGAAGCTACTAAAGCCTGTCACTGTTGGTCTTTTCATCGGGACTCATCTCCAGCTTAACTGTAGCATCCCGTGTGTGTGTGTGTGTGTGTGTGTGTGTGTGTGTGTGTGTGTGTGTGTGTGTGTGTGTGTGTGTGTGTGTG
>JAUESF010019300.1:0-10959 GCA_032274765.1 Malacoctenus tetranemus | reverse complement strand
CACCACCACCACCACACACACACACACACACACACACACACACACACACACACACACACACACACACACACACACACGCCAGACCCCCGATGCATAGTCAGTTGGTCAGAGGGACGGGTGAATAAATGTGGGATGGAGGATGCAAACATCGATGATGTTTATCAAAACCAACATTTCACCCCCAAAAAAAATTCACTGACAATCAACAGCTTCCATTAATAAACCCACCCAGGGCCATTATAATGGTCCATGGGGGCCAACACTAAAACTGTTGGACTTCAATGACACCAGATTAGGGGTTAGAAGTGCTATAAGGCATTCAAAAGAATGTTGGGTCAATGTGTAAGTTGTTCAGAGCTCAGAAATTTGTGTTCTCTTGGGTATTTTCTCACAGGCAACATTTCAGTTGGAATAAAGACCTATCGCTTTTACTTAAAAAAAAAGGTTATAAAACATAAAATGTCCTTCCTTGTTAACACTTAAAATCATCATGAATATCAATGATTTGATGTCACGATGTTACCAATCACATAGTACTAACTACTACTTGCAAGATTATTGTCAAAATTTTCAATAATATTTCTAGTCTATGCTAAAGATATTTTATATATCCATGTGTTAAACAGCCGACAAATCATCCAGTCATCTGTGGGAAGAAAAACCAGAGTAATGCTCCTTCACATACTCCTCAAGTCAGATTGTAATTGGAATTTTACAGAGCAGTCTCTCTGAAAGTAGATCTTAGACTCCTGGTCGCTGCAAATTTTGGCTAAGACATGATGATTATATAAGGCAGGTAGGTCTTCAATGCACGCCATTATGGTGAAGTACAGTAATTGAAGCAACAATGTTTTAGGGGTAAGTTTCTCCTTCAGGCGGACCAGGACCTCCTGCACTGGTTAAGGAGGAACAAGCTGTGTGGAGCCTCCACAATAATCCACAGGGTGCCTTCCTGTTCACAGAAAGACTGACAGACATGTCTGTCTATATCATTGCAATATCCCAAACATGAGCCTTAAACAAAACAAACCAAACAAATCTGTGTTTTAGTTCTACAACATTTTATGTTGCTGTTTGGTGAATGTAAAGTTCAGCTTTCACAAAACACAGAAAAATTAATCAGTCAACACATCTTTTAATAACACGACTTGTGATAGACATAACTTGTGGTATGTTAAATATATTCCCTCCAATGTGTTAGCGTAGATAAATTACATAATTCTTCAGCTACAGATCACAACTTCTGCAGTTACGTTTTCTTTTCAAGCGTGTAAATTGACACGCAATGGATTTTGGGAAGACTGTGTTTCGTAGAGAGGTTTTTTTTTAAAGAAAATATTCGCTATATTATTGTTGACTTTATTGTTTTGTAAATAAACACCAACTGTATTTGAATGTTTCCAAACAATACCACACAGATTACAAAACAGGAGTTCAACGTGGCTGCACCATGGTGTTGACACGGATTTCTTTCTGAACAGCGTCACATCTTCATCTTTAGGTGTTCGAGATGGAGTGCGGTCTGTCGCTCTGCCAAACAAAAAATTTAGACCGCCAAATAAACATTGTGCGGTCAAAATATTATTTATTATGTGTGTTGCTTCAAACTTATAGAAAGAGTGTTCCATGAATAAAATTATGACCCAGTTCTAATATTTTGTTTAATTTGTGCCCATTTTAGACATGCGCATGCTTGGACTACTAAATTTGTCAGAAGGGGGTGGGGCTGCAGGACCCCTGCACGGGCTCTGGTATTTTTGTTGAAATAGTCGGTTACAAAAGCTGTGCGCTATAATACTACGTCGTACTGTATTTAGGTATCTTAGCGGAGGAACCGACGGTCGTGCAGTCACTCCTTTCACCGGACACACGAGGAAACCATGGACTTGACGGTCAGTTTGCCAAACCAGCCCGACAAAACCACCACCGGTAAGTAGGGGACTTCGTGTGGGAGCTTGCTGTTTTTATATTATGGATCTGAACGAACTGTTATGTGTCAGCGTGCAAACACGTGAGTGTGTGTGTTTGTACACCGTGTTCATCCAAGTCGTGACGACCAGTTATAGTGTGAGCGTGTTAATATGTGTAAAATCAGCTTACCTGAAAATGTCACGTAACGGTGATGCGACTTACCTGTTCATTACATTATGCGGTCATTGAAAAAATCAACTTTAAAAAATTCTTTAAATATTGTGAGGCGCAAATTCTAGTTAAAGTAGCACAAAAAGTTAAACAAAAGTAACCGATCAGGATCACATGTGATAGGAGGCTTCGATTACTGAATGAGAAACAAAAACAAGCAAAAAAAAACAACAAACGAGCTCAGAGAGAGAACAAGCAAATAATTGTGTGTGTAGTTGTTCACTCAGTGACAGCAGCTCCAGCTGTGTTGCTTTTAAAGCAGCAGCAGCAGTGAGAGAAACTTGCTCAGTTTTGAGCTACACGCGACTGTGAAGCTAGCCCTCAAGTCTCAAGTAAGTCTAAGTCGTCTGAAAGGAGGATCAAGCAAGTGAAGTCACAAGCCACTCATTGTCAAATTAGTGTTTTAAATGTCTGTATTCCACCAAACCTGTTTTTTAGAGTCAATTTCTTTTTCTTTTGTACTCTGATACGTCAATAAATTAGCTCAACATGAATCAATTTCAATTAAAAACATTTTTTTGTTATTTAAACAAGATGAATCAATCACATTATTGTATGTTAAAAGATACACAGAAACAGTTATAATGCACTTAATTCAGTGTGTGTGTGTGAGTGTGAGTGTGTGTGAGTGAGTGAGTGAGCAAGCATGACAAAATGCGTAAAGTGAGGCGAGTGATAGGTTAGGTGTAGGTTGCAGGTACGAGTACTTGTCAGGTCTTGTTACAGCTAGCTGGCACTAGTGCCGCCAGACTAGCAGTTACTCGCCATCAGATTTTCAATTTCAGACAGATGTATATATTTGAGCAGTAAAAAATTTTTCTATTCATTTCGTGGAAAAAGGGTTGCCAGGTTTGCTGATATGCTGCAGGTCAGGAACACTCGCGCACAATAAACCAATGCTCATCTAATCATTTATTTGTTTATACATTTTTAAAAAATGAACAAGACTGCAATGACTTGGCAAGTCTCATGACTAAAGTCAAGTCGCAGGTGAGGAAGGGCAAGTCAAAGTCAAGTCAAGTCTTTTGTTGATGTTGATCAAGTAAGTCCCAAGTCACAAATCTGGCGACTCGAGTCGGACTCAAGTCAAGTCATCGACTTGATCTCTGCTGTGAAGTAACACCGTGTTTATCTCAGTTCAGTTGTACATTCAGATAATGACCATGACAAATTTAGTTTTAATTAGTTCTAGGTTGAAATCAAGCAGCTATGATGGTTATGATAAAAAATCGATTTGTTCACACAACAGAACTGAAAAAGCAATATCATGTTATTTATACCAGGCCTGTAGGTGGCGCTGTAACATGCGACTAAACAGAGGAAAGCAGAGCTGATGTGAACAACTACATGTGTTCAAAGAGCCTGCAGGTGGAGAGAAAGGTTGTCTGAATGGTGTCATCGAGTCAGTGCACTGGCTATCCTTAACAGGCTCTTGACAGGCCAGAGAGAGACTTCAGAGGAGCCTTGTTCACAAAAGCACACCCACAACAATTTTAAAAGCCCTTTAATAATCAAGGCTTATTCTTATTAGCTCTGTTGAGGTGAAAGGTAAACATGTAAACAAATAAATGTGGTGAAACGAGCGGTGGAGCTGTGTGGAAGTGACGTGACAATCATGATCTGCAGTGACGCTGGTGGAGAGCAGCAGCACCCCCAGTGGGCTGGAGCTGGTCAGTTCCTACCAGACCAATAGGGTGGGAGACCCCATGGACCTGGTGGCCCTGGCAACACAAGTGCAGAAGGTGGGTGAACTGAAGGAAGCTTAGGTGTTGTTTTTTTGCGTCCTCTTGGAGCATTTCTTGAACGCAGCCCCTGTTTTTATTCCGTGCAGGGAGATGACTTTGTAAAGGCCAATGCGTGCAACAAACTGACTGTCATCGCAGACCAGATCAGATACCTGCAAGAGCAGGCCAGGAAGGTGAGAAAATGACCTTCTTTGAAGCATGGCCCATTCTATGCCCCCCCCCCCCCACCTATGACTTCCTCCCTTCTGTCTCTTTAGGCTTTGGAAGAGGCCAAAAGAGACGCTGACCTGCACCATGCCGCCTGCAACATTGTTAAGAAGCCTGGCAACATGTATTACCTCTACCAGCGGCAATCTGGACAGAAGTACTTCTCCATCATCTCTCCGAAGGTCAGTGTTCACACCAGCTCATGTTATGTCAGCATAAGTGCACACACAAACAGGGTTACAGAGCGCCGCCTCGGGGAGGGGCCCCTCACGGAAAACACACATGTGAAGGCCAGATGCAGCCAGGCAATACTGATGATGTCAGTGGTCAAGTCACTTATTGATCACAGAAAGAGGATTAACTACCAGAAGTCAACTATGGTTGGCTTCACTAGAACATACAAGCTGTGACTTGCTTGGGAATCACACAAACATCAAGCAGACCATGCAGATTTCAGCCTCTGGAAGATTTTTTTGTAATTATGATGGAACTGCTGGGTTTCTAGGAAACTTGGTGCATTCTTTATGATGTGATGAGTGTAATAATGTGCAAAATTAAAACATTTTGCAGAGTAATAACCATTAAAACATGGAAGACAAACTGGGCTTTATTCTTCAGAATGAGAACCTCTTTTATCTGACTCAAGTTTTTGTCATCCACGTTAAGCGCAGTCAGCTGCGGTGGTCTGGCATCTGATCACCCCTCAGGGGTTTATCAGTATGGGACCCACCAGAGACATCTGTGATTGACCACCAGCGGTTCAGGGTCCCCACAAAGAGCTAAAAGTGTGGGTTGTAGAGTGTTTAAGATTCTTTGCTCCGCATAATGCCACCACGGTCCCGTATGTTTAAGTGGAGCACAAATCACCAATACATCTGTTGTCATAAAGCTATTAATTTTAAAAGTATATAGGGTCTAAAACTATCGCATGCGAGATCTGAGATACCAATTAAGTCACAGCTTTAATGAATGAATTATAAAAAACATTCTTCTCTAGTTGCACACAACTAAAACTGAAAGACAGAAAGACTAGCAAAACAAAGAGGCTGCTACTTTAACGTTGGTAAATCTCCCTGCAGCACATCATATGATACACTTTCAAATTGCATCATTGCTTTGCTAACTGTTTTTGTGAGTGTCACCAGTGAGTACGTCTGTGCCTCCTTCCACACAGGAATGGGGTGCAACCTGCCCCCACCTTTTCATAGGCGCCTTCAAACTGCAGCATGACATGTCCTGGACCCCCATGGACCAGGTGGAGAAGAAGGAGGCGGAGTTTGCCATCATGGACAAACTTCTGAGCCAGCAGACGTCTCTTCCACCGTACACGGGACCCAACTTCAAAGGCCTCTCTGACTGAGGGAGAGGCTGCTGGAAATCTTGACATGGACTGTGATAACAGATATCAGACCTTTTCACTGACTGTCTTACTGTGCTCTAAGTGCATCATCCGTTACTTGCACGGCTTCTTCCTGCTGGATGCTTCGACAACGGTCCAAGCATCCATGTGCGCATGGACAAGAAGTGGAAACTTGCACAAAACACATCACATTTTATGGACAAAGACATCACTATTGTGAACGGAATATGAACTACAATGAGCGTTGTGATTTCTGAATGAATCAATAACCAATTTGGTGTAGGTGTTACTGCAAAGAATGTCAAAGGCGCAGATGGGCAAAGCTTAAGAATTCAGATAATTTTATTTGAACACAAGATGAGTACACATGCTGCTGTTAAAAGAAATTAGGTGAATTTAATGTGAAAATTCTCAATTTTAAAGAATAAAAAAAGATTTCCTCCGCATCCTTTTGTGTTCAGAGACTCCATAGTGCATCTTGAAAGGGTCCAACAAAGGGGGCATGTTGTCCTCTTGTGAACCAGCTTCTATTTGAGCTTTGATGCAGCCCAAACTGCTTTTTTTTTTTTTTTTTTAACTCTTAAGCAATGAAAAGATTTTTTTCACTGAAATCGGTAAATAAATACAAGAGTTGATTTATTTGATTCCTTCAAAATTAGAGTGCTATTTTATATCTTCATTCAGTTTTTTTTAGAAGATGGAAAAATTGGGCTGGTAAAGGGAGAAAGTTTCAACTCATTTACTTTTAAAAACAGTCTAGGAGGCGGTGCGATACTTGGCTCAGAGAGTTGTCCGTTGGACACGTGATTGCCATTAGGTAGGCGTTCATGTGCGACAGGAACTGCCAGTTATCTGTGGCGATGTTGAACTGTGCGATGTCCTCCTCAGACCTGACCTTCAGCAGCACATGAGACCGTGGTGGGAGGAAGAAGAACACCTTGAACTCTTCCTCATTGGCCGCCTCTGGTATGAGGAAAGGCAGGAAGTGTTTAACGACCAGCGCCTTCAGAGCGTCCTCCCTGAGCTGGCAACAGAAGAGGCTGGTGGCGCTGTCCGCGCCATCAGAGCAGAGCTCCTCCCACTGCGCCTCGAAAGCGCTCAGCCTCTGGCCTCGGCTCCACCCACAAGGTTCAGACAGAGGTTGGAAGGTCTGCTGGAAGGCCACATGGACGTCCGGCAGCAGTGTGTGCCAGGTGAGCCTGTCCTGGGTGGTGAAGAGGGCGCTGACGCGGAGGACAGTGGGGTATGGCTGCCTGGGTTTCATCTTCAGCTGCACCAAAGGAGGCGTCCTCTCTCTGAAGAGGCACTGCACGCTGATGTCGCTTAGCTCCTCATAGTGGTCGTCTGTGAGGCTGAAGTGAAGGCGGATGGAGAAGAGCTGGTCGAAGCTGGGATCTCCAACATCCACATGAACCAGCTGATAGTTTAGGAGGATCTCTGCAGCATAATTGGGATTGTTGAACTGTTTTCTGTAGGCCTCCAACACGGTGCCTGTATCATCCAGGTGCTTTCCCACTTCGTCCTCATTCTGACAGACTTCTTTTTGTGATTCGAGGTTAGCCTCCATCAACCTGAAGACCGGCCTTTCGGTCCGGTAAATGGTCAGCGTGCCCGTCAGCCCTTCACTCTCCGCCATGAGAGCCGACAGGGTTTCCTTCTTTACCTGCCACCCCCCTTCTGTCATGCCTTGTGCCAACACACTGGCCAACTTATCCTGGGACAGAGTGGTGAGGACGGTGTAATAAAGGCGAGCGTGGTCCTGAATGTCTGTGTCTCCATAGTGGCAGGCCAAGTGCTGAAGGACGTCTGCCAAGGAGGTGAGCAGCGAGTCCAGGCTGGGGTGGACGAGCAGGCGCCGGCAAACTGCCAGCATGGCATGACCCAGGCGCCATTTTCCGGTGACGCAAAGGGAGGAGCCTGAGGGCATGATAACACTGGAGAGGAAGTGGAGAGTGCTGTGCTGGGGTATCTCAGCCTCTTCTGCCACTCGAGCCAACATCCTGAGGTGTGGGCTCAGGTCCTGTATGGTGAGCTGGGAGAGTGGTGCCTCCACAGTGACCTTCTGGAGGGCAGTCAGGAGCCCCACGGCCCAGCTGGTCTCGGCCAGTCTGTCCCGAGTCTGGTCTGCCAGGTTGATGAGGTGTGGTGCGAGCTGGGTGTGCCGGACGTAGAGCCCACACAGCTGCTTGGTCAGGCCAGCAGAGTAACGCTCTGTGTTGTAGAAGTAATAAAGAAAGAGGAAAGCAGCTCTAAAAAAGGTCACAACAATTTCCCTGCTGCCTCCACTGTCCACAATGAGCAGCAGGGAGCTGAGGTGTTTGTAAAGGTACGCCAGCCCTTGGCTGTCCTCCCCCTCCTCCTCCCCCTCCTCCAGATAGACCAGGCACAGCAGGTTGAGTCGGGCCAGCAGGGTAGCGCTGTCGTTGAACACAGTGGGCGCAAGAACTGAGGCCAGCCGAGGGGTCAGCAGCACGGGGAGGCTCTCGTCGCTGTCGCTGCAGTTGATTGGACGGTTCTCCGGGAAGTGCAGGAGGCAGTCTGTGTAAAAGAGCTTCTTGGGCCGGGTGAGGAGTGGGTGGTGGGACAGCACCACCAGTCGCTTCAGGAAGAAGGCCTCATCCTCAGCGCTGAACAGGCCGTCTGTGAACGCACTCTTCATCAATAGAGTGGCGTGGAGGAGGCACACCTGATGGGAGGACACAAGAGAACATGAGGGACTCTGACTCAGGCTGAGTTATGACTCCAAGACCGTCAGGAAAGACAATCCTGCTCAATGAAGGTCTGAGACCGAAACACCACAAATAAATTTGTGGCAAGTTTGACAGTGTGCCAGAGTCCATTTTCATGCTTGAATGGATTCTTTGTCTCCTCTTTACCTGTCATTCTTTGGTTGACTAAAACACTACAGTGAGGACGAACACTGGTGAAAACATAACTCAACGACACAAACCTCACTGGTGCCCAGCAGTCGCAGCAGCTGAGCTCTGAAAATCCCTGGAGGTACTCCTGGCACCATGATGACCACCTCCGTGAGCCTCTGCAGAAGAGCAGCCTGACACAGAGGAGTGAGGAAGTAGGACTCCTCCAGCAGGGAGGAGATGACCGATCGCAGCTCCTTACAGTCGGGCCCGGTGTGGACAGTCGGCACCGTGCTCATGGGCCCCAGGATGAGGGAACACAGCGCTGCTGGGTCCTTCATCTGACCCAAGTCCCGTTCAGCCTCCCATGCCCCCGACGTGTTGATTCCAAGGAGTGATTTTATGTGCTCTGCTCCAGCCACACTCTCCTGAGTGAGCTGGTACACGGCGTTCCTCAGCGCAAGTATCTGAAAGGCCGCGTGGGCCTGGTGGAGCCAGGCAGTCTCTCTTTGCTGGAGTCCACCCAACAAATCCAGGCACTGCACGAGAAGGCCTGGGCAGCAGGCCTCCAGCTCCCGCAGGCAGTCACCAGCCGTCTCCTGGACAGGCCGCTGGGCACTGTCCCCTTGGAAATCCCCGACGTCTTGGGCTATCTGAAGAAGCAGCTCCACAAAGTCCTGAGAGGCCTGAGAAGAGGCACCCATGCAGGATGTACACACCAGGACAGAGGTGAGGGCCAGGAGGAGGTGACAGCGGAACTGGACTGACTTGGGGGGACACTGGGCAAACACTGACATGAGCTCCAGGGCTGTCTCCTCGCCCACTGAGCTTGAGGGGCACAGTAGAAATGGGTGCTCACATAGGGGGGACAACAGCAGGACCTGGGGGGGGGGGCAGAGGGTCATCTTAGAACATCGTGACACTCTTTTCTTGACACAAAACATACCGTCTTTTTTGTTCATTACATCCCAATATAAAGCCAAGTTACAGCAACCATGATGTTGATGATACAAACCATCTGTGAAAAACTTGTAAAGACCATTTGCATTCCTCCTTATAAAGCTTTGTCAGTGGTCTCCAAAATGTGATTAGGGAACTTTGTAGCCTAAATCACAAAACATGTGCCATAAACCAGGACTCTCCTTCTGCAGAGAGCCAGGCTCTCATTGGCAAAGTGTCTCTAAACTGTGGGTGGAGATGGCGCTGCTCTGCAGCCTCCGTCAATCCAGGAGAGTAGCTACGCTGGGCAGTAGCAATGGAAATTCTTCTGATTCAGATTCTTGTTTATGTCGTCTTCTGGTTTTCTCTGATCTGTGCAAGCTGGTTTTTGGTCATTTCACAGCGGACAAAGCCTCTTGCCCACCACGCCATCTCAGGCACCTAACCAACCAGGGTTTCAGACCCCAGGTTGGAAACCACAGCCCAGGCAGCATTTTGCTGGCAATATAGGCTCCGAGCTGCCCCTCTCCTCAGCAATAGACATAAACTTTAACTTTGATTTTATGATAAATGCTGACTTACACTTGCATCAAACAACACAAATGTTTCTAAACACTATCACCTTGGTTCATCTAAATGTGTGTGAACCTAAACAACAATGGCTGTCCCCCCCAATATGAATAAATACTACCCACCTGACATTTAAATCTGGACAAAAAGATGCAGAACAATTCTCTATATGGACTTACTGTATGACTTTTTCCCCCCATTTTCTCACACACATTCAGTTTAAAAATGTGCAGTTTTTCATAAAATACACATAAAACTGCACACGAGTTTGAAAAGACAACCGCTGCTTGTAAACATGTCACGTGTTCTTGCGTTTGCGCAACTCTGTTCAGATAGGAGTGCGAAAAAACAATACTCTTATTGAGTTTTTAATTCAACTTTCTCAATTTTGTTAAACTTTCAATTTCCATTAGGACTCAATGTGACCACAAGCAGTACAGTGAATGAGTGTTGAGTGTGGTAGAGAGGATCGCCATTAGTTACTTTGACGCTGTAGTTGACCCTGTCATCTCGGAGCTCACGGAGCAGCTCGGCCAAGAACGCCTCCGCGGTGGTCCCGGAGAGGAAGCGAGACGGGCTGAGGAAAAAGAGGTGCACCCTTTCATCCCAGTTAACCGCCATTATGGCTCAGGTTCCACACTGTGGGCACGCTGACATCTAAGACGGACTTTCTCCTCGAATCTCCGCTGCAAATGTTTGCGACAAACGAGGCATACAGAAGTATTTCACGCCTGACTCCAACCACCGTTTGAGTACCAGCCACTTCCCTGTTGTGTCACGTACAGACACAGTGACACGTTGTCGCCCCCTGCAGCTTCGGAGAAAGCAGCGGCTGTTTCTGTGTCAAAATTTATCTTCCAAGATCAACCAGTTTTTTTTCTCTTTTTTGAGTGCAGGGGGTGTGAAGCAAGAAGAGGCCACCCATTGAAACATCTCAAGAGAGTGAAAATTTAGTTCAGAGATTGTAAGTAAAAATTCAGGCCGTAAACGTATCAAATACAACTTCAATATTTGAGGATAATTGGTGTGAAAAAGGTGACACATGTGTGCTCAGCATAAATCAATGGATAGATAGATAGATAGATAGATAGATAGATAGATAGATAGATAGATAGATAGATAGATAGATAGATAGATA
>JAUESF010019297.1:0-10974 GCA_032274765.1 Malacoctenus tetranemus | reverse complement strand
ACACACACACACACACACACACACACACACACACACACACACACACACACACACACACACACACACACACATTTAGAAATGCATCCAGCCTCATGAAGTTGTCTGTGTGTTTACAGTCAAACACTGGGGGAAGCCTTCGCGTGGCTATGAGTGTACACAGCCACAGTGGGGAGGAAAACTCCCGAAGAAGCTGCTGCAGAACGTCCACGTGAAAGGTGACCGATGAAAAGACAAAGGTGACGCTTTTGTTTACTCTGAAAACACAAGACTGCCGAAATGAATTACTTGACTTTGCTCAATAAAACTTTCACCTGCTGCAAAAAATACTCAGACATACGCGACATCAACCCGGTATTGTGCAACCCGCGCAGCATCAGTGCAGACAAACCAAAAAGGGCTCCAGCATCACGCTACATTCATGTAAAAAGAAAGGGATTGATGATACTCAGAGAAATGTACATCTTGATTATTCATATTTTGATTTTGGATGAAAAAAACTGACAGCACGATGAATGTGGTTGCCTTCATGATTAAAAACCAATCACCAGAGGTTTTTTTCAGTGAGCTCTTTCATAGCGAATTTATTATTCCTTTGAAAAACCTGCCAGGGTTGAGCTTGATTAGATATACAGTGAGAAGAGTAGTTTTCTCTTTAAATACAGTGTCATCTCTATAATAGACTACATTACTGATCTCACTCCTCGGGGTGATAAGAGCTAAACACATATTATCTCCCATTTATTTTGATCTGCTGCAGTGGAATTGGACTTGGTGGACCTGCTAGGTGTGTTTGACGCTGCACAGTTGCTACACTAACACGCAATCGAGGAGAAATGAGTTGCGACAGCACAGTGCAGGTTTTTGCGGTGTTCCTGGTCCATAACTGTGGATCGAACCGTCTTCCTAAATGGGGATTTCCCTTCAAAAACCTTGGCGATAGAAACTACAATTTGCATCACAGCTTCGTTTCCTTACAGCACGAATACAAGGAAATTATTGCAATTGACAAAGGGATCGAAAATATTACCAGACTTTTGGCCCAGAGCCAGTAGTTACTCTAGTAACTGACACAATTTGCTTAATCACAAACGGGCAATTCAAATATCTAGTTTGGAGTTACGCTGTGATGAACCTTATGTGAGTGACGTCCCTTTATATGCAGTGAAACTGGAAGAAACATTAGCAGCTGTAATAACTGCACTATGCACAAAGGGAATTGTTTTATGATGTCTGCAAGAACAAAAGTCACATCACAGCTTCAGAGAGACACTTTTGATTCACATTGTTTCAAAGATTTAAAAAAGCAAACATATCAAGCAGCTTGTCTGTGTCTCAGTGTGGTATGTTTGCATGATTTATTTGTTTTTAATGAAGAGACTGTGCTCATTTAGTCATTCGTAGCGGCTGCATGTACGACAAAAGTGACAGAAAGTTTCCTGAGAACGATCCAAGAGAAGCGTAACTACAGTCACTTAAACCAAAACAAGTTCTCAACTGGGGCATAAACGTGCCCGTCAAGTGTGGTGAACGGCTGATGCAGTGGGGGGGGGGGTGTAAATCTGCTCCGAAAATGGAAGCGCTTGATTATATTTTCAGAACATGTGGAAATCTGCTCGGAGTGACAACACACGGGGCTGCGAGGAGCACTTCCTGTCTTTGGAGAGGGACCCGCCTGTTCCCCTCTGGTGATGCTGTGGAGGGTTTGTGCATTCACAAGGCGACAGACGCAAACAGCTGCTTCGTGAAAAAGTAATTATTCAAAGAATTTGTGACCAACTTATTTTGCCCATGACGATGTTGGCGACTAAAACTTAGCCGGACCCAATTTTACCGGCATTAGTTGCTCGGGAGAGTGGCACCATGAGGAGGAGCAATCGTCTCTCTTACCTCACAGAAAAACAAAGACCTGATTGTGGGTCGTCGTCCAGAATTGGCATCTTCTCTCTGTGGCTGCATCTGCTTCTTCCCACGACTCCTCCAGACGAAACGCAAATTTTTCAGTTGATTGTGACGTGGACTGATGTACAATATGTTAATTAGAACTGTTTTTTGGGGGTTATTTATACCTAAGAGAGACCAGGTTCATCCCACTCCTGCCTTTCTTTAAGTTTTAGAGGCGCTCCCTGCTCCAACACACCTGGTTTTAATGAGTGTGTGGTCGTGCCTGCTAACGAGCCACTCATTTGATTCAGGTGTGCTGGAGCAGAGAGACGTCGAAGACCCTTAGGAACGTTGTCTTCAGGAGACGCAGTTGGACACCCCTGGAATAGACAAACAGGGAGACTTGTCCGTTGTCGTCATGGCGCTGAGCAGGTTGACTGTTACCAGGAAAATAGGTGGATAGGCGTTTGATCAATGTCAGTAAATACATCTGATGGCTCAAAACTACTCAAATGAACCAGAGGGGAGAAAAAAAACAGGACAAAAAGCTCCCACCAGCCTCTTCGAATTGAGAGTGAAAACGGCCAGATTAGCCACCAGCAGGGATCAGCCTGTCACCATCTGCACTGGATTACATTTGGACAGACGACTGCGACCACGTCCAAACAAACACGAAGCAAAGTGTTTTGTTGCACTCAAACTGTTACAAAGGCGTCTAATTTTTCTGGTCTGGCGTCACAGTAGGTCATCCGTCATCCGAGAGGGCATTGATTTTGGAAGAGTTGGTGAGCCGCTGAAAAGTGGAAACCTTTTCTGTCCAGACCAGTGTCGGGGACCAGCTCAAAGAGCAGCGCTGCAGAGAGAAACAGGCGGGGAAATAGCAAAGAATACAGATTTCACTGCAAAAAAAAAAGAAACATTAAATTACAAGAAAAAATAAACTGACCAAAACTAACTACTCACAAAATGTTGGGGAAAACAAGGGCTCCTTGTGTTGGCTAAAAATGGAGACTGGGGAAATGTGTTTTCCTGCTGACTTTGCCCTCCAGCTAACTGACACCTGAATGTGATGGATTAGGGAAGAGTTAAGCAGCCAGTAAACACTGCGATTTCTCCATGAAGCTCCTCAGAGCTCTAAAACGTTCCTCATCTGTGGTGTCAATAAAATCTTGCAACATATTAAGCACCAAGCTTGCTGGCATCCAAGGACATGAATATGTGTGACCATCTCCAGAGGTTCTAGTCAACAATTAATGAGCACATCATCTGGCTTCAGAGACATGTCATTTGAACACCAAGACGCGACTTCCAGCCTGTGATTCACTCAAACACGACTCTGTAGTTTTAAACGAATCTCGGAAATCCAAAGGTTCAGGATGTCAACATTCAGTCCTCATGAATCAGGCCCAAACACGGCCGTGTGACAGTGGAAAGAGGTTAGAGAAAATAGTTCTCCACAGCAGCAGTAGTTCCTCAGTTTACACACACACACACCCGAAGCAAAAAAGGCAGGCTGTTTATTGATTTTATTTAATCGAGGCAGAACGATGCTGATATTATTGGACATTACTATTTCGCTTCTCTGGCAGATTTTTCCTGCACTCTGTTGAAGATAGACACTTCAACAAATAGTTCCTTTTTACCATCCGGAGAGAGGAGACTGCTGTTTTGAGTCAGTCCCTGCACCAATAAAACGATTGAAGTTGGATGCAACATCACGAGCCCTCCATTTACTTTGATAGGACCTGCTCATGTGGTTAGCCATCGTCCAACACACTGTATGCAAAAAAGAAGACTGCCTCTCTGGGTTTAGGTTGTGCAACTATTTTGACCAGGTCAAATTGAAAAAAGGTCCTGAGAGAACCAACAAGCTGCTGTCTGACATTCTTCATCGCACCTGAGTGTGTCTGACAAACAGAAGTAGGGAACAGAAGCAGTTTGATATTTGGTGGATTGGACTATTTTTCAGGGTTGGAGAATCAGACCTTAATGGCAATCTATTGATTTGAGTGAACGAACAAACAAACAAAGGGTTCAGTGGCATGGAGAAGAAACAAACACAGCCACAACAGCCTGGCCACAGACTGCTGTGGGACAGCATCCCACCCTTCCACCAGCGAATGTGGTCATCACTCTGGCACAAACCGCATGTAAATCAAATGCTAACTGAGCCCCTGATTGGCCGCTCCTCGGGGCACCAGCTGTTGGCAGAGAAGATTTGGCATGTTTTTATGTGCACCTTGCATCCCACAAATGCATGTTCCTGGCACCATTTACAAGGAAATAAACTGGCTTTTGAGTGGTATGAGATTTTTTTTGCCAAAAAAAACATTTTTACAACAGAGAAATCTTCTACAAACACAAATTTTGTCACTTTTTATGCAGTGTTATTTGAGTATAACCCGCCATTATGTGAAATCGCTCTGAATTGTTGAAACCTTTTACAACCGTCATGAAAATTTCACATCAAACCCCAAATCACGTCTATAAAAACGAGATGCTGGCAATTTTCACAGTATCTCAAAGCGAAGGGTGGCACAAAGAATGACGAAAACGCAGCAAGAACCATTAAAGGTCGAAACTAATGAGCAAGGTCGAACGCTTTAAATGGATTGGCAATCAAATTTATTGCCGATGTTAACCACTTCTTCCAGAAATAGAAAACGTCCCCTGAAACGCATCAGGAGAGAATTTATAGGCACAATGGAGGGAAATCAAAAGACAATGGCCCAAAAGTGCAACAACATTAGATCAGTGCAGACCTGCCCGACCGCAGTAACTTCTTACAATGCTGTTTCAGTTGCAGCAGAGATATTTGAGATGCGACACATGTAGACTCGGTGAGTGTTTTTTTTTTTGCTGTTGGAGTCAGCCAGCATGTTGTCAAAGCTGTGGGAGCTGAACAGCAGGATCGGTTGAGACTACTCTTAGGAAGCAACAACAAAAGCTGGGGGGCTCCAGCTGAACTGCACAGTGGAAGATTTTACAGCAGCAGAGTGTGGCACAAAAGCACAATGTTTCCTGTTTCGAGTCCACGTGAAGCCATTGTCTGCGCCGCTGGACTGCAGGGATTCGGACCGGTGGCCGTTTTGCGAGCAAGCCTTCATCCCAAAATGTCCTTCGTTCTAAATACCTCCACAGGCTTTTACGAGATCATTCTCTCTGTGATGGAGGACAGGAAAAGGTCTCGTGTTAACGGCTGGCTGAGCCGGGGCAGGTATTTCTCCGGGGAGAGGCAGTGGAAAACCAGTGCAGGGGGCAGGCGGAGGAAGACTGGGAAATAAGGAATGCAGGACATGCCGCTCCGATGCCGTGATAATGAAACCCCGATTGAAGGCTACTGCATGAGAGCGCAGCCGAGGCAGCTGGCAAGGAATAAACAGCCGCACTGTGAGCTCTCCTCCTGAGAGCAGCAGGTACTATAAAAGCTATAAGAGAGGAGCAAAGGCCAAAGTAATCTACATCCGACTCTTCCTCACACCGTTCCTCTTCTTTTGTATTTCGGGGCTTATTCTCCTCAGGTTTGTTCTCTGCTCTTTATCAGCATTTCTTGGTCAGCACGTTTGACAGTTGAAGCAAACCGCAAGTGACTCTCAACAGGAGGTCAACGAGACCACTTTGGTCTAATTTATCTTGTTAGGATCAAATCAGTTTTTGTTCTTTCGAGGGTTGCATATTTCCTCTGGCTGTGCTTTGCCAACACCTTGAACCAGTCAAAAAAAACCCCCAGAAAGACAAATATCATGCACAAACGGCAATGTTTCCTGCTTCATAAGCTGCATAATAAAACCAACACGTTCTCTTCTGGTTCACACGTTGGACTGTTTTAGCACGGTCGAGCCAAACTCAGAGAGAGTGAATGACAATGTTTTACGCTGAATAATGAACGCTCAAAGCACAAAAGCACAGTGGCAGTTAAGCTGTGAAGAACAGTCAGGGTTGATTTTTGTGCAGCATTAGGATCTAAATACTCACAGGAAATGCTGTGTACTTCCTCCATGTACTTCAAATGTCTGAGGTTTCCATTCTTGAATGAAGTGCAAGAATTCAATTATGACAGAAGTTTTATTAACTTTAATAAGACAGTATATTCTTTATTTGATGACCATGGACGCTAGACAGTGAGACTATGGAACTTCACAAAAGTCTCAGTAGATTACCAGTTAAGGTCGTATGTGAACGTGTGAATGAGGATGTGAAGGCAGACCAAGGTGTCTGAACTCAAATGAAAACCAACAGAACACAAAAGGGCCGAGTAGAGTTGTTTGTGTTCTTGGGGTTTGTCCGTTTCACATCCATCATCCACGCACCAGCAGTGTTCAATTACAAAGTTCCTTGTGAAAAAGGTTAGTGGGTTCATTTACAGGTGTGACGTGACTGATGCGGCTCTCTGCGTTCCTTGCGTGAATGCTTTTGCTGTCACGGCAGTGATTATCACATTAGATTTTACATAATAACTTTGTTTGTGTTTGCTGGATCATTTAAATTATTCATCCCGTTCCCTTTCAAAACACTGAAGTTTCCGTGTTACCTGATCCCGGTATAATCATTAACCAAAGGCAGACAGTCAGCAAAAGAGCAGGGAGATTTTTATTTACAGCAAATGACAGAAACTAAAAGTTACAAGTTAGTTTAAAAAAAAAAAGTGCTTGCATTGCTTTTGATTCCATCAGTATCTGTTGCAGAAGTCAGAACAAGAAAAAGGAGTGGCTGCTTTCAAATACATGAGTGGACCGAGCGAAAAGCAGCTTCCATAACTAATCAGGATCACCATGAAAGGCAAAGACCGAACGACTTTCTTTTCCAAAGATGAGGACGAGGCTTTGGTTGACGTGTCAGATGCTGCCACTCTGGCTTTGAAGCAACAAACCTGTTGATCAAACAAAAGCCTGCGAAACAGACTCTGCACGCGTGGATGCTTATCACTTTAGCAGTTCTGTGGTTATCGGAGTGACGGCTAAATGTCTGACAGGGGGCAGCAGACTTTTCCAAACAATTTATTCCCCTTTACGAATCGCATGGTTTTGTTTCGCCATTTCCGACAATCAGTTTAGCTGGTCGTGTTTGCAAGACATGGAAACACACAATGACGCAAGTCAGAAGAAGTTAGTGTGAATTTGGGGAGGGAGCCCATGATGGAGAAATTTAGAGACTTTAAAGATTAAAAAAAAAAATTCAAATTGGATGAGGTGCGGCAGCCCTGCATCCTCCACTGCACTCTCATGTGGACTCCAAGTGTAAAAAGGTCGCCATAAAAGGCAATAGTCTGAGAGTGACTGTGTTATCCAGATGTTGAAACACACTTGATTTGGGGTGAATCTCCTGGATCTTGAGCAGGAGCCAAAGCTCACGTCCCGCAGCGCAAAATAGAGGACAGAGAGGAGAAAGGCCGTTTAAAACGGACAAGAAATTAGTCACGCTAAATTGTCGGACTGTCCATCCAAATCAAAACCAAAAGCAAACCTTTGAAATAATAAACTCTACTTCCACTGAGTTACATTTCACAGCAGGGAACTCGTCTATCCATCTCCAGTGCTCGATGCAGGATTTTCAGTAGAAAACAAACTGGTGAGATTGCGGTGCTGAAGAAATGTGTCTCATTCTTTGGGCCACAGGAAACAGGAAACAGGAAGTCTTAATGAGTCTGGGTTTAGCCTCTAGGCGAAGCATTGTAGCACGCCAGTTTCTTGGTGCGCAATTAAAGAAAATCGTCTGTAAATCTTGTTTGGTGGATTATGGCTGCTGTGCTAAAAGTCTCTCAACTCGACCCCCTGGTCTAACTCACGCCCCCACCCCACCCAGGGTGATCAGGAGCACTGGAGCAAAGCACTGCCCCGTTGCAATGTTTTTCGACAGAATGGGAGCGAATTCCCACAGACAGGGTTTAAAAAATCAGTGGTGAGTCTATCCAGTAAGTGTATGTGTGTGTGTGTGTGTGGGGGGGGGGGGTTACGACAGCATTTTCTTGAATCTCAAGCATAAGTTGGAAATTGAATCTGGTCAATTTATGGAAAAGGGTTCGCTGATCAAATCGTATTTCAAGCTTGGCACTCAGGTCACTCCAGAGTCTTCAGAGAGCTCTGTAAGGCCACAAAGTGAGGAGATTAAATTTAGAGTCTGGAGTCTGGTGTCTCTGAGTGCAACAAAATTGTGAAGAGAATGTAGAGAGAAAACATGAACACAGCCATCTTTTATTTTCTTGATATGCCGTGCATTCTGTCACTTTAGTTATCACATCCTTGTGGAAAAATCTGTGTACCTCGTGTTATATCATTCAGGTACAACTATTGGGTGTTTATGTTCACAATACGCCAACAACACGCAAATCAACTCTGTGCTGTGAGTGATGCGAATAATTCAAAAAACAGTTGACGGCGGCCAAAAAGCAGAAATTGTTAAAATTTTAGCTGAGAGAAGTAAGTTGCGTTCTGGTGATCAACTTTATGTAAACAGCGGCTGACATGAACGGCGACATCTTCTGCTAAACACATGCATCTGTTCCAGCAAGTGTCTGAATGCATTCACGCTCTCCTGATCACTAAATGCATCTCTGACCATGTTCTTTTTCACAAATCCATGGAAAGAAATATTGGGTCTCCTGTGTTGTTGGTGAGTGGGTAGAACTTAGAAGGGAGGCGGGACCTAGGAGGGAGGTGGAAAGCTAGGTTGAGGTGCTCCATGCAAGATTGGTAGGAATAGCTTTAATAGTTAGAAAATCCTAAAAGGTTCCCCTCACATTGAGTCGGCCTGATTTTAAAAGGGTCAAAATCAGGCCTCCCGCCTGTGCAGAGAGGAAAACCGGGGTTGGAATAAAAAAAAGCCAACATGAGCAAACCAAGGCATACGAAGGCGCGGCTCAGGAGCGACATTGGAGCATTTTAGAAATAAGATGTGAAGTCCTCACTGAGCCAAGACCAAAGAAAAAGGACAAGTAGGATAATTAGGGTAAATAGGACAAACAGGACAATAACTCAGCAGATCTGACAGATGTCGGAGGACCTAAGTGGGAGAAGTCCGGCCACACTGCCGAGTGTAAGGTCCGTAACACAAAAGCAGTTGTGACACGGCCGAAAATGTAAAACAGACTCACGAGCAGTGCCCAAACTTTCCCTCCTCAGCCCTTGGAACAAGAAACAATCAGAGTCGCCTCAGGGAAGAGAAACAGATGGAAAACCTCGTCCACTCAGCGGTCTACGCAAACTGTTTCAACGCAATTTGGAGCCAGTATGTTTGAACATTTACAGCAAGAGAAAAAGTGAAATCAGCACTTCTGCTGCTCTCAGGTCTTTGGTTTTTACCTCTACTGCTGCTGAAGAGAAGAATGTGTAGCGTTTGGCTGCATCTGTGGATGCAACGCTGAGCAAGTTTCACCAAGAGCACGACTGGGAAGTTTTTTCTAAGTATCATCTTTGAATTAGTCAACACGGACAACAAGAAGCAGTGAAATGCAGATGATCTATTTGTATTCTTTACCTCCAAGGCACAGCGAAAGAAACAAAAAACACTTCACAGCAGCAGAGCTTAACACAACAAGCAATCACGTAGTTTGCAAAGACTCTCATTAAACTCACATCACATCTAAATATGATTCATACACTGTGATCTATTGCAATATCACAAAGTACTCATTGTTTTGATCAGGAATAAGTTGGCTCTTTTTTGCCGTTCAACAATAATTGCGACCAAACTACAACCAAAAAAAAAGTAGCCTAATTCAATCACAGTACTTCTATTTTTTTCTATTTTAGTGCTTTCACTCGGATTCGAGTACAATATGAAATGAGAGAACTTGCCCCTGACTGATTTTCTGGACCTCATTCTCGTCAGATTTTTTGACACTGAAAACTTACTCGTGTGTCTGTTAACTCTGTGACTGATTCAGCAACTGTGCCCCGCAGTCACAACAGTTAACATTGAAGCGTGGGGCTTTGCATGTGTGTTCTGAGGAGAGATGAATTATTCCTCAGGTTTAGAAGCGTTCAGCAGGATGGAAAAAGAAACACACACAGCTTGAATCCAGAGAATCTCACATCGTTCGCAAGTGTCACAAATCTGCATCTGTCTGCGAGGGAGCGACAGCACCTAATGCATCGTGTGTAGGCTGATAAGAGACTCTGCAGCTCTGGGTGGACTAATGTGTGGAAAAGGGCAGGTGAACCCTTTTAAAAGGCCTTTTTCTGGTGTTCGAAGCCACGACATCTCTGTGAAGTGAGCTCATCAGGGTGTCAAGGGGTGAATGTTCCAATCAGGTCTCCTTGCAAGTTGTTCACAGATGTTCGGCCACAGACCCAACACGACCGGAAGTAAACACCACGTCCTGAAACGCCCCAAAGACGGCCACCTACCTGACTGTTCACTTGGTCCCTGATGTAAAAAAAAAAAAGAAGCAACAGACTGCATGTTGCAGACCCCCGCTTTATGGCAATCATGAATGACAGTGAGTGAATGAATTTGCAGCGGGAACACCGGGACCCCGTCGCAACGACGCTTCTAATGTTCCATGTGGACGTCTGAAGAAAAAAGCACAGCGACATGATGAGACCACTGAGATGCTTTTTTGCCGTGAGGAATAAGGGGAGGTTTTGTGATCGATTCTGCAGGAATTCATGTTCAGTATGTAAATCTGACATCAGGCAGCAGGTGTCACATTAGGCCCTCAAAGAGGAAACTATCACTCTGGCCATTCAATATCTCTGTTGCTATAGTAACAGATGTCACAGCGACATGATACCTGAACACTTCGTTGGGGTCTCAATAAGAGAGTCAAGCTGAAGAAAATGACTGACACAGGCTGGAGAAAGAGAAAATATCTGACCACACGAGCATCCTGAATGAGCGGTGACCTCGGTGGTTCGTGCAGCTGTTTCACATCATGATATCTCACAGAAAACGGAAGTGTGTGGCGCTCACCACAGAGGACTTGCTTCATTTCCTCTCGAATCAAGAACAAAATAGAACAAAATGTCGACGTTTCGATCTACCGGCATCTTTTCCAAACTGCACTTCTTTTACACTTTGCATTTACACACACACACACACACACACACACACACACACACACACACACACACACACACACACACACACACACAC
>JAUESF010019296.1:0-10975 GCA_032274765.1 Malacoctenus tetranemus | reverse complement strand
TGCTTCAGAGTGTTGTTCAGCATGGGGGTGAGTAGAAAATGAAGGCACATCATTGTTTGGGTGTACTATTCTTTTAAGGACACAACAGTTGTCAGCAAAATCATGGGTTTGTTTTCTAATAGTGGTTTACTTTATAAGAAAATAAACATTGGAAATGAATCAATGAATGTAAAAATTACATACAATAATTTTAGGAAAGAAACATGAATGGTTAATTCAAACTTGTGTTTCAAAGGTAACCAGAAATCAAATTAAACTGGTTTCCCTTTGTTTTACTTTTGATTTCCTCATAACATTTACCACCACTGAGAGAAAAATGGAAATGTGATCATTTCCAAACATCAGAAAGAACAGCAACAAGCTACTAAGACCAAGCTACCGCTATGACTTAGTTTGGTTGGCAGCCAGGTCAGGAGTCACAGGACACACAAACGTTTTCTGACCAGTCTCAGAATGGATACTTCGACCCAATGGTTCTGAAAACCTCTCCCACCAAGTACCTCCTCAGAAAATACTGGGCTTTCCAAGTACCAACATCGTGATAATATGATTCCAGCGGTAGTATTCAGCACGGTTCAGTCATGAGGCAGAAGTTTCTTATATTAACTTATTAGAATCTTAGATATTTCACAGTATTACTTATTTCGATTTGAAATCTTTTTGATGACATTACATTTTTTCTGAAACTTAATTCAGTGACTCCCTTGCGTCCCATCAGTGGTACAGGCACATCTACCTTTGCATATACCCATGCACCCACCTCAACGATGGCGTCCACAGGACAGGCCTCCTGACAGAATCCGCAGTAGATACATTTGGTCATGTCAATATCGTAGCGAGTAGTCCTCCTGCTGCCGTCACCGCGAGTCTCTGCCTCAATGGTGATAGCCTGCAAACACACGTTAGCAATTTGTAATTATTTCTGGTAAAAGGAAGGATAACTTTAAAGGTGGAGTCCGACATTCCCCCCCCTCCCGAAAATAAACACTAGATTTAAAAAGGTGAAAACCAGCTCAATCCGTAGCCTCGGGTCTCTTCTCTCGAGTGGTAGTAACGTTTTTTGAAACTCCCCCTCCCACTGGCTGTATTTCATTCTTCCCTTTTGTTTATCTCTGTTCGGGACGTTTCTGGGTGGAGACTGTGTTTTTGTCTCCAGCCAATGACAGAGCTATATGGGCGTGACACTCTGTGGGGAAAGTCACCAACTGGGAGATGTCAGACAGAGTCACTGAAACTTTTGAAAAAATGGCGGAAGGAAAGGAAACACTCTGCAGCAAAGAAAAGTTTAGATCGTGCATACTGGAAAAACCAGAGTCAACATTGGTGTCGCTTTCACTCACTTCCGAGCGTTGAAGGAGAGGCTTGGGCTGAAGAGCGATGCGGGTTTGGCCTGCTTACTCTTGGACGGATACATGCAAACTGCATTGCTGATAGCCTGCTAATTTAGCGGCATGCTAAGCTGCTAACTAAGTAACGTGTTTGTTAGTAAGTTAGGCTGCCAGTAGACAACAGCATTATCGTGCATTGTAAGCAGTCTCTCTATATTCGCGGAGACTGCGGCCGGGCACTGATTAGCCCGAGGGGAGGGGCTCTCAGTTTGAACAGAGTTTGTAAGCAGAAATGGCGAACAGCTTCAGACTCCACCTTTAACTTTTGCCTCTGAAAAATATTATTCCTACAATCAATATACATTTTTATAAATTAATCTGAGGATATTATTTTTACTGTAAACAAAATTCCAAATTTGTTCAAGGAAGAAAAGAATTTCCCTGAATAATTTAAGTGACTTTCTAACAGCATCACTGTTCTTTACCATGGTGCTTTATTTTCTTTCTGTTTCATACTTGTTCCTTTACCCCCTTGATTTGTCGTCGCATTAGCCAAGCAGTTAGTAAATCAGCAACTCGATCCACAAGTGACACCATTGTCAGATAGGAGTGGAACTAGAAAAGTCTAAGAGCCGAGAACAAAGGAACCGACAGCAAAGAAGTTGACAGGATGAGTCGACCTGATCACAGTGCAGACAGTAGGTGGTGCTGAAGCTTGTACCTGAGCAGGGCAAATGGCTTCACACAGCTTGCAGGCGATGCAGCGCTCCTCCCCTGAAGGGTACCTGGTGGGAGATCATTACAGAGCATTTTTAGGAGGCGGATTCAATACACACAGAGGCCCTCTGTCCATTGGAATTTGTTCATGCATGTGAGTTCATTAATTTATGTGCCTGTAATGACATTTGTAACTTGTTGTGGGACCCCCCCCCACCCCACCCAAAAAGAAGAAGCCTACATTTGATATGAAGAAGTAATTTTAAATTTTTTTAAATGACAAATAATCACATAATTTGAGATAGACAACCTTGATGTACAAGTGTTTCTGCTCAACACTGTCGAAAGAACTGAATCCTGGGAGATTTCGACCATCCTTAAATTAGACATGATGCTCAAGCAGCGTTCCAAATGAACTGTTCTTCCTAATCTAAACACATCTCACCTTTCCTCACACGGTCACTTCCAAACAACCTGACTGAAAGACATTTTCTTTGAATACGTTTGCCTATAAATGTCTGCTGGGTTTAAAAACACTGCTGACCTTCAGTTCCTCAACGTGCACTGACCTGCGCAGAGCGTGCTCCCCTCTGAAGCGTGGTGACAGTGGTCCCTTCTCAAAAGGGTAGTTGATGGTGGCTGGCTCTCTGAACAGGTAGCTCATGGTCATCCCCAGACCTGTCATCACAACAAGTATTTAGTGGTCCAACGACTCACAATAAAGGGCTACAAAACAATCAGAAATAATAATTTCAATGCAGTTAATGAAAGGGTCGCTGTGAATGATGTCGTTCTTTCTCTGACACTTTTACCTTTTCAGCTAGGACTTAAGTTTTTGACAATTCACATACATTTCAGTATGCATGCTTTTAAAGTTGATAAGTGGCTTTGCCCTTTTTTTCACTCCATCATTATTGCGGATTGCTTGCCTCAGACTACAAACCCCCAAGCTGTGTGCAGGAGGGTGAAGCAACAAGCCAAACGAAAATCTAATGTTTTTCTTATATCAGCTTTACACAAAAGCACCTAATTCACTCAATAATAGAAAGATTAATAAATGGAAACCAAAGAAAATCAATAGGCATTGTCCTTTAACTCGTATCAATGTGCAGAACTCTGCACATCTGTCCAGTCATACACTATCTTACCAAAAGTATTTGCTCACCCATCCAAATGATCGGAATCAGGTGTCCTAATTACTTGGCCTGGCCACAGGTGTATAAAATCAAGCACTTTGGCATGCAGACTGTTTCTACAAACGTTTGTGAAAGAATCTATAAACGCACTCCTCAACCCTGTGGACAGCCTTCCCAGAAGAGTTGAAGCCGTAATACCTGCAAAAGGTGGACCGACATCATATTGAACCCTATGGCTTAGGAATGGGATGGCACTTAAGTTCATATGAGAGTCACGGCAGGTGAGCAAATACTTTTGGTAATACAGTGTATATGTCATCATTTAAGCTCTCTCAAAAGAAACATGAAGATTTTGTCTCGTTCTTGTAAAGCCAGTATCATGTCTCGTGCCATTCTTTGTTCACGGCCGTCTGCATGTGGTAGGGCTGACCTCGGAAGAGTTCTGTCCACAGCAGAGTCTGCGCGGCTCGGTCTGTGATGGACTTCATGTCTGTTGGGATCTCCTGGGCATTCACATACTCTGCAAAACAACGTCACAAACAAGAATACATGGATGCTAAATGCCAAAGAAGTGCAGCACTGGAATTAATTGTTGTTGTATCAAAAAATTATTTGCTGTCTTTTTAGGACTGTGTACTCGACCTCATTCACTCTCTCATGGAGGACCACAGAGTTTTGCTACATACTGGAGCCCACCGATATATCGGGCTGATTTTGGCATCTGGCCGATTAATCGGCGTCAGTCAAAATGTGGCCGATAGATATTAAAATTCTGCTTTGCTGCAAGCAGCAACAAGAAACTTTCGCCGCGCAGTGATTCTGCTCTCGCCCCCCCCCGTCCTGACCAGCCACTCCGTGCTGCCCCCCCCCCCCTCATAGAGAGCAGTGCGCTCTCGCTGCACCGCCCTCCCCCTCCCGCTCCCCCACACACACACATACGTTCAGAGTCACAGGCAGCGGAGAGAAACAGGACAGAGAAACATGAAGTTTACTGATGGTAAGCTTTGTAAACCCATATTACACTACACTCTCGTGCTTCATGACAACAACTGTCCTCATGGAAACATGCTGTTAGGGCGCATTAAGGGAGCAGGCCAGATTTTATATGTGCTAGTTTTAGTGAAGGTATTAGTGTTTTTAGTCTCTGTAAGTTGCCTCTTTGTGAAATTAAAAGATATCTGCAACTGTAAACATTCATCTCTACTATTTGCTAATGTAAGACCATTATACAGTATTTAAACACTGTGTAAGTTGCCTGTTTGTGAAATACACGACATACGATTTTAAAAGGAATACAAGATTATTATATTGTGTCCCACTACACTTCATACTGCAAAACAGGTTTTACTGAAGCTCATAAATTCAGAAGTTAATGTTTTCATTTAAATAACTTTTAAAAGGCTCCAGCTAATGTATTTAGTTGCAATCTTGTTTGGAAGTTTAGACAGCTGCAACATCGTTCATTAAATTTAGTCAAGCCCCTTGTGTTAAAGGTTGAATATGTAATATGAACACAATAGCGACTTCTAGTGTGTCAAGGTTGTAGCTGCAACCGCAGAAAAACAGCTACAGCCAGTGTGTTGCCAAGTTTGCAGCGGATACATCAGTTTTTGTGAGTGTCCATCTACTGAAGGCGAGTTTTGAATCATAACCCTTCTGTTGTCTTCGGCAACAATGGCAGCAATGCTTTTCCTGGATTATTTTGATCCAGTCCATGTTTAATTATCCAAAAGTTGTCAGAAACCATAGATATACAAACAAGCATTGTATATTTGTGTCTGTTTGTATTTTGTATTGTATTTGTGTGTATTTGAGTGTGTCTGTGTGTTTGTGTATGTCTCTGTGTCTCTGCAACTCTCATACATGTTTCAACTTCATCACACGAACGCACAAAGAAAGAAACGGTAAGCCATATCTGACAGCATTTTACATCCATGTGTGACTGGTGGGTCAAATTGACCCAAACAGTATCTATGTGATATCAAATTATAGGTGGACTACATTAACTAAGGCAAGCAGAAGAAACGTCATACTGATAAAATACTTTTAATTGTAATTTCTAGACCTTAAAAATCTGACATGGGTTAATTTGACCGGAAGGACAACACGAGGGTTAAGTAGGTTATGATGAGAATTTAACTAAAGAATGGAAAGTACATATCCTGTGTACGTCCATTTAAAAATAAAAAAAAAAACTAAAAAAAAAAAAAAAAACACTCTGACCATTTCTTTCTTTCTTTGATGGTGCAAGTACTTAAGTACTTACTGTATCCTAGTCTTTGTGAAGACCCGCTGAAGGACCTCACGAGATTCTGGGAGGTCGAAAAGGAGCCTAAAAGTAAAAGACAAAATTCAGAGCTGATTCACCATATATGCAGAGAGAAGACAGGATGTACATTTGTTCACACACATCAGCAGCTTCACAAACACATGAAGCATGGAAAGAGAAAAAGAAATTGAACCATACCTGACTTCGACACAGAAAACAGGAGGCGGCACGTTGCAGCCATCTTGTGATTAAAGCTGCAAAAGTGAAAGAACAAAAAAAAAATCATCTTTACCATTCAAAGAGGACAAATGCTCATGGTGGTTTAAAACACTTGCTGTGGTATCTCAATAAAATTATTCAGGTCAACTGGACTTAGAATATGAGAGGATGTTTGGCCCTATTTTTACCTGAAGTGGGTCACTCCAGAGGAGGAAGAGGACTTGCTGGCAGTTTAATAAAGTTCCATTAAAACTGCAGGCTGTGTGACCTTTACCTGCACATAAGTCAAACACCCTTCAAGGAGGTGATTTTTCAGGACTTACATTCTCAGACTCAAAGGCAACTTTTACAGAGGAAAATGAAGCAGCAAAGTCCCAGGTAACATGTTAAAAATGTGGGAATTTATAAACTAAAGCTGTCTTGAGATAAAACAATGAGCTGAAATACAGGACTAACTCCACCTACCCCCCTACATTATTAGAATTACAGAGCATTTGGAGCAAAAGAACCATTCAAACGATGATTTGTATTCACGTTTGATTTGGCTTTTTCTTCTTGGGAAGGCAAACCTCCAGTCGTCCAATAACACATAGTTTTGTTCTGATTGTTATTTGCTTTTTTTAAACGACCATGAGTTTTGTGCCATCTTGTCTTTCACAACATCGCAACTTTGGCGCCAAGCATTCATATTACTGCAAGTTTTAAAGGCCTTCTTCGCTCCAGTTTCTACATCTCTGTAAAAACGTTGTACAGTGTATTGGCTCAGAGTTTATGCCTGGCTTGATGCGTCCTACAAGCTGACCCAAATGTCACAAACACAAAACCCCGTGCAGTCAGTTGCTGAATGTTTGAATCCAGCAGGCAAAAGAGGTGATGGACACGGTCACATGACGTGGCACTAAAGGTTATCTGACAAAGGCACGCTTCACTCTGGCACGTCGTCTAGAAATGTAGGACACTGTAAGACACACAATGTTGAATAAATATAAAGAAGAGGGTGAAATAATCATTTAAAGTAATACAAGACAGTTTCTTTCTTGATTTAACTTTTTAAAAATTTGCAAGTGTCCAAGTTTTTTTTTTATTTCATTTCATTTTTGAGTCTCATACCTGTGCCTGAATTCTTTGACAAGGATGTTTAAACTAGAAGGAGCACTTAACCCAATGCCTTGAACCGTCTTGACCAGAACTCTACCAAAATGTATAGACTCGGTTCTCTAACCAGTAACATTATGCACGTGAAATCTCAAAAGGACTGGTTAAGGACCGCTGTCTGTAGGGCATGAAACCTGTAGACAAGATGCTTGATGACCTCAAATGCAAAATATAACACGTGTTTCCACCAGGGCCGGTTCTAGGAATGCACACATGAGGGGGCACACAAAGATTTGAAGGGGCATTGTCTTTACACATGCTTCAGCCCATTTTTGTTGACAAGTATTTTCTTAATGAGATTAGTGGAGTCCAACTCCAAAGAAATGGATTGCACTTTTTCATACCTCCACCCTAAGACCTGCCCAGCTCAGGTGTCCCACCTGAAACAAAAAGTCCCTGCTGGTATAGCTCTTAGAGTCACTGAGGCACACAAACACCCTCACCACAATAGATTGGCAATCCCTCAGGGGAGAAACGGAAAATATAATTAATAAATAAAATAAATAAAAAATAAAAAATCTAATATCAATAAAATTTTAACAACCTAATGTTCTTTTGGACAGCCATTAACATCTTAAATAAACTTTTTTTTTTAAACAAGCATAACTATCAAACACAAAAAATAGAGCAGAACATTGAACTCCTGACCACAAAAAGGTGGTAATCCCAAAGGGGGGAAACAGAAAATATAAATAAGAAATAAAATAAGAAAAAAACAAATATCTGTCAAATTTTAGCAAAAATCAACATAACTGTTGTCTTTTTGGACAGCCATTAGCATCTCAAATAAATGTGAAGGCTTTTTTTCCTCCAAACAAATATAACCATCAAACACAAAAATACAGCAGAACATTAAACTTGTCTGACTTTAATTAGTGTTACCACGGCAGGCAGCAGCTCAGCCAGCCTGCCTCAACAAGGGGAGAGAGAGGGAAATCCGACACTGAGCAGACTACTTTGTCAACTCATTTGAATACTAAACGCTGATTGGGGATTCACAGGGCAGGGAGGAGCGGTCAGTGCAGACCATTGACAAGGGGTAAAGCTGTCATCTCTCACAGCTCCAGGTGCGGAATCTTGGGCCTTTTCAGTGATTTGATTTGAGGAGGCACAGTGTTCATTTGAGGGAGCCGTGCCCTCTCTTGCCCCTGCCTAACGCCGGCCCCAGTTTGCACCAAATAATTCAGCTAATGTGAGTTTTTTTGCAGCTCTTGTGAAACTGCAGCATCAACAGGACTTTTGTCTTGTTCATAATCCGGTCATTAAAGTAACCAAGAATCCGTCCAGGCTCACACCATTCATGATTGCAATTTCAATCGTAACAAGCCAATCTAATTGGATCAAGCGGTTTACTTTTCTGTCATTCAATCTGCTTTATGAATGCAGCAAAATGTGCCGCTACATTACTCACTCCAACAAGAATGGCCGCAGCAGATTTAGCAGAACGCTAAATTAAATTTGTGATAAGGCAAATAAATCACATCCAGTTTTGTGAATGTAGATCAACTGATCGAGAATAATCCCAAACTCCCAGTTCAAGGTCTACTTTAGGTTCGATAAAGCATCTTCAATACTGGGAAAACAACATGGGAAACCTCCTGTTAACCTGACTCCTCTGGAACAACCGTCAGACTCCAAGTCTGTTGAACAGATGACGCAGGATGATCTAGACTTGCATTGTCTGGGAGTCAAGTGCGAACACTTAAACAATGTTCAGGTTATTTAAGTTTAACCTTTGCATTACGCATATATGGTCAAATACAATCACATAAGGTGAAACATTTAAGAACGGCTTCACCGACTCGGGGATTGTGATAGTTAGTCTTGGTTTAACCTCCATCGTGACTTTGTGAGAACGCGGAAAACCCTCGTGTATGCTGTTTCAGGTCAACTGTCAACAAAACAGCAGGATCACGGAGAACGTCACGGAGCGCAGCGGAGATTGAATGTAACACCGCTTTCACCTCTGGTTGAGCACTGCGAACACTGTTGTGTTTTGGTTTTTAGACGTCGATCGGAGTAAAAGTAACCCCCCCCCGCCTGCCTGACTGACAGGACGGGATGAGATAACACTCAAGCAGCAGCGCAAACACATCGCACAGTAAATAACTCCATTTCACACGGTAATTTGTAAGAATAGTATGCGGTTTAAATCCGACCTCATTCCTGGATGGTGAAGCGCCATATATGGCTAAGCTGCGTTAGCGCCGACTAGCAACCGGTCTGCTGCTCAAACTGTCAAGGACTTTTTGCACAAAGGTCGGCTGAGGTGAAATAAAAACAACACGAACGGCATAGACACACCAGACCCCCCGGTGGTCAGTACCACGGGGCACAATACACTCGTAAAACTACTTTCAACAGATATAATAAGGATTCAAACTTACCGAAATGTCGCTATTTGGCCTTCTAAACCAGAACAGCGGACAGTTTGGAATACGGACCGAGCGTGTACCGGAAACTGACAAACGTCATTACGCTCGCGTTACGAAAGCGTTTGTCTCGACGCCTCATGGCGGTTGATATCCAGCGTTCGGCACGTTGCCGCCACCTTGTGCTCCGGAGTGCGATCCAGACTGGAAGCCCTGATTCCGTCAACCCAAACAAAGCGAACATATCGAATGTAACTTTGTGTTTCTCTCATTTCAGGGTTGATGTGTTCTGAATTGTCACCCGCTTCCTGGAGTAAACAACTGAACTACATGCAGACACAAAACGAACTGTCCAGAAGCTGATATGAATCAGTTAAACAGAGCATGTGTGTTTTAATTGACTTATTGTGCTCCACTGGTTTTGTTGACACCGTGATCTGAGCTCTAACACAAATCACAAGGACACCAGCTACAAATCTCTTGGAGACTGGGTGAATGAATGGTCACAGTCAGCGAAAGTAAGTGGAACTTTAATTTATTATAAAACATGCACCAACTGCTATTGCTCATCTATACTGTGAGTTTAAAATGAGCCTTTCTTTCAAAGATCTTTTACATTCGCAAGTAAATTGTGTTTGTTTGTTTTTTTTACAATGTTTTCTATCACCTTGACTGTTGGTCACTTCTGTGCTAAAGATTCATCCACAAGCAAGACAGTGCTTCTGAACACCAACCGCAATAACTGCAATAAGACAAAGCAGCTCAGTCCTACAGTTATTAACACAGAGCAGCACTCATATTGTATTACATTATCAGCAGTTTTTTAAATTGTTTTTGTTAGATTTATTGCAGCTCTACAGTTTCATTTAGCAAGCAAGAATTTAGATAGTAGGAAAAGCTTTTGTTAGTGCGACAAAGTGCAAAAATATGTTGATTCAGCCGTTGGGGGTTCATCAAGTGCTCAAGAAGAAGTGCCTTATTCTACATAATTATTATAACAATAGCAACAGCGATTAAAACTAACAATTTGAATTCTATGAAGTACAACGTTTATCATACACATTCAGCATGGTCAGTGCTAAATATTCAGATCCTCATATTCCTTCTTTCCTGCCAACAAGGAGGAGAAGAGTCACAATTGAGTGCCAAAATGTTCCCTGATCAGTTGAGTCTTTAGATGTATTTTAAAGCTAGAAAGGGACTCTGCAGATCGTATGGAGTTGGGTAGCTCATTCCGCCATTTGGGGGCTACAGAGGAGAAGAGTTGTGCTAGAGATTTAGAGCGACGCTGGGCTGGGAGCACCAGGCGTCTTTCACAGGCGGAGCGTAATGGGCAAGAGGGAGTGTAGACCTGGATGAGAGAATCCAGGTAGGCCGGAGCCATTTTGTCCCAGTTTTGTAAGTCAGAAGAAGAGCTTCGAATGTGATGCGAGCTGCCACTGGAAGCCAGTGAATAGTGGTTAGTAACGGGGTGACGTTTGTCCTCTTGGGTTGATTAAAGACTAGGATTTGAGTCTAGCACGACATTGATCTGTGGTGGAATGGAGGGACACACCGGAAAGACAATGAGCTCAGTTTTTGACAGATTTCATCGAAGATGGTGTTCCTTCATCCATGAGGAGATATCAGCCAGACAGGCTGATGTCAGAGCCGAGATGATGGTGTCATCAGGGGGAAAGGACAGGTAAAGCTGAGTGTCGACAGACACTTCCCCCCTCCATGACGCTCTGAAGGATCTGCCTGTGATTATTAGAATGGGTTCGATTTAAACACCATATA
>JAUESF010019293.1:0-10981 GCA_032274765.1 Malacoctenus tetranemus | reverse complement strand
GTGTGTGTGTGTGTGTGTGTGTGTGTGTGTGTGTGTGTGTGTGTGTGTGTGTGTGTGTGTGTGTGTGTGTTTTCATGGCCCACTGCAACATGTGCTTGTGAAGCCACAGCAGCACATTGGTACAGAGTGGAAATCGACCATTATGATATTTTTGTTTCAAGCTGTGATTTTGATGAACCAGAAAACGCTTGTTGGTTTTTGAAAGCATCCTGAAGCGTCTCTGAACTGGTTGATTCTGACCTTGCTCCAAAGACACACCCCAACCTCAAGGAACACATAAGAGTGTGCACTGAGCTATGGGAAGGGAGGAGCCGACCTGACAACTAATTAGTAACGTTGGTTAGCATTAAGCTCAGCTAAGACTCATCAGTGAATTGGCATCATTTTCACCAGCACACACAGCAGTTGAGGGTACAGCATCAAAGATCTTTCTGTCATGATCACAGAAGCACAGACCAGAACTTCTGCATAGTCAAAGTCACACCTGGGAAAAGTTTAGTGTGCTTGAAGTATCAGTGACTCGTCTGAATCTCGATACCTTCTAAGATTTGAAAAGCACCCCTTCATCTTCACTTGTCATTACTCGTTGTGAGAAATGTACGGTAGCTTCTCACATCTAATTTTTCAATGTAAAAGCTTCCACCGAGCACATTGCACGTCAGTTGCCTTCAGGTAAGCTTTTACAAAAAGGTTATTTTAAAGTGAAAGTCCCAAGACGTCTGACATCAACCAGAATTCGAGAATAAACATGCAGCGTGTGGTGTGACCTCTGAGATGACGGAGTTCCTCTGAAAGGAAGAGATGGCAGCATGCTTTTCCTACTTTCAATGTGTGACGCTTTAATCACAGTGAACGTGAGACTTTTCTGTACATTATGTCAAGATTTTATCTCAGTTCAACAAATGATTGTTAATGGAATCCATCCATCATCTTCTGCTTCTCTGGAGCCAGGTTGTAGGGCAACAGTGTCAGCAGAGACCCCCAGAACTACTTCTCCCTGAACACTGCTTTAAGCCCTTTGGGGGAGGGGGGGGGTCCTAGGTGTTCCCTGGTGCGACCAGAAGGCTTCCTAAAAAGATGCCGGAGCCACCTCAGCTGGCTCCTCTATGTAGAGAAGCAGCAGCTCTATTTTGAGCTCTTCCTGGGTGGCACAGCTCCTCACCTGACCCCAGAGGGTGCATCCAACCACCCTGCAGAGAAAACTCATTTCAGCCGCTGGTATCAGTCATCTCGTTCTTTGGGTCACGACCACAAAGAACGAGATGACCACAGGCGAGGGTGGGAACGAAGATCCACCGGTAAATAAAGAGCTCAGCTCCTCCTTCACCACAACAGAGCCTCTGGCTTCTGGACTCAATCTGTCAATAACCTGTGTCCCCGGCAGCAACCAGCTCTCACCAACTGAACACCAGTCAAAATATGAAATTAGAAAAACTTTTTTCGAGGTTCTTCCATCTAGAGTTGGCAGTGACACTGTAGGAAAAAGAGGAGAGACCGGTAATGGGGGAATAAAGGATGAGTCGAGTGGGAGAAAAGGCAGGGCTGCTGGTGTAGCAGCAACCTGCAGCTTCCTGTGACTCACTTCACTGAAGGCAGAGTGGAAAAACACAGATTAAAGAGGAACAGGGTTCTGGCTGTGAGGAGTTTGATAGTTTACCAGCTTTATTATCACTGTTTTACAGAGTCAACAGAAACAAGTCCTTCGCCTCTGAAGTGCAGCTGTTTGAAAGGCTAAAAACATCACAGCTCAGATGCATCTGGTCAAAATTAGGTGCAAATGAAAGAGCGTAAGTACAAGGTTAACAGATATGGAGTACAAGGTTTGCATATATTGGCATCATACACTTCAGTATTTGGCGATCACATGCGACTCAATAACAATGCCTATTTACCAAATATGATAGGGCCTGATACACAAAGTAGTGAACCCTTCAATAAATCACAGTAATTAAAAATGTTCCAGATATTAAAGGATGACGTCTCCTGCACACTTGGCACAGTTCTGTTTTCAGCTCTCCGTGTATGCAGACAAAACATTGGTTCATGACACTCCGCCCTTAGCACCTCGCGCAGGTGGGACCCCTTCTGTGTGGCGACAGTGTTCTGGATCAACTAAACACCCTTACACAGGGTGTCAACTTAGCGACTGTCAGAAACACTTCAGAGCCACTTGAAAGGTAGAGCGCAAGGCACCTTTACTGTTTACGTGAAACCCTGTGAAAAAGCACGAGGCAGAAACATCCCATTAACTGTAACAACCCAAAGCAAGCGAGCAGACTGGCCCCAGCGTGCCTGCCACACCATTGAACTGAAACTGAAGGGTGGAAGGAACCTGGAAATCGTGACTTTTTGCTGTTTTTCTGTGGAGTGCAGGGTGACTGCAGCAGCTCAAAGCCACTGCCTCACCGAGGAGAGAAATCTGCTCGCAGCTACAGGAGCGGCCACATCAGTGGGCAGTTTGTGTGTGATCCTGCCTGGAGCTCCAGTGGGCCTTTCTTTGTGCTGCCTGGGAATGTTTATAAAGAGACTGATTAAGGACTTAAGTGTGTTTAGATTTCACAGGATGTATGTGAAGTCTGTATGTTTCAGTGACAGCCTCTACATGAAAAGTGATACCTGGTTAGTGAGGCATGTGCAGCCTTGTGGATAATCTGTTACAAAATCCTCTATTGATTTTCCACGACTGGTTTTGAAGATGTTAAGTTTCAACACAAAAAGGTTTGTTCCAAACAATTTTGCTGTGTTGGGATGAACATGTTTGAACAGGAGAAGAAATGCAACTTGGGAAAATGAACACAAGACTGGTTGTCAAAAATAACCAGCCGCAACACATTAAAGGCTTTCTCTGCAGCAGAAAATCTACAAGTTGATTTTCATGCATATTTAAAAAAATAAGTCAATATTCGTGCCATGGTGGTCAGAATCAAGAGGGTGGTGGAAGGCTAGAAACACCTCTGCAGTTCATACAACTAGATTCAACTTTACTGCAGACTCTGCGACCTTGAGAGCGAGCATGTATTGAACTGAGGCTGGGCCTCTTTAGCATTAATTTAGACTTAGTGATTACATAAAAAACACAGCCTAATTAATTTTGCTTTGTCTTTTCCCCGCAAACACAAATCATTTCCCAGGGTGGCCGAGTTTGTTTTTGTGCTGTTCACTTCTGTTCGCTACTATGAGCTAATGTAAGACTATTGTACAGCATTTAAAGGCTGTGTAAGTTGCCTCTTTGTGAAATAAACAACAGATATGATTGTAGAAGGAGTATAAGATGATTCTATTGTGTCCCACTACACTTCATACTGTGAAGCAGGTTTTACTGGAGCTCAGAAATTCACAAGTTCATGTTTTCATTCAACTAACTTTTAAAAGGCTCCAACTAATGTGTTTAGTTGTGATCTTGTCTGGAGGTTTTAACAGCTGCAACATTGTTACTTAAATCTAGTTCAGCCCCTTGTGTTCAGTGGAAGATGGAACTTTTCAAACCTGAAGGCCTACTGAACCAGCATGGCTCCCACAGCATCTTGCAGCAGCATGCTATTCCATCCGTTTGTGTTTAGTTGGACCATCATTTATTTTTCAACAGGACAATGAGCCCAAACACACCTCCAGGCTGTGTCAGGGCTATTTGACCAAGAAGGAGAGTGATGGGGTGCTGTGCCAGATGACCTGGCCTCCACAGTCACCAGACCTGAACCCAACAGAGATGGTTTGGGGTGAGCTGGACCACAGAGTGAAGGCAAAAGGGCCAACAAGTGCTAAGCATCTCTGGGAACTCCTTCAAGACTGTTGGAAGAGCATTCCAGGTGACCACCTCTGGAAGCTCATCAAGAGAATGCAAGAAGCAGGAATCAAAGCAAAAGGAGGCTACTGTGAAGAACCTGGAATATGAGACACATTTTCAGTTCTTTCACACTTTTATGTTCAGTCCATATTTCCACATGTGTTAATTCATAGTTTTGATGCCTTCAGCGTGAATCTACAATTTTCATTGTCATGAAAATAAAGAAAACCCCTTGAATGAGAAGGTGTGTCCAAACTTTTGGTCGGTACTATCTATCTATCTATCTATCTATCTATCTATCTATCTATCTATCTATCTATCTATCTATAGATTTATCTATAGATAGATAAAGATATAGAGATATACATCTATATATGTATATATATGAGCAGATATTGGACATCGGCCATTACATTGATATCGGTTTTTAAAAGCCCCCAATTTTGGTATCAGGATCAGCCTCCAAAATCCCATATTGGTCGGGCTCTACTCCAGATGTGTCACCACAGGGTGAGACAAGTATGGAACAGATGAAACCAGGCTGCATTGTCCAATAAATAGAAAAATTCGACTTAAAAAACGGTGGGAGGAAAACATAAATAGGACCAAATTTGTGGAACAACAAAGAACTCACTTCTAACTAAAACGAATAAATTGCTGAGTATCACCTAAATGCCAACCATGTCACCGTCATCATGAGTAGCACAGCTGAAAACGTTCATCACAGAACATGTGATCAGTGTCATCGACCCACAATCAACCAGAGGACATGTTTCAGTGCCAAACTCAGAGTTCACGTCTGACCACTTAGCGAAGTCACACAAAGGGTCAGATGGAAGCATAGACAGAACCGAGGTCATGTGTCAAAGATGCAGCAAGGTACAGACTGGCTGGCAGGATGAGGTGCAACAGAACAACCGTTGAAGTGGCTAATCAGGAATTAGCGACGGCGCTGCCAACAGTCTGAGCCAGCCTTTAAATTGTCGTGCAGAAAGATCATTTTGAACAAAATCAGCAGCTTCGTACAAAACAAATGTAATCACTGTGGTTGAGACATTTGACTTCATCATTGTGTTTCCTCCAGTCATCTACCAAAGTCTGTTTTGGTTCGGAAATGTTTATCCTTGTGTCACATACTGACATGTGAATAATCCGTTACAAACCCTACATTACTCCCAACATTTCCTGATCAAGTCTCTCCACTAATACAAAACGAAACTTCTGACCAGCTCAAGCAAACCTGAACATTGAATCCTTTGGAAAGGAAAATCTCTGCCAGGCCTATTTTAATGGACCGTACCAGACTGCACGAGTGTACCTTGTGAAGTGACTCGTGGCTGTTCATACTTATACGAGGATCAGTGTTTCACAGCGTTTTTTTTGGAATGATATTCAATTCCACAGCTGATGGCAGATCGCTGTCTCACTTGAAAAACTATGAAGCCATGATTAGTCGCCCTTGCATGCTGTACACAAAAAACCCTCCATTTGATCATTATGCCAACCCAAATTCATCACTGACCTAATTCCCAGACGCAGGGCCAATGTTCACTGCAGTTGGCTTTCTCCTTCCATGCAAGCTCTGAGAATGCTCTCCACCTTATGGCGACGTCCAACACATTCAAAGCAGTGAGAAAAAGCTGCTACAACTGCATCCTGCAACACTCGCAGTAGTGCGCCATCCATCAATCCCACACGAGTTGTTCATAGCAGGCAGACACCAGCACATACAAGCCACATGCAAGCATGTTCCACCTCTACAAACTGGCAACAAATCTCAATATTTTCTTGAAGAAATTTGACACACATCTACTCCACTAATGCTCCCGATTCCCTGACTGGACCTCGAGTCTGCGGCTGTTGACAGTGAACCTCAGGCATGTCTGCATCACTTTGCACTCGCCCAAACCAACAGTTGATTTACAACGGTGCTGAGAGTGGTGTGCTCTGTATCTGACACATAAGGCCACCAGTGATGTCCTCAACACTCCGTCCTCTTTGGTCCCTTTCAATGGTCACATCGCCTGGCCCTCCACTGACTGTCTGCTGTGAAACTTGTATTGAAGGTACTTTATTTTTCTTATCAACTTCCTAGTTCTTACAAGCAACTGCTGTTTCAAATAAAAATACGATGATCTCAAGGAAATAAGTCTTTCCTGTAACCACAACGTCAACAGGTTCAGTCAGCTAACTCCACGAAACAGCCATCTGACTTTTTGCATATTTAAACATAACAAATGCTGACATGATTGTAATCCCACTAGTTGGCCACAGTGTCACCAACTCAAATGTGAATGGTTAATGCCACAGTTTTGCTGCCTTTACTTTAGGCTAGGATGCCTGCACTGTTTTTTCTGAGGGCTTCAGAATAAAATCTGAAGTGAAACTAAACCATTAATAGAATTTTTAAAAATAAATAAATAAATAAATAAATAAATAAGGTGCTGCGGCGGACACGGAGTTATTGTCGTAAAACACTTTTCAGCCTCCCAGGGAAGTCTCTGCCAACGTCCAGCAAAGAATGCGCACTTCATCCTGGCCATTCAACAGCAGACCAGCGACTCTCCTATAGACTATCAAGGCGGCTTCCCTGATTACCGATCCAGTCTCCGGGACTTTGGTAGATTTGGACAACGCTCATGACAAAGCACAATGCTTTGCTACTCGTCCACATGAGGAGGAGCCAGCTGAAACAGTTGGGGCATCCGATCCACAGGGCGCCTGTAGGGGTGTGACCACACACTCAGCTCACAAGACAAGATAGGACGATATTTTCAAATTATTTTTTAGAAAATGACAGTGACAAAATCTGTTAAACGAAGAAGTCTGTTTGTTCATCAGAATCACGAAACACATGAGTGCAATGTGATGTTTTTATGCCAGTTTGTCTGTAGTGTTTCTCTGCTGCTGTTTCAACACAATCATTCCAGCCTTTTACTATTCCAGGTTTAGTTCCTCACTCCTGGCTTGTTTTTGGGCCCGCCTTCGTTTTGGTGTTATGTCTTCAATGGAAACGGAGTTTAAACTCCACCCCTCAGGGTATCATGCATGTTGGTTCATTCCAGTTTCCTCACACAACGACACTGATTAAGGTAGTTTTTGATTCCTTTTCTGAATGTTGGGGCTTCGTTTGTGTTCAGCTGTTGTCAACACAATAGTTACAACGCTGGTGAAGTAGGAAGTATTATGGCCAAAAGCAGAGTTCCCATTGTGTTTTGACTGGCTGACGTTGGATTATGGGAGTTCAACAAGTCACTGTTTGCAGAGTTCCTGGACCTTGACTCATACAAAAGATGTTGGTGTGTGTTTAACTGTCCAGAGAAAAAAGCTGAATGCTCCAGGCAGAGCCAAGCAGCTCTCAATAGCTTGGCCATCACCTCCATCGAGTGGACGACGAGCTGTATTGCAGCATCCATCTGACAACAGCTCAGCTCAGGGTGGACTGGTCATTAAAGGAGCAGGATATCTCCAGACTTTGAAAACAACACTCATCAGCCACTTTACTGCCACCCCAACCACGGAAAAGTGTATTCCTACTGCCAGAAAGCTTCAATCTGCCAGAGGCAGACTTTCACAGACACTTTTGTGGCGGTTTCACAGTATTAAACACCAACAAAGGCAAAAGCTTGAAGTTCTGAATTTGCGATATTTGCTCAGAGTAAGGAGAGAACAGTTGGTGATAGAGGCCACTGCCTTCCTCTGACCCACAGTCCACAGACACACAGTCTGAGGAGGTTGTTCATGACTGGAAGCTGCAACTACATCAGCATTCACGTCACAGTTTATGTTTAATGATGAGAACCAAGAATAATTCTGAGTCTCAAACAACTGGCTGTGCCCTTTTGCCAGTTTCTCTGCCTGAGATCTCATCGACACTCCCTGACAACATTTTAAGACATCACTATACATGAGCATGATTTGCTCACTGCGGAGCAGAGATGAATGATCGAGCGCTTGTAAATGGCTGCTGATGCAATAAAAAAGGCGATGGAAGCAAAAATCATCACAGTTTTCTTTGCCAATGTATGCAAGCCAGTGACTTGGGCTTTTCTCTCAAATGATCTGAGCAAGTACAGTAAGTCAATTTCATTTCAATTATGACCATATTGAAAGCATGATCTGATAATATCTCTTACTTATGACAGACCACTGAAAATTTGGACGACAGAAACAAATGTACTAAAATGTAGATCTGTGATTCCACTGAACACTCAGCAACTTTGTGTGACGTTTGCATGTACATATGAGGACACTAATACATTTCTGCAACACATATCGCATAGCACACTTGGGAATGAGGCACTGAAGTTATTCAGCTCTGAACACCACACATGAGATGCTCTAACCCAGGAATTCAGCCCCCAGCAGCTTGTCCCTCTCTCGCACCCTGTACATCATGAGCCATTCTGAGCCACCACTGACCAAAGACCACTCCTGGTAATGAAATCAATGGCTGTGCCTCCTGGTCTTGCAACATAAAGGGTCCAAAAGTTTTTTCCTCAGCCTTGAACATGTCCACATTCTGCTCCAGTTGTTTGTATTTTTTTCTCAGACATAAAGACGCCACAGTACGAGGGCCAGCTTCATACTCTGCATTGTTGTTTTCAGGAAACAGCAATAATAACTGATACAGAGCACACGGATGATGCTCTCTGGCATCTTATTGTTTAGTTTGATGTGTTTTGCAGCAGCAGTGGTTCAGCCCAGCCTGAAGTGTTGTCATACAGTCTGCACACATGAGAGTTGATGTCCTACCATGGCCTGGAGTGAACTAAAATGATCACATGACGAGATCCTCATCATGTGCATGTGGACTATGACACTTGCGTGCTTATCTAAACTTGATATTCAGAGACTTCTTGTTGCATGTCCCACAGATAGATACAACAGTCATGCTGTTCAGTTTTCATGACGGACAGTCACGACTATTGATTCCAGTCAGACAGGCCGTTAATCCTAATCTCTAAATCCATTGTGAAGACTCACAACATTGTGATAACTTGAAGTTCTGAACTTTGTTTGGCAGCAGTCAAGTCAGATCCTGATATCTCTGGATCTCAAGTGCAGTTGTGTCACCTAAAGGGTCAAGGCTCTTCAAAAACAAAAGGGGTTTCCCTTGAACACAACTAATTCAGGAAAAGCAACAAAGTCAACACACACTGCGTTCAATCAAAGACAAGAATGATGTTGTTAGAGGGGAATTCTTTCTGTAACTTACAGAAACACTCCAGATCTGCATCCCGTCACTGTAACCAATCATAAGACAAAGGGGCGGGTCTGTAGTGCCGCTGTGCATCTCCATGAACTCTGGGTTCCTGGAAGTGTCTGTGAAAACAGAGACAGCCAGAGAGGTGGACAATTCTTAATCACAGCATGGCTTCAACCAAGTTCAGAGCTGTTAAATGACTTTTTCTTCATGTAAGAAAAGGAAAATCAACCAACCAAGTCAAAAGAAAAGTGACAGTTAAACAAAAAGAAAGCTCTGTAACAGTTTGTGTGACCCTCTGTTGAATCATTGTGTCCAAGTCAGAAAACCTTCTGATTTCCTCTTGAGTTGCTTGTGAGCAACCCTTTTGAGTCTTATCTTGATATTAAATCCATTCAGTTTTTAGTGTCCAACTGTGTTTGTTACTGATGGCTGTTGGTTTGTACAAGGTCATTCACAATTTGCATCATTTTTGAACATTCAAACAACGCAATTACAGGGTTCCATCAACTGCTTCCTGATGCCACATGGCTGCTAAATAACAGACCAAGTCCTCTGTGACAAAACCTGTAATGTCTTAGGAACTAAATAAATTAGCTTACAAAATGATAGAACTCAAATTCAAATATATTAATTTACAAGAACCAAAATATCTCAAAAAATATTTATCAGGACTCAAAATAAGTAATAAGTAATAATAATATGACCTCATGAAAGCAATAAAAACACAAACTTCATTGCACTTCTTCAAATGTGTGCCGGAATTTCTTTATTCTAATAAAAGATTCTGACAGTACAAGAGTGAAAAATTGGTTTAGAGGTGTTATGTGTGTTATGTTGAATGTACTCAAACAGTTGAAAACATAGCTACAAGGACAAAACACAGGAGGTAGCCATTTACAGAACATTGATTGTTCAATACGACACAACTGCACTAGGTTGACAATGTCAATAGCCTGAAACTTTGATTTTGGATCTTTACAAAAAAGCATCATACTAATTAATGCTTAAACAGCACCCCCCCTCCCCCATGAAAACACACATTTTTACAGAAATCAATAAAAAAAATCACAATTTACAAGAATAAGAAAGTGTGTTAACTGATGGTAAAAGCACTGGCTTCTCCCCATATGTGAACAGTTCATATGTAACTTCATCACTTCCAGGGAACAGCAAGTGAAAGGGAAAATTCTCATAGAAGCCAAATGTTATCCAGGGAAAATGGCCCATTCATGGATGGAACAACTTCTTCTAAATGAAGCGGAAAACAAACAGCTGCAGAAATCTTTTGTCAGAAAGTAGACCTGCATGGTGGAGAGAACCTGGACTATATTTTGAACCCAAGTCGGCCTATTTTGAGTTTTCATGCACAGCTTGCATTTCAAAGTTGCTCACTGTAAGATAGTGAATCCATTGAATTGTATTGATTCAATCTGAACATAGGTTTTGTTTCTGTATTGGGAAATGATGCCAGTCTGGTCAGGAAGTGAACTGATGAAAGACATGGAAAACATGTAAACGTGTCTGGTAGCTATGCAAATAGCCCCACGCTGTATGGAAGAAAAACAAAAACCTGGAACAAAAACTACAGACGAGATGTTTCGTTCACTCTTGCTGAGCTCTACATGCTCTTGCATAGACCTGGGACGGCAGCACATTTTGGTGGATGATATACTGTCCCACAAATTATTCACAATAAATGATGTTATTGCCTACATTATTGAGACCAAAATAACTACTTGTGTAATGTTAATATAGACTGCTCAAAAAAATGAAAGGAACAGTTTTTTATCAGGGTGTGGCATGAATACAATTGCACTTTTCTGATGAGGTTTTGGTCAGGTACGTGGCAGAGGGGGTTGTTCATCACTTTCAGCTGCATTGGTGTTGATGCAATTAACAACAGGTACACTGGAGGGGCAACAACGAGATGGCCCCCAAAACAGGACTGGTTTTGCAGGTGGAGGCCATTTCAAGTTCCTCCCTCTTGA
>JAUESF010019292.1:0-10984 GCA_032274765.1 Malacoctenus tetranemus | reverse complement strand
GAGAGAGAGAGAGAGAGAGAGAGAGAGAGAGAGAGAGAGAGAGAGAGAGAGAGAGAGAGAGAGAGAGAGAGAGATGACTGGGCAGCAGTTGAAGTTACATGCTGAGAGTCTGGAGCTTGCGCTGACACACTGAAGGTGTTTCATTATCATTGGTTAGCACGCGCAGCATGAGAAGAGAATAGAAATGATTGCGTCTGAGAGGAGCCTTCAGGAGCGCGTCTGGGTCCCGTTGCCCGCAGTGGTCTCGGAGCCCCGTGGCATCGCTCCGTCCCTGCGGACGTCTGCACACTCAGCTGAAATGCGGTTAATCACAGATTGCTCCTTCTCAATCAGGTTGAAGCCACTGACTGCATCAAAGAGAGGAAGTTCAGGGCAGAGTAAAATGTTTCGTCATTGCATCTGTTTTTTGTGTATGTGCTATGCGTTCATTGACAGTCATTATTCTCTATTGGGAAACACGAATTACAGATTCGCTTTATAGATTTTTACAGATGGTTTATTTGGGGTGTTTTGTTTTGTTTTTTTTCAATGCGGGTGGGGACTCCTGGTCTTCGATGGCTGCAAACCCACATGTTTTCAACATGTCCCTGCTCTGAAACACAAAATATAATGAATGTGACATCATGAAGTTCTGCAGGAAGCCTGATAATGAGCCACACCCCCCCCAAAAAAAATTGCAAAGAAATCGAGAACAGCTTGTATATAGCATGATGGCACAAATGTGCTAGTTTTAAGTCACTCTCATGCATTGCAGTTCATTGTGAACAAAGAGATGATTCATTCAGAACTGATATTGAACGTCATCAAATTCTCAAGTTAAAAGTAAATTATCAAAAGTATTCTCCTAACAGTGCTCAACGATCAACTTTCTGTGGTATGCATCATGTGTTTGTGTGTTCAGAGTTGTCAACTTTGTCCAATAGAGCAAAAACACCTTGCAGTGCAGCAAGTGCTACAATACCAAGAGACAGCAGAGTGAGAGATACTTTGCAGACGCATAAACAAAACAGCAATAATTGAGGCTGTAAAAAAGTGGCAGGTTGAAGGTCCTGGAAGGTGAAGAGGTAGGAAGTTGTGGCATGCGCCTGTGTGTTTCAACTCCAAATGTGCATTTTAAACTTACCTCAGTGTTTGCCTTTATGACTTATCCTGAATATTAAAAATAGATCTTCATTTTATATAAATGAATTGATATTTGTTTAAGTTTCTGTCATTGTCATTTTTCTGTATTTTAAAATTAGTGAGCAAAAGGATACAACTATAAACTAAACAAAACTTAAAACATGATTTTGTGTGTGTGTGCGTGCGTGCACATTTTTTATGAGGTTGATCAAATTTATTAAACCAGCTACACAAAAAGGAACCATCGTACAAAGTCCTATTGATTGCAGGTACCTAACACCTACTGTGTGTGTGTGTGTGCGTGCGTGCGTGCGTGCGTGCAAGTAAACTGGCATCCACCTGTGATTGGGCAACGTACGCTTCCGTGGCTTCAGTTGAGCAGCCATGTCTTGTGTGTGCTCGTATGCTCTTTACTCGCTAATGTCTGCGTGCACACACGTAGCGCCCAGCTCCACTGCCAAATTCATTAAATTTGCATTACTCAGCCCGATTAGAAAATGCACCCTCCCTCCTGTGGAGAGATGAAAAGATGAGTGGCAGCACTGGAAAAAAAAAAAATCCAGCGAGACAGAGAGAAATGAGGACGGAGGGCGAAGAGGATGGAGGCAGCAGTAACCTGAGGATTAGACAAGCAGCCTCTTAAATAGAGGGCTGATTACTCTCCTTTCCACACTCTCCCACCAGCAACTTGGGGAAACTGCCTCTGCATGACGGTGTTGTCGTTGGACTTTCTGTAAGAGTCAGCTTTGTGCCACACACCGAGAATCCGTGGCTCGAAGGGGAAACTGTGTTGGCTGGATCACAACCTAATGCTGCGGTTGAGGACACTGAATTTGAATTACAGGCTGACATAATACTGAAATCATAATTAAACCCTGTGTAAAGAAGTCATAAATCGGAGTTCCCAGTTTGGCACTGCACAGAAATACATGTTATCATCCACCCTGTGAAACTTCTATGAATAAGAAATTCTTCTTCAAAGGCAGCATCTCTCCTTTATATGAATGTACAAAAATGCTTGCTTGCGAATTGTAGAAAAATAACCAAAACATCAGTTCAATGTCTTTAGCTTGTTGGCTCTGTACTTTAGCGTAGCCATCTCACTTAGCATAGTTGTCTCGCTTTACAATCAGTTACAGCAGAACTGGACGAGAAACTTCACCTCTGCACTTTGCAGACCAGTAAACACGAGTTTGTGCAAAACCACTTGCCAGAGATTCACACCTGTCTGTGAATGAGCCCAAACCTAACCCAGAAGTGGCCATTGCTGGTCTTTAGAAGGCCATAGTCCTGCATGGCTTCAGTGCATCCCAGCTTCAGTACACCCAATTGCAGCAAGGGCTCATTGTCAGCCTTTCTGTATTAAGTTCAGAACAACTTTGTCTGCAAAGGGTAAATCTTACAAACAAAGGAAGTTATCTGAAGGCTCATTGAGGGAGTTACTTGAGTGATTTTCCTGAAGAAAATCAACCACCCCAAAAAATACTTTTACCTATAAAGCTCTAAAAAAAACCTCACCCATCATCACTCAGTTTTGTAATCGAAGAAAACAAGAACAAGAAAGGAAGTGAGTACTGGCAAATGTCCAATGGCACCCCTAGTGAAAGAAGTAAAGTATTGAAATTTCCTCGGAAAAAAAAAATCACTCAAGAAACGGAGACAAAGAGTGGCAAAGCAACTGAGGGAGGGCGCAGAGGAGAGGAGGGAGAATCCTAACAGGGAAGTGCGTGACAGCAGAGATGAAAAGAAAGAAATGAAAATGCCACCAAATCAGAGGTGAACGTGCCGGAAAAGTGACAAAAAGTCAACGTGGAAAAATGCGTCAAACATTGGTGGGAAGAATGGATGGAAAGAAGGAAGGAGGAGGAGGAGGAGGAGGAGTGGAAGAGAGCACGAGGTGGGGGTGGTGAAACAGGAGGCTCCAGATGGAAGGTTTGCGATGCCGGGGCGGGCTGCCGAGGAAGTCATTAAGCAGCCATTTCATCTGCGTCTGCTTGGCTAGCGAGGAATCTAATTGCATCTGAGGAGAGGAGAGGAGAAATGCCAAAGTACATTTAGATCAAAGATAGAAGACACCAGAGAGCCTGTAGTCACCAGAACACCCCCCCACACACACATCCCCACCCCCTCATCTCATCCTCTCACACTTTGGCTCACTTTCTTCCCTTCCAACCCTCACTCTTTGCCCCCCTCACCCCCCCCTCACCCTCCATCCCCCAATCTTTCCCTCATTTTGCTCTCATTTTCTAAAATTTTACCATGCTTTTCCATGCTTTCATCGCCGCCCCCCTCCCCTTTTCTTGCGATTTCTCTGACTCCCACATCACCATCTCTACCACCACCCACAACCCTGCAGCGCTGGAAGAGGGTGTGGATGATGCATTGTGGGATTTTTTTCCCCCTCCTCCTAGTTCATGTTCGCTGTTTGATTCCTTCTCTATTGCCCTTCATAGCGGCTCACTCATTAGACTCATTAGTGACCGTTTACTGTGCCCCCTTGGCAAGGGACCACCTCCTCTCCTCTATTGTTAACTCTCACTTGCCTCCGTTGCACTTTTTCCATCACTCCTAATTGCCTTTCAAGCTGTAGTTGTTTTGACCAGGTTGCTACTACCAACAGCCCCCCCAGCCGTGATAAGTCACGAGTGAAGGACGCTGACGTCTTCACGAAGAAACAGATTCTCTTCTCCTCTGGAAAGTGTCAGGTGGTCGCGTCATCTCAACGTTTGATCGAATGGCACCAACGCATGACGGGGGGAATTCAACCCGTCCTCCCTCTCTTACCCCTCAGGAGGCAGAATCAGAGGCGCCACAAGACTTGGCGACATATGTGTGAATGGGTGAGCCAGGCAGGACAGTGAGCATCAGATGTACTGCATACTCAGCAGGCACCACGAGATTTTAAAGTTCCATCCAATTTTGTTTGTATGGCTGAAGAGGCGCCTCAAGCTCGCCCACCATTGTTGCATTGGTAGCTGCTGAAGCCCTACTCTATGCTGCAGGCTGAAGGCACCCCGGGGTGGGTACGTTCATCCCTAATTGGGGTCACCTGTTGTATTGCAGCAAGCTAGCGCAGAGCCACCTCAGCTCACCTGTTTGAATGATTGGTCAACCTATGATGAGAATATGTTGCAGGCGCCAGGTGTCTTTGCTTCATGATTGGAATATGACATTTCTCGTGGTTCATGTTTTGAGGCTAATCTTTGAGGGTTTCTTGCTTACATGCAGGCAATGCAACTCGTTGCAGTGGAGGTTCAGGAAGACCCAGTGCAGCAAGTGTCTGCTTATTTTATTTTAAACTGTACGCCACAGATGTACAAGTGCATTTTGTTTCACTTGTAAATGTCGGTGTTACTCTTTATTTACAAAGAAATAAGGAGTCGCTGCTGTCGCTGCGGTGACATGCGCTGGGTCGAGGCGTCAAGAGACTTGCAGTGGGGAACAAGGCACAGGAAAAGAGTGGCTAGCCAGCGGCTGTCCATAAGGGAAACACAAGCTCAAGCGGCCAAACAACCACGTGAACACAGTCGTGGAGCTCAGGTGGAACCCAGACGCAGGTGTGTCACTGCCAGCTCCCTTGGCCAGCCCCGCCCAGCCTGACACACGCAGCCCACAAAGGCAGCACACACCAACCAAACGCAACAAGATACTCGAGAAAGTGAAAGTTCACAGAGCTGACAGGAGGGCCAAACATGAGCGGGCCCACACTGGGGAGCAACGGAAACTTCAAACTAAAAGGCAGTTTTTCCATGTCTGCTATGGATTGGATAAAGATTTCTCTTATAGTTTTGTTCTGTAACAGAAAAAAAAGGAAGAAAACTTACTCTTGCCCACCTCGGAGCAAATGGAGCCTTTAGCCTGCGAGTGATGTACAGATCAATACCAGAGTATCAATACATCCGATACTAAATGTGCCCATTTCAGAATTGATTCTCAGTGGTAAAACATCAATCTTCGGGGCTGCATTTTTGAAATACAGAAAAAAAACAGCATGTTGGTATTCAATTTCTCAAAGATCTCAATTTCTCATATTTATTTATTTTTTTTACAATTTTCCCACAGCCACCAGTTCTCTGTCAAACACACATCAAATTTCAGGCGGGGTGGTGGCGTGTCGGGGGTGGGAGGGACATCACCACCCGGAGGGCAGGTGCTGAATGAGAAGGTACCGAGAGCAGAGCAGAGCACTAAACACACTGTGAGTATTCGACAGCTGAGCCGTCGAACGACCACAGAGGACGCAATCTGGAGCACCGGTGGAGGGAGACTGACGGTAGGTAGGCAGGTGCGTGAGCACCAGCTCCTCTCGGTCGGCCCCGCCCAGCCTGAAAGCACGGAGCGCAAGACAGGAAGCCAACAGGAAGCTCAAGAAGCCAAGACACCCGGTCGTGACACTCTGAAAACTGAAAACACTTCCTGAAAATTGGAAAACCGGACCAAACCCAGCCCCAGAAAAAAACCCCACAGGTGATGGGAATCCTGCGAAGGCCTGTCGGACCTGACAAAGGTGTGACCATCCATCCCCGTGTAAAAAAAACCTGATTAACACGTCGAGCTGCGGGCGCACGAGGGGTCGATCGACCTCCCGGCGCGCCGAAACTCAGACAGCTACTTGTTAACGGACTCAAACGTGGCGTGTCGTTAGCCGTGATTGCAGGCTCCACACGAGTGAAGAGTGGAAAGCGCTGTGGAGCTGATGGTGGTAGTGGTGGTAGGGGGGTTAAAATGAAGCAGACAAGCAAAAAAGATAAGCGAGAAAAAGCGAGACAACTCGAGATGGAAAATTAGCTGTGTGGAAAAAATAAAAAATGTGGACACGAGGTGGAAAAATACAAGAACAGAACAGAGGCAGGCGAGCACGTGTGATAACCAAACTCTTCCACCTGTGAAATAATACAAATATAAAAAGATATGCTGGCTTATCACTTTCCCCCCTCCTTCCCCGCGCCCCCCCTCCTCTTCATCTCTTTTGTTCCCTTCTTCCCACGGTGCGTCGCCAGGAGGCAGAGCAGCGGCGCCTCTAATGTGGCTGCTATCAGTTAGGGCTATGATGTCTTTGTCCTCTTTTGCCGTGCAGTCTATCTCCCTGTCCCACTTTGTCGTGAACGAATATTGCCTTCTGAAAAAAGTTCATCCAACTTATTGAGAAAGTTTAGGGGGGGGTTGGGGGGGGGGGCTGAGAGTACAACACAAATCTGGGGAAAAGAAAGTGACGACATCCTGAAATAAAATGTTCAAAATAGGGGAAAAGATGAGATTGTTGATGCTGATGTTCGGCATCAAGTGGAGTGAAACACGTGATCCCAGAATTCAATGTCAGAAAATCCCCCCAAAAAACAGTATTTTTATCCTATTGAGTGAAATGCAAGCAGGCTTACTCAAGACATCCAGTCTCCGGCACAGCATGTCATTGTTTTGAGGGGAAAAAAAGGAGCACGCAAGACGTGACGGCAGAATGGGAAACAGCTCATGACCCAAAATCATCCCACCTCATCTGTCAAACGCCGGCGTCGGTTCCGGCGGTGGCCGGGCCGTCGCGTGGCTGCCGGCAAAACTGGCTGGCTGACATTTATTGATGATTGCGCTGCCGTCTGAAGTGACGGAATAAATGCAAAGCCATCTGTGTATTCAGATTCAGCCCGAACGCATCAAAATTCATCGGGCGACGTTTCATCATTCAGGCACAATTCGTGGAGAGGGACGGAATCTCCCACGCGGTGGCTTTCGCATTGATGGAAACCTACTGGAACGCGCAGGAGGAGCAGAGCCTCGCGGTCTGGACTGCGCTCGCTGCGTGCAAGTTCAACTTCTGCTTCACACTCAGGAGAGAAAACAAATGATTGACAAAAAAATGGATGTGTGTGGACTGGTAGAAGGGCTGCAAACTGTCACATCCATGCAAGAAGAAACACTTAAGCCTGATGAACAGAAGTTTTTCACTTGAGGGTCTCAGCAGAGCAGGGTCCTCCCTGCTGGCCACTCCTGCTTATTGCACCCTTGTCTCTGCCAACACATCTGGCTCCTTTCTCAGGCTTGGAAGACACCATGTTCTGGCAACACGGGTTGGACAGGTCTACCTGCTTCAAGCAGATTACAAACCTATTAAAACTAAACCAGGTAAGTCACAGTGGCCAAGGAGGGCTCCTAAAAGTTACTGCTTCAACACTCATCAATCTGTGCTTTTCAATCTGACGCCACCACTGCCAGTGTGGTTCACTCAGTAGCTTTGGTGTTGATGCCTCGTGTCGGTTTTTTCGCTGAAACACAAATGCAGTGAAATATCATTCACACTGTCCAGTGATATATTCGGCAAGACTCAAATAGTTGTGGACAGCAGCCACGAGGAACGACCAGGGAACATGACTGCCATAGAAAAATAGCTGCCACGGAACATGGCAAAGACTAAATACCATCTGTTAGCGAAGCCGTCCGGGAGAACGGAGGACCGAGAGAATCACTTTGACATTTAACTCGCAAATTATTATTGGCTCGGGGGAGGGGGGGGGTTCACAGTTTTTACACAGAACGGAATCAGATTTTCACCTGTTGTGTGACACACATTACAATGCTTTTTGAACTTTTAGCCTCCAAGACGCTCTGTGAGAATGAATGCTTCCGAATGATGCATCAAAGATCCCAGTTTTGCTTCAGAATTCCAAAAAAGAAGTCAGCGACAGCAGGAAATATCGCTCTCACGCCGGCACAAAACCACAACATTGGACACTGTCTCAATCTGGACTGCACCAAGCCCACAATTAGTACCGTGACGATGCAAAAGATTTCATGAGAATTGATAGTGTGGCTTGGGAATCAATGTGCTCCTTGCTGCTATGTTGCTTTTCTTGAATAAACACAGGAAAGACCTTCCTCTTTCACCCTGTTAAACTTGCTAGTGATTCTCTTGCTTCCTCTCTCCCCCTCTCTCTCTCTCATGACAGTACTGCTGTCGTTACTGCAACACCAACTGTATATTTTAATACTAATCCCCACATACCATCAGAGAGAGAAAGAGGTGTGATTGTTACAGTAATCCCTTGGGATCCCTAATGGGCCAAAGTGAATGAGAGCGGAGGATTAGGGGGGCTGTGACGGCCAATATATTCCGTAATTAGCCAGTTAACAGCCTCGGCGATGGCAGGATTACCCGGGTCTTAGCTGAAAACTTGACAGAGGCTACAAATGACTGACAGATTGTGCGGCACCGGTGAGGAGGGACCCGTTGAAATGCAGGGGGGGTGGGGGGGGGGGAGAAAAGAAAGTCAATGGAGCGAGAAATTGGAGAAAGAATTAACATTTTTCCATAGTTTAACTTGTCATTTGGCCAGGACGTTTGAGATTTGAGCAAAGCAATTGATGCGTCTCTCAATCCTGACTGAAGGGAACTGAAGGCTCGGACTCCATGGGAACTGTATGTATCTAATGATCCTGACGAGTGCAAAACTTTGCTTAACTTCAAGTGAATGTTTCAAATGTTAAATGGCAGTATTCAATGTCAATCAAAGGCAAGCCAAGTTTATTGATGGATCCAGGCTTTTACAAAGAGGTGACACTGACAGGTACCTCTCACCTGACCATAGCTGTTCATTAGGAAGGGTCCACCTACGTGCTGTCACAGTGACTTAGCCAATGCTTTATAGTGGTCAGTTCGAAGATGTCGAAGGGCTGCTGGGGCTGGGGCTGAGCGCCTCACCAGCAGCTCTGCGTTTAGAGTGAGTTAATACGGGAGTGAAAGGCTGATTATGTATTGCTGCACTGTGCATGTCCCAGAAAAACACCTTCGTACACAAACATGTCACTCCACCCATGTCAGGAAAAAAACGGTTTGATGCATCGGAGCCTCACAGCGAAGTGGCCACAGGGACATAAATTAGACTGTCCAGGTGCAGTTCGTCAAGTTGGCAGTAGGTGGAGGAGCTACGCGTATTTTGTCACTCCGCGATTGCTCCTAATTGAAGTTGAGTGCAGCCGTGGTGACAGAAGACAAACAGACGTGACCCTTTTCTTCCACTTTTTGTTTCGGACTTGGCACAAACTTACAACCGAGAGACAATAACACTTCATAATCCTTCGTCGGGCGTGTGTGTGAACACCACTTAAGACTTTAAGCTGTCTCGCTCCGCTATGACAGCATCTGACTGGTAATTTAGCCGCGTTTATTGTCATTAAAGGCGATTTCCTGTGTTATTGTGTTTTTTTTTTCATTTGGTACAATCACGCCAAATGGTGGGATAAAATGTTTTATCTACCTTCCTCCTGGTGGACCTTCGCTCTAATACTCCCTCACAGTAATAATAAGATTATATAGATTGAACACTTCTGTCATTTATCTCAGAACCAAACAACGAAAAAAGACTCGGCAGTTGTTTTCTTTCTGAGCCTCGCAGGGTTATCCATCAGCTCAAAATGCAATTTAGAGGCGTGCGATGTTCAATTATCAGTGGAGCAATGTCTGAATACTTTGTCCGTCGTGTTACTTTCGCGGAGGAAATCACGCTTACTCGTACCGATTCGGGCGCAAAGTGCGTGGCGACGGCAGCGGCAGCGGCGGCGCCGCCAGACAACGCCATTTCGTTCCAGGTAATTGAGTCTCGCGTCCCAAAAAACTGTGACACCTGTTTTTGTTTGATGGGACTGATGTTTATTTGAGCAGCATGCATATTTTAACATATTGTCACAGTGGCACTTGGCCCCGCTTCACTTGAACACGCCCGCCTTTTACAGCGATGCCAATTCGGGAGTTCAGACAGAAACGTGACAAACAACAATAAAAACAGGCTCTCTTTCATCCCATGCACAAGTCTATCAGCTTTTAGGTAAACATGCAAATAATAGATGCATTTTTTAAAAACTTGTTCTGGAAACTTGCTTTCTCGTCAATATAAAGCTTGTTCCATTGCAGCAAAATCTGTAAATATGTGGCGATATTTCCTTTATTTGTCTGTTTCCTTTAGTAATGATGTTTCTCAGGCCTGAAAGTGTCTCAGCAGCCAAAACATGTATGTAAACAACAAGGTGTGTAAATAACTTGGTTTATTCTGGAACAGTTACAAGTTGTGAGAAGGAGGCACAACCTGCACAAAGGAGCAGTAAGAGAATCCAAGTGAATCCCATACATTCCATATTTATTCCAGTTAGGGAATCTTGCTGATAGCTTCTATGTTTCACAGAAAACAGCAGCAGCACTATGAACTCTCAGGTTGAGTTGTAGTGCTCCCCCAGCGGATAGGTATAAGATGGGACCCTCGGCTCTGCCTGATCTGACGTTGTGAAATGATATTGTCTTGTCGTATGTCAGTTTTGATCAAACAGACTTTGCCTTCAGTTTCATGGGTTCCCCTTTTTTGAGTTGGAAAATGTGTGATGGTGATTGGCTTCACTGCAATGTTTAGGTAAAGCAGCACACAGTCTAATTTCAGGCCAGTTCAGGTGCTCCCAGTGAGCCACGGTTGGGATGCACCGCTTTATCTGCGAAAATAGTTGTTTTACGTACTGACAATGACTGAATGCTCAAGTCTAGTTCACAAACAGTCAATCCTCACTCCAAAGACCACTTCAACACTGAGCTCAGGCCTTGGGGCCTTTCTTTACACTGTATTTGTGGAGAATGCGGCTCGGATGGTGTCGGTCTTTATGGTTTAAAAAGAAAAAGAAGCCCAATCAAGATCACAGGCGGCAAACAAGACCATCAGTGACAGTGATACATTATAATTGATTTTCTGGTACAATTTCTCCCAAACTCTGTCTGCACTTGTGACGATGAAATAAATTATTATCGCCATCATTTGGTGTGTGTGGGGGGGGGGGGGGGGGGGGGGGGGGGGGGGGGGGGGGGGGGGGGGGGGGGGGGGGGGGGGGGGGGGGG
>JAUESF010019287.1:0-10990 GCA_032274765.1 Malacoctenus tetranemus | reverse complement strand
ACACACACACACACACACACACACACACACACACACACACACACACACACACACACACACACACACACACACTACTTCAGAAGTAGTCCATTAGTTTCTTTCTGTTCCCTCTGAAGTGGGTGGAGTGACATTATCTCGGGTAGCCTGCAGCAGTCTTCTGCATCGCTTCCCTGCACCACGCAGTTTCCCCCCGAGACAGGGTCAGAGCTACGAGAATGAAATGTGTCACACACTTCAGCTCAGGACCTAACAGGCATTCAGAGTGTCAATCTTGCAGTTTGAAGTCAATCAAAAGGTTAGTTTTTCATGACATTGAACAAACAAGATTGAATTGTTAATAATTGTGATGAAGGGGTTTTGACATTTTCAAATGTTATAAGTTGGTCTGAAACCAAACAGTGGTGTGTCTCAGATGGAACAGAGAAGCCAATCAACCTCCTTCAATACTGATAATAAAGGTGAATCGGTGAATAACACATTGATTGATGTGGAGCTGAAGAAGAGTTGTGACACTTGCCTCTGCACTGATCACTTTGCATAAGGTCACTGGACCTTCTGACCAGCAGGTGCAATGACTTATGGATCAGCTGCTTTTGCTGCTGGTATGTTTATTGACAATGTGAAATACCGTACAGCTCAAATGATGTACAAAGATGAAAGCATGATTTTTCTTGTATGGTTTTGTTTAGCCTTCCATCTGCTGAAAAAAAGTTTCCTCAAATACTGATATGCAAAAAACTTATGCAATAACTTCAAACTCTTGTATAATTTGGCTATTTTTTGAAAAGAAGTCCAATCACTACATATTTTACAAAGTTTGTAGGACTGAAATGATGATTTGCTCCACCTGCTTGTTTGGACACAAAACTCAAGAACAGATGGCTCGTTGCGTTTGGTCTTGTTGCCCTAAGTGGGTGCGGTCTGTACCTGCACCGAGGAGAGGTGACAGAAGCCGTTGAGCGGGAAGCGGATGATGTGTGAGGAGTTCTGGTTCCAGCTGCTGCTCAGAGAGTTGGCCACAATGTCCCTGACCTCCGGGAAGACCTCCTCCAGTACGGCCCGCTGCGTGCTCAGGCTGATCCCCTCCCCCAGCTCCGGGGCCATGTGGACCACCACACACTGGCTCTCTGGGCACATGAAGCCACGTTCCCGAGCAGTCCTCCAGCGCTGCAGCTCGGCCTGCAAAGGAGCCAGCTGGAAGAAGGAGGCCTCTTCATAGAGTAACGAGTAGTCCTGCCAGCACACAGAGCACACACATGGAGACAGGCTCCCAAATGGAAACACTACGAACTCTCACAGGGTTCTACTGCTGACATTTACACTGTTTGTAAATGTCAGCAGCAACAAACAGTCTGAGAAGATGTAGACTGGGAACTACGATCAACTGCAGGAATGACAAAGAATAGACTATGTTTAAGGCAGCTTGAACATATTGTAGTTGTCACTGATTAAATTAACAGGCTTTGCTCAGCAAACACACATTTAAGCCAGGGGTGGGCACTCCCGGTCCTGGAGGGCCGCATTCCTACACAATTTCGATGTGTCCCGGCTTCAACAGCTGATTGCAATGAGGCTCACAGGGCTCCAGCACACCTGAATCTCTGCAGAACACCTGACAACCAGTCTCATCACAATCAAGTGTGCTGATGCTGGAATATTTTTAAAGTATCATTATCAGTGAAACTGAACTGACTTGATAGGGTCAGTGAAGATCACTGAAGGGCGTGGCTGATCCTATCACCCCCCCCCCCAAGCACCCACACATGTTGCAGTGAGTGCACTAAAGTTAAAATCCTAAAGAAACTTCTTTTCTTTGGCAGAAGTTCCACTTGTTGAACAAGCGGAAACACTTATTTGTCAGCATGTTTCACAAGTGCACAATATGCTTGTGAAACTATCAGCTTGTTAGGAAAAAGCTAAAATGAAAGTGCTCTTTATTTAGTCTGTTTATCTTATCTGTTTATCATGAACCCTAAAAATGTAATAGAGATCAGAGAAATGTTAATTTCTGACTCTGATGAACTTTGTCATTATCATTATTATTTCGCCCTTTAAAAATGCACCCCCCACTTCATGTTTGCAGCATTTTTCTCTCTCAAAGCCCTTTTAAGAATGCGTGCTGTGAACGATGTGGACTCCACCATCTTTGAACCAGTTAGAAGAGTTAAATTTTTCCCTGTTATGTGGTTATTTTTTTCGTTGCTGGGACACACTGCGGTGCAAACTGTGCTAGTACCTGATCAGAGCTCTAGACAGACACTCACATTGAAGTCATCAGGGATGAGGAGTTTGGAGGTTCGCAGGAAGTTCAGTATGTAGCGGAACATGGCGCCGTCTCGATCGATGAAGTAGTGCTGCTTCATACTGTCCAACACGATGGGCTCTGTTCCACTAAACAGCCGACCGATTCTGACCCCAAAACACACACACACACGCACACACATAAAGGTTTCATCAATGTTCAACAACCGAACACATCCAATCTACTTCATCTGATTGCAGCATTTTGTAGAGTTGCTGTGAAACATTTATCGCGAACAGAAGTAAACCCGGCTTAAAAACTACCAGGAATAACCTGAAACTCTTCAGACTCTTCAAGCCGTAACAGTTTAAGGTGAAGGTGTAAAGTGTGCTCAATAATCTTAGAACAATGTAAAAAAAAATTCCAACACACTCATGTTGTTTATTTTGGTCATCTGATCATTTTACTCAAAGTAAAAGTCATGATAGAGTCAAAAACCTAACCCTAACCCAGCAGACTACAGCATGTGCATCACATAATGCTACTTAGGTGCTAGAAGCTAACATTAAGCAGAAAAGTTACTTAAATGTAGACTATATAATTAGATCACTGTATTTCTTTTCTTTTAAACAAAAGGTAAAGTTGTCACTTAAAAGTGAACATTTCAGTTCAAAGAACAGATGACCCTCTGAACTAGACCCCAGGTTAAGGGCTTCAGGTTACTTTAGACTTAGAGTCTGACCAAGTCAGTTCTGTCAAGTAAAAATGGACTTGGTGAAATAAGGTATTGAACCATCAACCTCTGTGTTAAAAAAATCACTTGCTCAGTGCTCAGTGCACCTCTGTCTTTCTTCACTGCCATCACCTGTGTTCAATTAAGTCTCCACTCTCTTTGTGTGTATGTGAGTGAAAGCCTCACTATGGTCTGTGCAGGATTGCTGTGCTATCCTTTGTGTTTTGTGTGTGTCCCAAATCCCAAGCTTCTGTCTCAGGTCGTCTCTTTAGATGCTGCTTCTGGATGACTGACTCATTTGTAAGCATCATGTGTTTGTGTCCCGTTGTGACCGTGTTAACGTCATTCTTACAGAGCTGCTTCAGTTCAGTTGTGGTCCAAGCATTTCACTTCAGAGGAGGATTTTTAAAAGCCATTTAAAGGAATAGTTCACCCAAAGAATAGTGTGCCTTCATTTTCTACTCACCCCCATGCTGAACAACACTGTGAAGCACTTTTTTGACATCTCAAATGCAGCTGGAGATCTGGGAGGTTTCTTGTTATCTGCCCACGTTCAAATAATGGAGGTCAACTGGGCCCAAGCCAAAAATGTCCATAAAAGTTCACAAAAACTTGTCAATATTCCTCCAAACTGCTCGTCCAATGTAATCCAAGTGTCCTGAGTGGGTAGCGTCCATAATTTACTTGAAACGAAATCATTTAGAATGTTTTTAGAGCCTAAACAGTAGTAGATAGTTTCCTCAAAGTGTGCGCCTGTGAGTTCACGACACTATCGGAAACCACAGCGGACCACATCAGATGAGAGTCCGCATTCAGCGTCTACTGTGCCGATAATGAACACACTTGAACCATCTTCTTAATTTCACAGCGAAAATGACTAATCAACAGCTTTTACCAACTCTGAGAGATGCTAACCTCGTGCTAGTCTGGCTCACAGCAGAATATAAACAGAAACAGCGGAAGTTCTTCTTCTATGGCTGCATTATCGGTTCGCTGTGCCGATAATGCAAGCGTAGAAGAAGAACTTCTGCTTTTCACCTGTTTTTGGATCCTCCTCTCCAGTACCCTGGAATAGACTTTCCCAGGCAGGCTGAGGAGTGTGATCACCCTGTAGTTGAAGCACACCCTCCGGTCCCCCTTATTGAAATGGGATACCACCACCCTGGTCTGCCAGTCCAGCGGCACTGTCCCCGACCATTACGTGATGCAACAGAGGCGTGTCAACCAAGACAGCCCGGTGACATCCAGAGACTCGCGTTACTCAGGGCGTATCTCATCCATCCCCGGAGCTTTGCTGTCAAGGAGCTTGCGAACCACCTCAGTGACCTCAGCCCAAGTGATAACTGAGTCAACCTCTGAGTCCACAGCCTCTGCTTCCTCTACAGAAGGCGTGTTGTGGGATTGGGGGGATCCTCAAAGTATTCCTTCCACCTCCCGACAATATTAGCAGTCGAGGTCAACAGCTCCCCACTTCCACTGCAAACAGTGTTGGTGGGGTACTGCTTCCCCCTCCAAAGGTACCGGATGATTTGACAGAACCTCTTTCAGGCCGACCAATGGTCTTCCTCCATGGCTTCCCCAAACTCCTCCCAGGCCCAAGTTTTTGCCTCCACAACAGCCTGGGCCACCGCACACTTGGCCTGCCGGTGCGTGTCAGCTGCCTCAGGAGTTCCGTAGGCCAGAAAGGCCAGATAAGACTCCTTCTTCAGCTTGACGGCAGTCCTTACTTCCAGTGTCCACCACCGGGTTCAGGGATTGCTGCCATGACAACCACCTGAGACTAGGGATGCACCGAAATGAAAATCTACAGCCAAAGCCGAATAACATTAAAATGTTTGGACAAACACTGAATATTAAATGTGGTTGTTCAGTTTTTCACATTTTTTTCAAATATTGCATAAATAGCCTAGAATAAATTTGTAGACATTTTTCAATCAAAATAAGTATTAATTGAGGATATTCTGGCATTTTTAAATATTCCAGCAACCTTTGCTTTTCAAAATGCAAAGTTTTTCATTTACGTTAGGACTTCAAACAAAACATGCATCGAAAGAAATAAAATACAATTCTCTTTCGATAGATGGGCTGAACACTTTTTACAAACTGCAAATCTTTGCTCGCTCTCCCACCAGGGTTGAGCATCGTTTGCATTTTAAGGATTCTGATTCCGATTCTGAGTCCCGCTATCGCTTCCTGTTCAAACGATTCGATTCTGACTCTTTGAGGTGCAGGAGAGAAGAAAAAACAAAATCATTTTTTTCATTTGAAAAAGCCTTTACACGGCCATTTTTATTTATCACAATCCATTAGTGAAACACTCCCTTGTAGGGGTGCATACTTTGGGTTTATTGAATGGATCATATCCCTGCAAACACAAAAACAAACAAAAGATGTCTTTTAGTCAAAAAAAAAAATCCTTTTTAATCAGAACATAAAAGCAAAGTGCAATTAATACACACTGTTGGAATTCTGTCCTTATATTGACCTTCTACCCAGAATTCCTGTGAGTTCGTTAATTGGATTAAAACGGAGTCATTAATCAATTCAAAAAGTGAGTATTTTACTTTGCCAATCAAAGAATAATCTTACAAACAGAATCAAATCTGCAGTTGCAGAGCTCTGGGTCAAATTCTCCCTGACAGTCACACATCAAGCGCGTCTTATGCTCAGCTGAGAAAAGATGCCTAACTGTCCCGAGCTCGGTCTTCTCATCCCCTTGATCCCTGGTCAGGTTCCATCATCTCATCTGTCATTGGCAGGGGGCATTTTCGAATCATTGCAGGATCAGTTTCCAGACACATGATTGGCTCCTTCACAAGTGTCCGCAGCGCTCAGTCACTCCTGTCCATCTCCAGGAAGTGTTGTAAACTGCTGTGGGAGTTGCAGCTGTGACCTGCCCTTCTGGCAAGACTGTTTATTACTTATTACTAATTGGTGATCAGTTGACAGCTCAGCCCCTCTCTTTACCCGAGTGTCCAAGACACCTGGCCGGAGGTCAGAAGACAGAACCACAAAGTTGATCATCAACCTCCTGCCTCAGGTGTCCTGGTGCCAAATGCAGTGATGGAACACCCTTGTGCTCGAACATGGTGTTTGTTATGTATAAACAGTGGCAAGCACAGAAGTCCAACAACAGAACACCACTTGGGCTAAGATTAGGAAGGCCATTCCTCCCAATCACACCTCTCCAGGCACTACTGTCATTGCCCACGTGGGCACTGAAGTCCTCCAGTAGAACAATGGAGTCCCCAGCAAGGGCAGCGTTCAGTACCCCCTAGTCACCCCCTGAGCTCGGCTCATGAATGTCAATGAAAATTATTTCTTATGCTTTTGAATCCTCTTTTTTCTGTTTTAGTTTCATTTACTGATTGCAGTCAGTATGTACACAGGATTTACCAGCAATGGTGGGGGGCTCAGGATGATGCTGAGCCTGGGTTTTCATATAATCACATAATGCCACATAATGCTGGTGTGTTTCTCACCTTGACTCCCGGTATTTGGTAAGCGTAGCCAGGCTGCTGGTGTACATGTGTCCTCCGACATCGATGTGAACGGGGGCGTTGGCTTTGGTGAGTTGTGCTGGTGTGGGGATGCCAGCCAACCCCTGTGGGGACACGGGGGACACAGAGGCCAGTTGCTGAATGGATATACTGCTGCCACTGCTCCAACTGCCTCCGCGGCTGTCCTGGGAAACACAACATAAACACACCACGTGTTTGTGCTGCTACCTGTTCCTGCACACAACATGTAGTGAAGGGAGATGTGGGCACGACCTTCATCCACGTGTCCACATGACCTCCAGCATGGTTGTTGGATAATTGTTCTTTCCTAAGCCTTGCAAAATTATAGTGATTATTTTCAGGGTTTTTTTTCTTCCTATTTTCCTTTTTCCTTAAAAAAAAGTCATTTAAGCCTTTCTTTGAGTGCTCAGAGTGACAATGTAACTATAACAGCTTTTTGTTAGCAATGTGCATATGAATGGGACAATGTGCTCTTTCTTTTTCGGAATCGGAATCAGAAATCGCTTTATTTTGCCAAATGTACAATGTACACAGGAATTTGACCTGGTAACAGCACAACAGAGCAACAAAAACAATAAATTCGAAACAACAATAAAAATATGACAAACAAATAAATAGATAAAATATGTGCAATTTGAATGGATGAAACTTCCAGCATGAAATGACAGCTAATTGACCAGGAGTATATATAGAATGGCAGGAATGAGTGTTGTAATTAAATGTTCTTTAAAAGTGTGTTGGAGTGGCGGGGCTGGGGGACTGAGACGTCCTTATTTAAGAGGATGGTGGTCTGGGGGATAAAAACTGTTCAAGTGCCTGGTGGTTTTGGTTCTGATGGACCTGAACCAGCAACCTGAGGGGAGGCGCGGGGGAGTGAGCTGGGTGAGACGGGTCCCCCACTATCCTCCAGGCCCTCTGCTGGGATCCTGTTCGAGGCCTGTGAGGCAGCTCGCTGTTTGCACAATATGCTCCAGTCTGTTGGTATGGGCAGAGGATATAGGGTACCACAAAGAAATGGAAGAGGTGAGGATGCTCTCATTGGTGGCTCTGTAGAGGTGGTCAGAGCCCGCTGAGTGGGCAAAATGGTTAAGTAAATCTATTGCCTGTTTCATCTCAAAAGATCTTTGCCCCTACAGCGATGTGGAAAATGAAGGCTTCAGATACATGATGCATATGATTGAGCCAAGGTACATCAAAGCCATGCTGCAACTTTACAAAGAGACGAAAGTTAACATTGACTCAATGTTAGGGTGACTATACAGCCTGTTTGCCTGAACATTACCTACTTTTTGGGCATACTGTTACGGACGGCGCTTGCCTCCTCCTCCTTTCTGTCTGTGGTGCTGGGGGCAAGAGAGGAGCCTGCCTGCGCCTGCCCTTTTTGTATGCAGGTGTGAGTGTTTGTGGGCAGTTGTGACTCATTGGTTCCCAGCTCCAGAGTGGACGACAGCGAGGGAGGCGCGACATTTCCTGCCGGTCTGGTAGGTGGGACGGACTGGGGGAGGAACCATTCCCTAACGAGGCTGCTACAAAACCTGCCAGCAACAGACAACGAGGCGCTGATGTGCAGCGCACCACGGAACTGTGTTGGAAAGAGATTGCTTTAACCAGTGTTGGTAAAACCCTGTGTGGGTCCAGTTATCTATTGTTTAGTGTCCCTCGGACATCAGGGGTGCCGCGTCACCGAGTTTTGGTTGTACCTGCTCTTTTGTTTGGTGTGCCTCAAGTTTTGTTTCACCAATCTTTGTGTAGGACTCTACCTGGTGCTTAAGGTAGTGTTAAGTTCTCCTTTTGAGAACTCTCTGTGTTCTATTTTATTTTGGTTGAGTGGCACCTCTTGGTCCATCTTTTGGTTTAAGTCTCGCTTTGTATTGTTTGTACGTCGTTTGATACCCTTTTTGTTTAATAAATCCCCTGAACTACTACCACCAACTGCGGGTTTTTATGTTACTTTTTCCCTGTAGAGCCGGGTTTATGAGTGGGGGGGTTTTGTAGAATATCATAAAATGTACCGGTTTACCTCATTGTTTCACTGACATTCAAAACTTTAAATGCAGCCACTGCCTACTGGCATTACTCCGGTGTACTTGTCTTGATGACACGAAAAACCAAGGAAGACCTATCAAAATAAAAGAAACAAGGAGCTGCCCATGTGTTGTAACGAGCCACTAAAATGCCAAAACGTCAGTGAAGTGTCCCAGTCGAATTGCAGAGAAAATATCCTGCATTCAGTTGAGGCTGTGATAAATGGGAAGCATTATGCTTGCTTGATTGACTGATGTGAAAACGTTCAGCCCATTTTAAAAAAACGTTTGTCTGAGGAATTGGGGGTGAAGGATTTAAAGGCATACTTACCTTTGTTGCGATTTTATATTTTTTTTTACTTGCAATTTCAAAATTTTCCTAACAGACATGTGGGAATAAAATCTTATTATATGTTCATGTTTTTCTGATAGAAATCTGACCAATCATAAAATTCGCCCGAATGGAATGATTGTTCGAGATTTGTGTCAATTATCCGTCACCCTATGAACTCCCCCCCCCACCCACCCACCCACCCGTCACCAAGCACTGTCTCCACTCCAGCCTCACAGAGTGGTAGGAAAGGCTTTCATAGGTTTGAAGAAAAAAAACAAACAAAACAACCTAAAATGAACAACCAAAGCCAGCTGTCAGGACGAAAGAGGACTATTGAACACAAAACTACAGGAAAGGCACAACTTGATGTGACAAGGAGCAAAACTCGTGTCAATGTCGGCACTACTTTGGAGTAAAGGCGGAGAGTGATGCAGCTTCATCCTGACCTGAGAAGAGATGAGTTGATGGCGGAGACATAGTATGTATATTTATAATTTTAAGCCCCGAGAACTAAAATGATTCAATGGAAAAATATATCTCTTTTATTGGGTGTGTAACCAAAGTGGTATAAGTTCTTCATTTTTTGTTTAAAGTCCCACCAAATCCCGATTAAACAATGAAAATCTTCGCTTTATCATGTTTAAAGTATGTTCAGTAATCTCCTAATAGTCCAGATTCAATACCTGTACTGTCCCTTTTAAGACGTCGCCTGTTGATGACATCAGCGCTGCGCCTTTCTCGCCCCGGCTGTAGGGCTCTTAGTCCGCGCATGCTGTCTGAGAGGAGGAGCTGCTGACCTGTTTGAAGCGAGCTGCATGTTACAGAACATTTTATTTCATTTGTGCAGAGGCTGTGAGCAACTTGACTGCCATAAAAGAACAAACAACATCTGTCGTTGATCCAAGCCCCTTCTTTAACATCACAACCCAAAACACAACGCAGAAATACAGAAATTCACGAGTGTGGACTCGATTAAGAACTTTTATCAGAGCACACAAAGACACACTTGCCAGAAAAAGACTCTCGGCGAGAGAGACATGGTGCTGACTTAAAGGTCCTCAGGGTACTCAAGCAGTGGGACACACTGGAAGTTCGAGATGGTGTGTTGTATAGAGTGTCAAAGGTCCCGATGTCTAAACAGAAAAGGTTTCAGTTTGTCCTGCCTCATAACCTACGGGACTCAGCACTGTCTGGTATCCATGACCTGGCAGGTCATCAAGGCCAGGACCGTACCCTCTCACTTTCAAGGCAGCATTTTTATTCCAATTTTCTTTATTGAAATTTGAGCGAGGCATACAAAAAGGAACATCAGTACAGTTATGTGGATAGGAAAAAAAATACAGTTGGATGCCAATAACCCCCCTAACCCCCCTCCCCATCCAGGTCCAAACACACTAAGCATACACTCACATATATCCACATCATAATGGTTGTATAGAAGTAATTATAACCAATTAAGGGATAACCTGCACACAAACAAAAACACGGAGACAAAAACAAAAAAGAAAAAAGGGGGTTGAAAATAAAAGGTAGCAAAGATAACAACAACAACAACAACAACAACAACAACAACAACAACAACAACAACAATAATAATAATAATAATAATAAAACAAAAATGAATAATTAGCCAGCCGCAGAATCAGTGTCCGGTACTAGTGTGATGGAGTCTGTCAGCAAACAGAAGGGTTTCCAAGTTTCTTCAAATTTTTTAAGAGAGCCTGTCAGTGAGAACCTGATTTTTTCTAGATTTAAGTTCAATAAAACTTCCCTCAACCACTGGCTGTGAGATGGAGGGTGAGGCAACTTCCATTTAAGTAAGATTAACCGCCTCGCGAGCAAAGTGGTAAAGGCCAGGGCCTTTTTAAGGGGACCAGAGAGCGTTGTGATGGGAGGGATGCCAAAAATGGCTGAGAGTGAGTTTGGAGATATTGGTTCGTCATAAGCTTGACTGAGAGTATCAAAGATCTCCCTCCAGAACTCCTCTAGCTTTGTGCATGCCCAAAACATATGTGTATGATTAGCAGGTGATTGGCCGCATCTATTGCATGAGTCCTTAACTGTTGGATAAATTTTAGAAAGTTTGGCATTTGTATAATGAATTCTGTAAAATATTTTACATTGGATCAGGCCATG
>JAUESF010019286.1:0-10992 GCA_032274765.1 Malacoctenus tetranemus | reverse complement strand
CACACACACACACACACACACACACACACACACACACACACACACACACACACACACACACACACACACACTGCTCAGATTCACTGGACTGTACAAGTTTAGGTTTCAAAGTGGTGAACCATAAATTACAATGATGTCAATTGAATAGTTAAACATTAAACCAAGTGGTTGTTTTCACAAAACAACCGGTGAGATTAAAAGCTGTTTAATCCAGTTTAATTTGTGATGGTTCTGAAGTCTGACACGGACGTGTCACCTTCACTGAGGGTCCGGGTTCAAACCCCACCACCACCACCACCACCACCACCAACAGTGCATCAGCACGAAGTCGGTGCGCTGCTCTCCCTACGTCAGCTCTCACTGTACATCTCTGCTATTTTGGTGAAGGTGGAATATCGCTGAGTAAATGTTAATGAATGCACTTTGAGGGATAATTCACGGGCGCCTTTTCCCTCCTCCTATAAATGGCAGTAATTGCCCACAGTTCCCGCTTTCACATTCAGACGCTTAAAGACGCCTCTCCATTGTTCCCCCTCTCCTCTCCTCCCCCCCTCCCTCCTCTCTCTCCCCCCCATCTCCTCTGTCCCCTCGTCTCCGTCTGCATCCCTCCGCCCCTCCACCTGAAGATGTCACTGTTGTATACCGAATAGCTGGTGCTCTGCGCTGCATTTGTGTGTGTATGTGTGTGAGAGAGAGAGAGAGGGGAAAAGCGATGTGAGAATATGTTTTCATGTTTCTCACTGAGAAACAAAGCTATGTTGTTGTATTTAAGAGGTTTGGCTGTGAAGTTTTGACAATGCAGCGACAGACACACACAAAAAAATAAAAAACAGTGGAAGGAGAAAGACAAAGGAGACGCTTCAGAAGAACTCTGCTCGGGGATTTCTATGAGAAAACGACAATAACATAAACTCCAAACCATTCGTTGTCGTTCACGTTTACAGTGAAGGAGCAATAATCTGTGTTTAACTTTAAGTTTGATGGCGTGAAATAAACGCCTGTCCCCCCGTTGTTTCTCCCGATCCGAACCTGATTTAGCTCAGAAACTCTGCAGAACGTTGCAGCCAAACAATCACAGCGAAGGAGAAACAAAAATACTAACTACTGCTTCACGGCTGAACATTTCATCCCAGCAATTATAAAAATATCTGCTGGTGCTGGAGGTGGCAGTTTTAACACACTCTTGCATTGTTGTCTGGTTTCTCTGGAGCCCCGAACGGTGCATGCTGGGACGGTTTCTGTTCCTTTCCTTTTGGCAATCGGGATATGATTGTTGTGATTTGATAATCGCACTGAATTTCACAAGAAAAAGATGCAATTTCAAAACAAAAATAAATCTGTGGTGGTGTCGGGATGAAAGGTTGGAAAAAAAAACAAACCCAAACTGCCCGACGCTGAGCGGAGAAACTCCACACTCACACCAGTGAGTTGGTTTGAGACGAGCGTGTAAAGATTTGAGGCTGCGGATGATCGACAGCCACGCGATTGGCTGCTTTCTGTCTTGCGCCTCGCGTCCTATAAAACTACAGCGTGCTCATTTCCACGCTTGCTTTATTCACTTTTGTGTAAATCCACCTGTTAATACACTGACTTGTATGCGGGCTTTAAATCAGACAGTGACCCCCCCTCCCCCCTTTGCCCCCCCCAACAAACAGGCTTCATTGACACAAATCAGGGAAATAATAAACTCTTTTACATTTCATGACGAGTGAAAATCACATCGATCTGCATCCACCAGCTCTCTGCTCGGACTCAGAAGTGTCTGGCTTCCTCTACCACTGCCCCCCTGCCCCCCATGCCCCCCCTCCCCATCTCACGTGAAGCTAGCTGAGGTTTAGCTTTGCACCACATCCTCTTTTTTTCTCCAATTCACACACACACTCGTCTGCTTGTTTCCTTCCACGACTGCACGAACGAGGTCAAAACAAATTTGGTGGAAATTTTTTGGGTGAAAGTTCACACTCTGACTCGGATCAGTCAGCTGTGTTTTATACGCAGTTGTTTATACATTAGATCATGGGAAAAAATATTAAATTGAGCTCAATATTTTATTTATTTCTACAAAAATTTGAGATTTTTTTTCAATTTCAATTATCTAATAAAAGGAACCTTCAACATTCTGCTAAAGGTACATTTTGAATAACTTTGCTCATTACAAACAACCTGATGATTTCAGCTCATGGGATGCAGGCTTGGTATGCTTGTAAATTATTCTTATTGTGATGGCAAATGGCCCATCGACGCTGAACAACTGTGGTCCAGAAGTGCAGACAAACTTTTTCCACTGACAAAATCTTCTCTATAAAAACAAAACGCAGCCTGACACGATCACCTGCAGCCTGTTAATGATGATCCAGTAAAGTGAAATGGAATCATTCCTGCTAAACTGTTACGGATCACCTGACCTGAACCACCACACAATGCTTTGACTACATAAAAGGCCTCCTGTAGTTTCACAAAATGTCCTGTTACATTGATGCAGAAAAAAACAGCAGCTTCAAAATGAATCATCCAGAAATCCTTTTTTTTGTTGGGTGGCGGGGGTGGATAGATTGTCCTGTTTGTCAGGGTCTCAGTTGTCTCTCTGGAAGTAGAGCAAAATCAAATTCACTGAGAAACGTGTGAAGGTTAAAATCAGGAGCAGGACCTGGAAAATGCTTCGGACTGAGCTGGAAACAATCTGTGTCACACAACCAAACACTGAGAAGTCAACAAGTGTCCAAAAGACTTTCAGGAATATCGTTCCTGTGGACACAGGAAGTAGCGTTTTTTCGAGATTGCAGTTCATCGGGTTATTTTTTCGCTTCCTCCTCCGGCCCCACCACCCGACACACCCATCTCCCTACCCTCTGACTCTCTCTCCCTGCTCCCTCCATCCCACCCTGCGTTTATCAGGCTGTGTGACTTTCTAATCCCTCTCTTTAGCAGTGGTGTGTGAAAGCTAACACTCCTCCGTGAGATTATGGAGGGCCCTGGGCTGCTGATTATCTGAAGAGACCACCGCAGAGACCCCCGGCCATGCTTTCCCATGCCAACTCTGTTTAATTGATCTTCATGCTTTTACAAGTTCCCTCCAACCTCTGCGAGAAAAGAATCAACACAGGTAGAACCGCTTGTTTTGGCTGCAAGTGATTAGACTTGTTTTAATTGGATGATGTTGATGTTGACAGCTTATCGGCTGCTTCCTTTGAAGGTGCCAATATGCCTCAACCGTTTGCCACTCGATGAGATGTCCAATGTTCCTATTGGTCGACTGGTGCCTTCAAACATTATACTGCTGGAGTGATGTGTGTCTCTCAGAGATGTGTGCACATGGAGGAGATTAGTTAGAAGTTTCAGTTCATGGAGCTGAATAACAGTCAGTGCTTCTGCAGCAATAATGTGAATGTTTCCTGAGCAGTGCGAAGTGAGAGGGAGAACAGAGGGAACTGGACGTGTGGGTCGTCTTCCAACCCAAAGGTTGTTGGTTCAAGCCCCTATCTCTGCCTCTCTGTTAGCTGAGCCCATGTTGCTCCCAAAAGTGTGTGAGTGCCTCGCATGACAGAGGGCACCATGAGTGTGTTAGTGGATGAGTGAGATCATGTGACTAAGAAGTTAATTCACACAAGCAAACGTAATTTTTTGTTTCCACCAAAATGAACCATTATTTTTATATCATTCCTCTGAGAAAGACACTTCTGATGGCCTTTCTTCGTCTTGTCACTTGGACACTGTTCAGGAAACCTGTCTGTTTAAGAAGAGTCACAAACCTCATGAAGGAGAAGTTCTAGTCAACATCTGGAACAACAACACGGAGCTGGAGTTTGTGAAGATATGACTCACTGACCCTTGATGAGGTGAACTCAGGGGCAAATGCAATTAAGCCCAAAGTAGAGACTTTGACAGGCCTCCTGTTTTTTAATCAGGCGCCCGGCAACAAAGCCCGTCATGAGGATGCCCCGACACTGGTGTTGAGTGCCAGCATTGCCCACAACCACAGAGGACTGTTTGGGGATGCCTTCTCTGACCTCTCCAACGGGACAAAGAGTGCGGGGGGGGGGGGGTTGGCATCTGCTTTATTAAGGCTGCCCACTCTCCTTTCACCATGTTAACCCCCCTCAACTCCCCAAGCTGTGGAATGGGAACTGGCAGCGGAGGAGTGGTGGCAGAGGTAACAGCTGGCTGCAGCCGTGGCATCGCGGCCGTGGCATGACCATGGCTTTATTAGTGGTGTCCAGGACACCAGCTGATCCTCTCCCTGGGTCCCTGTCACTGTGATGTCTTCATCGCTAAGCTGAGGAGACAGCCTGGACCTGCCAGCCAGTGGAGGTGACAACAAATCCAATTACCTCCCCTCCATGGTGCCCGGACCAGACTTTTGGTGGTGGGGCAGGCTGGAGTGGAGAGGGCCCTGCGTGGAAAGGGCGGACAATGGGATGGCGGGGCCCGTTGCTATGGGTGAGATGGAGCTGACGGACAAGAGGTGAAGTACTGACATCAGACTTCAGTTTGGGATCCAACGGATCCACCAGTACTTTAGCATTTTTCATACTTTAAGTTAATACATTCAAAGTAAAGATTCATTTTTATGCCATGACACAACATAAAGTCTGCAATTCATAAACAAAAATAGATGATAGTGAAAACAGATGATGTAAAGTTGTTTTTTGTCTACATTTTTGGTTCTAAAGCCAACTAACATGCAAACACTGATGATGATGTGGAGGCTTGATTCAATGTAAAATTCATGACTGCTTGAGGAGTCTGAAAGTCACAGCTCGGCTGCTGTCAATAACAGCCGTGCCCTTCCTAAAGATCCATTAAGTGAGGATTGCTGACCGGGGGCACACATAGCATGGTTGACCGTGATCTTGAACGTGCCCAAACTTGTTTATGTCCAGTTACGCCCTTTTATTTCCATAAGAAGCCGAGGCGGACGGGGGCAGGTGGTCGAAACAGGAGCCCAATGAGCTAATAAGGAGCAGTTTTCAAATCCAGTGAGTGCCCTGCTTTTAAACATTAACTCAATTAAATCTCCATAAACAAATTGGTTCCCACTGGTCAGCCGGGACAGAACACGTTAAGTGCCGTTCAGCTGCAGGCCAGTATTGATCCGCAATCGGCCCCGTTGTCCCCCGACGCGGGATTAAGGTGAAGGAGAGGCAAAAAAAAAAAACTTGTCTGGCAGCAAGGATGGAGGGAGGCTCGACAAAAGGAGAGAAAAGCCAAAGGAGGCAAAGAGCCAAAGCAGAACTCCTCAGCCGTTGTGTTTTCCTTCACTCTGTCAGTCTCTTCTTTCCACCAGACACCTGCGCTGTGTTGAAGGAGTCCCACCTTATCACCCACAGAGCCTTAGAGTCTGGAGCTTCGCCTTCAGCCGGTGCCCAACCGGAGAGGCTCATTCACCACTTCCCCTCCTGACATCCCTCCATACAGGGATGGAATGATCGATTCATGAGCGCAAGGAGAAAAGAAGAGGGGGGAAAAAAGGAGGAGGAGAGGATACTGGGAGGGTGAGTGTATGCTGGGAGTTGGAGCGGCTCTCGCTTTTGAAGGTGGTTGAAGTCTTGCCAAGATATTTCATATTCATAGTTAAATATTCAGCGCGCATGGTGGACAGGGGCAATTTCTGCAGTCAGCCCGCCATTCAAAAGTGAAAGGGATGTGGCTTGTGGATGAAGGGAGCGAGAGAGATAGACACGCATGGGGCTTCATGGTAGTCAGATGAGAGGCTGCCAGCTGCTGATGGGTGACTGTTTGAGCGTGGCGCTTCAGGACATGCCCGTTGAAAGACGACGCGATCGGATACCCCCACTTATGCCGGGCTTATATACATATGCCCCCTCTTATGCAGAAGAGGTCCATATCAATTGCAGAACTTCCAATGTTTTGGTCATTATGCCGAGTTGTTTGAGTGCGCGTCTTGTATGTCTGAATACGGGATGTGGATTTACTGAGCTATGACCACTGAGGAAAGCTTTCTTTGCATAAAATGACCCCGCGGCTTCTCAGAAACTCGCAATCCCACTGACGGGTTTGTTAGCAAAGCTGCTCAATAAAGTTTTGTTGGGGAGCGACCAAGTTCCACCTGGACAGCGTGACACTGAGACAAACTTGCAGGCCCGCCGTACTTTCCTGTGAGGACGACTTTGCCCTGATGCAAAACCAGCGAAAGACGGTATAAAAAGTTACTGCAAAAACAGATCATCGGCATGATCGTCGGCACTCACGGTGGATGTTCATCAATGACTTCCTCCTCTCCCTGTGTATCAAAAACAGCCAGTTTATAGGAAGCGGGGGCCCTGAAGTGACTCCATTCCCCACCGGCCCCTCGTTCATATCAATTCAAAATGGTGACACCCCTCACCCAATCACACCCCCGAACGCCCCCTCTCCCCGACTGCACATTGAAGTGATTACACGACACCCCCAACCCCCAACCCCCAACCCCAAACTCACACACAAACACACAAGCACGCACACACACACGCTCAGAGGGGCTAATTAAGGCTTTAATATGCAAATGAGAGCCGCAGTAAATTACACAGCTGGCAAATATGCCTGTTTTTGCCTGAAAATACATCAGGAGTGCAGCGAGGAGTGTGTTGCTGCAGTTGTTTTTGTGTTTGCGGAGAGACAGGGGATTGCCCCCCACTACCCCTCAACAACTCCAGTACCCCCCCCCCCCACCCCTCCTTCGTCTGCCAGAGAAACTAATCCAGCTTCGTCCCCTTTCAGAAGTATTAGGAAGTATCAGGAGGTCAGCAACAACGTGAAGCGCTGCCAGGTGAAAGGTTAACGCCCATTATTGGGCTACACACGCACCTGTTGACAGGTCACATGTCAGGAATAAAGGAAGCAGAGTGCAGTGTACTTGTAGAAATACTGGCAAGAATGAAGATAGAGACAAGCCTCATGAAAGGCCGATAGCTCTGACCTCTCATGGTTACACAACTTGCTCACCCTTCGAATACACTTTCACAGATCGCAGAGAAATCTTTTCAGCTGGGTCAGATTCCCCCTAACACTGCAAATAGGGTTCAAGGATGATGTTCAATGCTGATTTAACCTCTAACTAACCCTCGTCCTGGCCAGACTTAGCATTTCAGGGTGGCCACGGGTACGGGCAGCAAAGACCACCGTTTCAGTCCTGAGGTCGGTGGTTCGGTCTCGGTCTGTCCTGTCTCTGTTAGCAGGACACTGAGCTCTAGAAATTGATCTTAGTGTTGTTGGTAAACAGAGTGAAATAGAGAATCGAACACTGATTGTGTGATTGGTTGTGGGCATCTACAATATTGTCGCCGCTGTTGATTTTTTAACCTCGGAGCAGACACACACAGACAAAATATGCAGACTGCACCTAAGTCATTTCATCCTAAATTGTATTTGGTAAAGAGTGGATTAGATGTGTTTAATCAGAGCGAATGTCGTTGGCCATTCATTTGGTGAGATGGTTTCTAAAAACAGCCCCTCCTTCATGCCTCCTTGGTCGGGGCGTGCTGCAGTGTGTGGCGAGGTACCAGCAGGCGGCTGACTGAGCTGGGTGGCAGTGTGAACCCGGGTCCCTCCAGCGGCTCGCCGCGCCTCTCCGCTGCCCTCTGAGGCGTTGCTGGGAGGTTTGTTCTGCCTGGTTGCTGTTGTCTGCCTTACGTACTCTATTCCCCCGAGTGCTGGTGTCATCATGATGCGAGCTGAAACCTGAGTGCCGACTACATGCATGGTCAGGCCGTCCTGTCACCTAGCCACCCTACTGGGACTGACCGTGACAGGGAGGGTGCCCATAAACATACCCAGAGACCTCTTTGTCTCATGCTTCTCCTAAAATAAGACTCCACGCTCAGATGGTACCCTCAGTGCCATACATCTCTCCAAGCAATCTCCCCACAGACCTTTACAAGGACACGCGTCTTTTCTCAGACGTCATCTTCTTACCTCTCACACTCGCAGCAATGTGATCAAGAGCCAGTCACTAAACTGGACTGAGGTGAAAGACCGAACTAATTCGACGTTTTTAAATCCATCCGAGCGTATGTGACAGTAATCTGGTCTGTGAAGTCAAACCTGGCTGAAAACTCGACGCTCGGCTCCTCATTCAACTTGAGAAAGTCAGAGCAGAGTGGTCTGTTGGGATAATATGTTACTACGAGGTCTTCAGGCTATGCTAAAGTGCGTTCATTAAAGCCTTTGTCTCTGAGCAGGTGCATTTTAAATGCTGTTGTTGACGGGGAGCCGCTGAGAGGAGCTCGTGTGGGAGAGATATGATCTCTCTCACCGGTCAGGACTCTCTGTGCAGCATTTTGTATCCACCAGAGGCTTTTATATTAAGACACCCCGATAATAAAGAGATACAAAAGTCCAGTCTATAGGTAACAAATGCACGGACTGAATGTTTTATGGCTGCAGAGAGACAGGATGTTCAAAACTTGTTCGTTTCGGGGGCTTGGTGTGTCGTAATTCGAGGCGGCAGGAACTGTGGGTTCAATAAAGGCCCGTGTACTAATTAAAAGTGATATGATCTCTAATTAGATTACAAGTATGGGCAATCAAAATATGGTTACACTGAAGTCATGAAGTTTAGCAGGGATTTCTCTCGCTGTAGGAAAAAAAAGGTGGTTTATGAGGGTCGGTAGCAAAGCAAGGCGCGGTCAAACTCCTTCCAACGTTACAGCCATAAAAAAAACCTGCTGTTTTTATCACCTCCTACCAAAAAGTAGCACACACGTACACACGCGCACAGATCCACAAAGGGTAACGCAGCTCTGCAACAGTCGCACCTCGCTGGCGTGACATTGAGGACGTTCTCCGGCATTATCGGCAAACTCTTCGGTTGGAGTGCGGCGAGGACGCACGCGCTGACCAAATCCGAAGACAAATATTTAGGCATCAAACAGGTAAACATGGATGCAGGCGCCCCCCTTCTCCGCTCCCCCTGCTCGTCCGAGCCGCGCACACAGCCGAGCACGGAGCAGCGGAAATCTACTTAATTAGCTGGGTTAACAGAGTCCCCTGATAAGGATGTATAAACAGCTCCACCTTGCAGTGGCTACAGAGAGAACTTGCCCCTCGGAAAAGGCGGCTTTTCCACTTGGGCCAGGGTGCATGAATATTTTAAACGGGTAAATAATTAATAATTAACAGCAAACAGGCCACTGATCAAATGGAGCAGTGTGGCAACAGACATGAAAAATCAGACTCTTGTAAACAAAGACGAGAGGACCCAGATTTCCTCCCCTCTTTTTCCACCTTCTTTCTCTCGCCTTTTAAATATGCGCATCTCCAATCGCCCCCTACATCTCGGCAGCACCACACACATACAAAAGGCACATATACGAGCACACAAACACGCAAAGTGCTGCCATAACCCCCTCCGTCTCTCGCTCACATTCATACCCACACTTATTTTCCTACAGGCGAATGAAATTTTCGCGTATTCCTCGGCGACCCTGGGAATGTGACTGAGCGAGAACACTTGATCTGGCCACCCGCTGCTTTCTGATGGAAAGATTTGCTTTTTAATACAATCGTCACTCCTCCCACCTGGATATGCCACGCCAAGACAAATCCCAGCTGTGTGACTCTAAAACCTGACAGAGCTTAAAAATTCCCTTATTACAATTCCCTTAAAATGCCCGGCCACACTAACTCCCAACAATGGTGGAAATGCTAATCACATCTTTCAGCAGCTTAGAGGAGCATGGAAACAGAGCCCCCAATATGCGGGCTTTTGGGTGTATCGGTAAAGGGGGGCGGTGAGGGGGGGGGAGTGAGGAAGAAGAAGAAGATGAAGAAATCCCAGCTTTAATGACACACATTCACAGAAGCGTCATGGCTCTTCAAAGCTGCTTCTTCAAAATCTGGCACATCTTGCCGCTTGACTTTAGCCAGAGGAGACATTTCATAAAAATCAGTCTTAATCGTGTAAACAACATGCAGACAAAAAAAAGAGAGAAAAAAAACAGTGCAAACAAAAATAAAACAACTTTGGAAGCTGTGCACGGATTGCCTTCAGAGTTAATTTTAAAGTAAGCATTCCCTTCCTTAGAGATTTTAATTAATGCTTTAATATGCAAATAAGTTAGCAGAGATAAAATCATGACAAACAGATGGCAAGTGTGGGTAATTATTTTGTGAATCCAGCAGGGGCATGTATTAAAGTTATGGCATCGTTTTCCTCGGGCCTCTGCAGCCACCGAAAGGTAGAGAGAGAGCGAGAGCGAGAGAAAACACAAGTATCTGTGATGAACGGGGACAGAAGCGAGGAACTCGTGTCTGCTGCCGACAAATCTGAGACCAGACTGGATTATGTCACGAAAGGCAGACTTGTAAAGGTACGAACCCTTTGATTTTGAATTACAGGACAACAGTAAAGCCCCAGAAGCCATTTAAATGCTCTTTGAAGTGAAAGTCAATAGGTTTGGGTCAACCCTGTCTGGTGTTGATAGAGATACCAGTTCAACCAGTCTATTATAGCTCTCAGCTGTGTTTGTAAAGCAGCCGTTTAAAAGGTCAAATGCGTTGTAGATTTCAGTCCGTGAACATTTGAGCCACCATCAACAAACACTACCTGCTCCTGGTGGGCTGTGGGATCCAAATCCAGACAGGAGAGGGAGCGGTTGATCCTCATGGCCAGGCTCAACGCCATCAGGCCCCCGACCTTCACCTGGTTCTGACGGAGGTCCAACGTCCGGATCTGACGACTCTCGGCCAGGAACTCGGCCAGCGCCACGGCGCCTGGAACGGAGAGGGACGGGTGAGGTCCGAAACTGTCAGGTCCCACGTGTGACTTCATTATTATTGGACGATACAGGAAACATAGAAACCAATGAAATACTGTCCAAGTGTGTTCAGTGTTTTATACAATAATACCCTGAATTTCAATGTGTTGCTTTTCTTTATTTGGCCTCATTTTTATGGCACGAATTTATGTTGTGCGTTTGCGCCCAACACACACACACACACACACACACACACACACACACACACACACACACACACACACACACACACACACAC
>JAUESF010019285.1:0-11002 GCA_032274765.1 Malacoctenus tetranemus | reverse complement strand
ACACACACACACACACACACACACACACACACACACACACACACACACACACACACACACACACACACACATCCCTTCCTCCCCTGGACAGATGGGCCACAGACAGCAAAGACACTGCGTCTCCAGGCCCATATCAGATGATTGTGTGCATACATTACAAACACACACAAAGATTCGCCGCCAGAACCACTTATAGCTATCTCACGAAAGGCATTCCAGTTGTCAGGGACACATTTTCACATCAGTTCAGAGAAAGCCTCCGTAAACAGCTCATTTCGGGCCTTCAGAGAGAATGCTGTCTGGGTTTGTGTTCCTACAAAACAGGGAGACGATGAAGCTTTTATCTGAACCTGGAGAACTGAAAGAATGACAGTCTACGCATCGCGATTTGGGATTTCAAACGTGTTACTGAGCCTAAATGCTGGGGGCGGGTGTTGTATAACATCAGCGAATCAGACGGCAGGGGTCCTACTTTTATGCAGCACACGGTGACAGTGACTGAAACAGCAAAGTGCCAATTATGTTCGTTTTGTTGCTTGACGTGACGTCGCTTGCATTGAAACCGGCAGGACGGGCGACAAGAGAGGAGCGTCGATACAAATTAAGTGCTGAGGCGCAGCGTCCGGGGCTGCGCTCGGACCTCTGCTTTCACGATGGCCTCAAATGGAGTCAGACCACTGGTGTGACATGGATGCAACACGCCCTTCGTCCGTGGCTCCATCTAACTGCTCCATCTGTTTAGAGCAGTGCTAGAAGAAAAGTCAAGTGATTGCCGGAGAGAAACAAAGGTTTACAAATAATTCCTTCTGTGATCATTTCCCAGGTGCTGCATCTTCTGCTGCTTGATGGGGTTGAGGTCCTGGTTCTGTTTGGGACAGTCCAAGTCTTTCAACGCCAACTCATCCAATAGCAAGAAGCCGACCACTGTACAGCAGAGCTGAACATATTTATCCAACAAGCCAATGTCAAGGAGTCACTGTTGCATGTATGACGTCCATGTTGATTGGTGTTGTGATGATCAAGGAGGGGGAGGGGGTTAAGTTAACTCATCATTCCTACACGATGGTTACAAAGTGGACAACTGATTGGCAGAGTGACAAAACAGACAACAAGCCTGTCAGTGACAGCAAGCGGCAGCCCGCATGTCTCCGTGGAAACTCTGCTGGCTGTCTTCTCTCACGAGCTGCCGTGTGGTGTCGAGTGAACCGAGAGCTTGTTATCTCCACAAAGTGTGTCGCGGGTCGAGGATCCTCACAGGCTGGGACAGGGCTTCGGGAGGGGCCCAACCTGGTTCTAGTTTGACCTCACCAAACTGGATACAAAACATCTGATGCTTCAGCTGCTGTGTTGAGGAGAAGTTGAATGTCCTAAACTCCAGCTTGGAACTGAAAAAACTATATTCACCTAAAAAAAAAAACCAAAAAACGGCATTATTCTCAAAAAGACAGCGCTTTACACAACTGCTTCTCTGAAGCACCTACACGATTACATAACGAAAAGTGATGAATGATCATCTGGAGCCGAACGCCCTCCAGATTCACGGCCAACTCAACTGGCGGTGATATTTAAAGGGCATCAGTTCATTTCCAGACGTTTCTCTGGCACTCATCTGCAGAGTGACCTGCAGGAGCAGGAGAGAAAGACTCAACCTCAGATAACATCCACTACCCACTTCATCACGTTGTCTTGCAGTGAAACAATTGGTATGGATTAGTTTTAGACACCCTGGATTCTTCCAGTAACAATGTAGCCGCCATCCAGACTGAGGAACATGTGAAGATTGACATCGCATTTGTGAGTGGTGGGATGAATCCTTGATCTCTCAGACAAGCACCAGGTTGTCCATCCTTGACAGCGTCCCTCCACAGTCTGCTAAAGGTCACTGCTGCGGTAGCACCAAACGCAATTGTTCTATCTGCAGCTCGACAGTCTTCGGGTCTGAGGACAAAAATACTCCGAGTTGCTCTGAAGTGCTCCTGTGAGTGTCCGAGCTGTAAAACTCTGGGAGTAGGAGAAGGTCACTGGAAGGTTCCTCTGCCAAGAAACCTTTAGATTCGTGGGGGCACAACCTCCAACACTAACCTGACCTTATCTGGCAGAGAGCCCCCGAGGCCACACGTCCGTGTGTCACAGCCTCCTGATGGGCACGAGGGCCACCAACTCACCACACACACGACAAAATAAACAGCCTGTTGTTCCGATATTTCTCAGTGCAAAATAACAGATTAGTGAAGTGGTAAAAATTGAATGACTTCAAAATGTAGTTATTACCAAAATAACCCGAATATGTGAACATTAATGTTCAGCACTTTGGTCCTAACAAAGTAGACAAAAGTAATCAAGGACACACACACACACACACACACACACACACACTGAGCTCAATGGGCATTGTTGAGTCTTTGACAACTACAACTGTCTGATGAAAAGGGTGAAGGGAGGAAATGAGGAGTCCAGGACAGAAGGACGTCTACAGATAACACACACACTACCTTTTGTGTGTCTGTGTGTGATGTGAGATGGAAACGCATACAAGCACAAGTTAGGAGCTTGACAGAAGAACGGCGCTATAAAATGTTTAGTTCTCACAAGAAATATCTAAAAATCTACCGCAACCAGTCATGTTTAATAAACACATGCACACACACACGCGCGGGAATTGTGTGTTTCCATTCCCAGTGTTTCCATAGTAATCCTGTGGAAACATCAAACAGCTGCACACCACTGGGGGAGGGAATTCTGTGTGTGTCTTTGTGCGTGTGTGTGTGTGTGTGTGTGTTTGTGCATGCGTGTGTGTGTGCGTGTGGAAAACATCAGTATCAGCTGTTACTAAACCTTGAAGAACGAGGAGATAAAAGAAGCCCGGGAGAGATGAAAGGAAAGGACAGAAACACCCCCTCTGTCACTTTGTATCTATATCTGTGTACGTGAGCGTGTGTGTGTGTGTGTGTGTGTGTGTGTGTGTGTGTGTGTGTGTGTGTGTGAGAGATAAATAAATAAATCTGCTGCAATGAATGTGATTTAGCATCACCTGATGAAGAAGATTCTTGAATTTTTTGGTGAAGGCGTGCTTCAATGAGACATTGTTAACATTCCTTTCAGACCAGAGCGGTTTGGTCCACTTTAAAGGGGCCAGATTGGTTCCTCTGATAGAACGCTTCACTTTGGACAGAAGAGAAAGCTCATGTGAACCCTGAAGTGGATCAAACTGTGGTCCACCTGAAACTGTGGGACTTGCTTCAATTGCAATTGAGTCCCGGACCGGTTCACTTTCAGTGTGAAAGGCGAACTGAACACTGAACTGAGCGAATCAAAAGACAGGAAATGCTCGCTCAGTGCCTCTGTAGCCACAGCAACATGGAGCAGTGTCTCACTGTATCTGATTTCCGAGTGCCAATCGATGAAGCAGGTTTTCTTCTGCCTCAGTCTCCACACTGTCCTGGTGTGGCAGCACCTCAAAGTTACACTGACGTTGTCAGAAATTCTGAAACAACTCAGACTTTTGACTTTGAATGTCAATTAGATGTGACAATGTCTCTAAATCCAAATACTTTGCATGGATGCAAAACAAATCTGAGAAATCTAATGTCACAACAAAGAAATGTTGCTGTGTGAATGAAAAGAAGACACATCTTTTCTCCAGAAACAACATAACATTGCTGTACACCGCACACTGATAAAGCCGTACTCGTTTCACCGCTGAGTTCAGCTTTGTCTGTGTTATTATGGAGATCGAACACTGAATAATGTCCCAATCTGACACCAGGCTCAAAAATAACCAGGCTGATTTGTCCAAAATTCCTCTAAATCCTGCTCCTTATCTGAAGCATCTCTTCCACATAAAGCCTGAGCCGACGCGGGGGCAGCAGCTGCTTTATCGCCGCTGTTGTGTATCTTCTTTGGTGGATGATGTGGAGGATGAAGGAAGTCTGCTGACATGGTCTTGTAGATTCTTCAATCTTTAATTACAAGTACAATGTCGAAGCGAGTTGCCCGGACCGAACTCGGACAAAGAGACCCAATATCTTTCTGACTTCTAAGTTTAATGGTTTTAGTTCTATAGGCCGCTGGCTCGGCCCACCTGTCTTCTCAAAAACAGTCTAGGAAAATAGCTGAAAATAGGGGAACGTGGATGTTCTCATGAACAAACTGACGTCAGCAACTGTGGATGTGCACCTTATTTCTATCTTTCAGCCTAAAGTCTCCGTTTCCATACAAACCTTATGACAAGGCAGTAAATGTCACAGGTCCTGTTACGAATGTTCCCAGACTCTTTACGTATACAATTCCTGTTTGTCACAGTCCAAGAAAAAGGCACCACACCGGCAACTCATCAATATCCTCCCGAGGGCGCCGTGCTGTCATGCTGCACCTGCGGGTGATCCAACAGCGCGGCAACTTGACGCTTAACACCTCTTTCCACGGGTTCCGCCTCGCGTGTAAAAGGCCAGCGATCACAAACAGGCAGGCCTCGTCCCCGTCGGTGTGCGACGGGCCGCGACGCAGCGGCGCCGACAGCGACCGCACGTGGCTCAGACACAACGCGGCCGGGCGCGTCACCAACACACGCAGCGACACAAAACATGAACGACACACCAAGGAAGCCGAGTGGAGGGAATCCATGTTTTGGTGGTTCAACGCCACGCTGGCGGTTTCGAGGTCCCGGGCTCCTGGCACCTTTTTGGGGTGGGGCCACAGACTGGGTGGCAGGTATCTAAATTTGGCAAAGTTGTGCCTGCTCTCGTTAATCTGTGGTGTGCTGGCAAGATCGTCTCAACAGCCCAAGTGGATATTCATTGATGTAAACTGAAGAAATGTTCTCCATTCTCTCGCTTGCAGGACCGCACCTTTTTTGTTTCAATGACTCGGTTTCCTGTTGTGATGTTTGCTGGCCAGCACGCTGCAGAGTTCCCGCTCCCTCCAAACTGGCCTCCCATCACTGACTTTCAATCACCAGCAGAACCCTTTTTTTATGTTTTTCTCGAGCGTCCCGCCAGGCTTTGTTTAGTCAGACTCACTAACAGTCATCACAGAACTGCGGGACCCTCGGGCCCTTTGAGCAGGCTCCAAACTGAAAAGTGAGGGTTGGCTTTTTTTGTTTTTCCTCTCAATTTCAGCTGCATGATGAAGAAAAACACCCACAGAGTCTGTCATGAGTTTTAACTTTGCTTCTGGTTGACTCATCACTCTCAACAGTCCTGAATCCTGAGAGTGCCAGTCCCATTCAGAGGGGGGGGGCTTTTCTTTCCCAGAAACTGCACTGGAACATGTCTAGAGACTGCTTTCACAACAGGATCGTCTCAAGGGTCAGTTGAACTGACCTCGTGCATGTTTTTGGACGATGAAACCAAACAGGGAGGACATGCAAAACTACCAACGACGACGCCCCACCTGAGCTCAAACCAGGGACCTTCACAATGTGAGGCGCAAACCACCAAAAAACACATGCGATGTGATGAATACAAAAACAAGAGAGGTGAGAGAATCTTTTTTGATGTATAAGTAAAAGGAGTTCACTCCTCTTGACCCTCATCGTGACAGTCGAAAGGAAGTGTAGAACAAAGCAAAGGAGAAGAGCAAAGCGCACAAGAGGGTGTGCAGGGCGGGACGAGGTTCACACCGACATGGAGGCGCAGGTTCATGGAGGCATTCGAATGTGAGGGAGAGAATCTCATCGTGGATGTGCTGCGAGACGGTGAGCTGGTCCAGTGGCAGGAGGGTGGGCGGAGGGCGGGTTCACGGGATGGAGAGTCTCTCGACCGACCCTGATTTGAAAGCACCCTGGAATTGGCACCAGCTCAGAAGCAGCACCTGTTCTGTGCTGCTCTGAACGAGGAACTCTTTGAAGTTGTAATCGACAGAAACCGCTGTTGGTAGAGAAGAATTGAAATCTTGAAGTCACTGATGACAGAGTTAAGTTTCCCTGATCCTGGTTTATATGCTAAAATATCCTTATCACTATTTTCCCAGCGGCAGAAGTGAAGCCTTGTTTAAACTGTCACAGCTTCTTATCAACAGTAAACAGAAACGTGAATATTTGTCATGAAGTGAAGGCTGCAAGCTTTATCACGTCTACATTTTACAGCTTCTGCAGGAGCTGAAGTTTTCACTTATGTCACGTTTCCTCCGTTTTAATCCATGTTCTCTTTTTTTAACTATTTATACCCTCAGCTATTATTCAGCACACATGCAAATGAAGTCCATCAGCCGGTCCAATATGTCCTTTCCAGCTAAACGCTCCGCAGACTCACCATGAATCTATACATCAGCCATCAAGAAGCTCCAGCTCCATTTGATATAAAGTGAATTAAACTGAAAATACACATCGTTACCCAACTAATGATTCAGACGGCTGTGACTCTTAACGCAGCACAGCTCTGAGATCAGCAGTCTGTGCCATTATATAAGATCCGGCGGCTTCCTATTTCAGCCGGCAGCAGCTGGAGGCGAAGACTGGTCAAAAACCCCCATCAATTTTTCAGTGCGCTTCACACACACACGCACACACACACACTTGCAAACAAAGACACACACTTCCTCCCTACCACTGCTGCCAAGGTTAAAAGGGATCTTAGGACACATGAGGAAATGTTGTGATCTGGGTCCGAATCAGATTAGGAGCATATTTTGTCTGATTAATAACTTCCTTAAGGTCTGAGACACTTTGATTGTGACCTGGCAACACACTGTCATCAGACTCTACATAAATCCTGTGAACAAAGATGGCCAGTTGTTTTGTTTTTTAATGACAAAAGTAGGAGTTATGTTGCCCTGCTGATAAAAAGCAAGAATAAAGACTTGTTTGATTGAAGTTCCTGGACTGACAGTGAGGGTGGTTTGGACGTGGCCAAACCTCAATCACATTGTCAGCACTTTTCCCTCCCAGAAATTCTCACAGGTCTCTGCTGACTGGCGTGCACGTGATCCACGGATTGAACGAAGTGTCAAAAACAGCACAACTATCACAGAAATATCAATGAAAAACTATTGAACTAAAAGAATCACACAGACAAGGCTCGTTTGACGCAAGTTAGGACTTCTGATCTGTTCACAAGCTTTCAAAAGACAACAAACCACGATGGTCTCAATCCAATGTGCGTCGGACTGTTTGGTTTGACATTTTATCACTAAATTAACTTGACACAAACAGATCCTGAGCTGCAACCTCCCCATCTTTGGCACAGAGTTTAAGAAACCTCTGCTGTCCTGGGTAACGCTCGAATTTATTCACCTTAGGATAAATCATTTTTCGTGGTGGGCTGATTTATTTCTGTGAGTTTGCATGTTTTCTATGTGCCAGCATTGATTTCCTCTGCGTGCCTGGCCCTCTGTCTCACGATGAAACAAACCAATTTGGAGTTAGTTGATGAGTCCTGTTTTGCTTGTGACACACCTGAATTTGATTTACACTCATGGAGGCCTGCAGGAAGCCCGACGACGAGCCACTTATTACGAACAGGTGTGTCGAAGCCTGAACACATGGAAACCAAGCGAAGGTCTCAGCCTGTACAGAGCAGGCGCATCCAACCGGACCAAGAAACAGCCTTGTCGGTACAGATTCTTGACCACCAGTGCAGCACCCAGTTTTTACTCTGTGAGCATGTCTCAGTGTGTTCTCCGCCACACCATGTGACCTGGCCTGACTCCACTGGACTGGCTCCATGTTAACGAGCACGTAGGCTTTGTTGCCATCTGCTGCAGGACTCCTGCTCGCCGTCAGCACTGAGCGTCCGGAGTCATTTGCACCGTAATGTAGGTTTTCTGATGGCAGCTCAGTGAAAAGTCACAATCACAATGACGTCTGGAAGAATTCAGCCAGTCAGTGCGAACAAACGAAGTCCAACGGTCGCCCGTGCGGCTTATTCATCGAATGCTTTTGGTGATGTCATCCGTTTTTTGTTTTTTTTTCTCCATCAAATCCCGATGACCCACAGAGGAAATCAAAGCCTGGAGACTGACAGCAGGTCAGGCTGCACTCTGCTGAACATGGTAATTAATTTCTCCTCTTTGGGGTCACAGAAAGCACAAGAAGAGAAACTCATTAATAACCCAGGCTGAAGACGACCTCCAGTTGGAGGAAGAAGTGACAAGTAGAAAAACATCCTGGTTTTACAGCAGCAGTAAATCACATTGTTTAACTCATTTGTCACAGATGCCACAGATGCTGAGCTAATGTGACCATGATCAGATGTTAGTATGGTCACGAAAACACCGACAGTGCTACAATATTACAAAATATTAGCGCAACGCATTGCCGTAACTCTACTATTTTTGTAGTCATATGGTGGAAGTCGATTCTCATCATAATGACAGTAGAGCAGGTGCAACGAGAAAGCGCACTGAACCCAGCAGCAGGTGCCACTCGCCTCGACCCAACCCCACCTGATGTGACCTGGCCTGACTGGACCGCGCTCGGCCACAGATGGTCCCCGGACTGCTTCCCAGCTCACCACCACTCTGTGTCATGTGCTACAGACAACAGGCGCTTCCGTCTCCTGTCTTCACAAAGTGTGTGATCGTTACAATAGGCTGGCAGTGGTCACGTACCCTCCGGCCATTCATACGGAAAAGTAGTTAGCTTGTTATTTATTACTCTGGTTAGTGTAACTCAACCAAAGAGACCTTTTTACTGAAGTTTGCTTGTTTTTCAACTCTCTTATTGGCATCTAATTTCTGCTTTCTTTGGCTTCCTCGTATTACAGGGACTGATCACGGCACCTTGCACAGGGTTTTATGTTCGGATCTTTAACTTTGTGACACCAGGCAGGTGATATTGATTTCAGCTCACTAAAAGCAGCTGGGTTGTTGTGCAGCAAAGGGCCTGCACAACAGACCAGGGTCTAATTGGTCTTTTTACAACTTGAGGATTCGGTATTGACAGTTTTCTCAGCCGCGGACCTTCGCCGGGACGGGACGTCCGCCAGCGAATCAGAAAACAGCTTGACACGGTGGTCAACTGGCCAGCTCCTCGCCATCCATCACTCCGAGTGAGGGGGACGAGTTGGCACGGGGGGAGTGGGGGCGGGGGGGACTGTGCCGCAAATCATCGGACCAGGACGCATTACGCCTCCTCAAATTTATAGAAGGTCACCCCTCACGGTGCACTCAAAATGTATACATCACTTTCACAAGTGCAACAAACACTCACGCGCGCACACGCACGCGGCCACAGTGTTAATAAACCTGTCTTCCGAGTTTGTCACACAAAATTTGGTCGTCGTCTACTCTTCTAAATTACAAAAATCAACAAATATACAGAGCCTGAATGATGTGTTGAATATTCTAGGCTCTGAGAGAATGAGGGCATAATTCCTAATGATGTTAGCGCTGAAATGCAACGGTCAGCAAATAGCAGCTGAAAGACAGCTTAGCAAATAGCTCATAATTATGACCTGCGCACTCAGGACCTTAAAGTACTTGGTGGGAGAATTATCATTGGTAGAGACTGATGAGGGAAGGACTGAAGGGCCAGTGTGAGGAACAGAGTCCAGGAATAGAGTCTAAATTGTACAATAGTTCAGCAATTTAAACAGAATTGTTGCAGTTTAGCTGATTCTAGCCGGAGTACAACAAGCATGTCTATGTTTAGCAATAGCTAGCAACAAAAATAATGTTGAAACAGCTCCTGGGAGTCACACTTGTTGTCATTATTCCCTGTTTCACACACAAACACATGCTTGTGTTTTTGAACTGTGGGAGGAAACTGGAGGAACTGGAGACAACCCAGAGGGACAACATGCAAACTCTATGCAGTGAGGCCCAAACCCAGCACAAAAACCACTGCACCAACGGGCAGCCTGCTTCAGAACAAGTCTTTCAACTTTACTCTATAAAAAAGAGGCAGCATCAGTCAAAAATGAATAGATTCAAAGCACAACGATGACAAATCCACTCTGATTTTGGTAATATGTCACAGATCCTCCTCACTGTCGCCCGGGCCTTTCACAAGAGCAAAACAAAGAGTGAATGTATCAGCTAACAAGCACAGAACAACTCCTTTGGATTCAGCGTGCGTGATGTATCTTCATCCTTTGTGCAGCCGGGCTCCTCGGTGTCCAACAACACACCAGTGAGTCATGCTGTTGCCTGAGCTTGCATGTGTCTTCATTACTGTGAATACACAGTCTGGTGGCTCTCTTCCACACACTCGCACACCCGGTGTAAGAGCCGCAGGTCACATCCAAATCTGTATTAATCCACAGCTGGAAATCGTCCCTAAAAGATGTGTTTTCCTCAAGCAGGAGCAGAGTGGGATGAAAGCTGCTGCTTTGGATGTCGAATGTGACATAACACTGAACTGCAGAGTTTTGTTAGCTACTTTTACACATGTGATCCTCTTTAGAGTGTTTTTCTGAGCCTGGGATTAAACACAGATAAAACATTGAGGGCATCAGCACACACTGCACTTTATAAACACAGTAAGTTGAGGGGGGGTGATATTGTACCTCTGGGTCCCCCAGAGGTGTGACAAAAACACACCAGTCTCTCGTCTGTTTTGCTTGCTCACTGTAGACTATTACTTCAGTGTGTTAAGGAACGACGTGGGGATAACATGCTCCAAACATGTATCCCAGCGGCCATCTATTGATCTCCTATACCGTCTTTGGTCGACTGATGAGCTTTCACACCGTCAAAGAAAAAGTAGAGAAGTGAAAAAGAATAAGGAATGAGGACGATGAGTGTTGAGCACAGAGCAGGAGGAAGAGTAGGAAGTTCACCTCCTCTGTAGTTGGTGGTGGTTTGGACACAGTGATGTAGAAAACAATGGGAGACTGCCCAGACCCAAGTGAGCCTGAAGGCCAAGAGACACAAGGGAGAGAGTGACAGAGGAAGAGAGAGAGAGAGAGAGAGAGAGAGAGAGAGAGAGTCTGTAATTAGTGCTCAAGGCCAAACAACTGCCACATACCACCTCTGTAAATGACAGAGTGCCGTATTCTTTCTCTCTCTCTCTCTCTCTCTCTCTCTCTCTCTCTCTCTCTCTCTCTCTCTCTCTCTCTCGCTC
>JAUESF010019284.1:0-11004 GCA_032274765.1 Malacoctenus tetranemus | reverse complement strand
CCCCAGCTCCCTAAACTTCGCCAAACTCCCCCCCCCCCAAACAAAAAAAAAACTTGCGCTCTTCCCTCTTCCCAGCCCCTCTGGCTGCCTCACTGAGGGAATCCTCCCAGGACCGACTTGTCTTTCCCAGATTGCCCCCACAGCATCGCGTGCTGTCAGCTTATAGAAAATAAGAGCGTACGTAGCAAGTCAGAGTTTGCTGTGTTCTAGCTTATCACACCCTTGCTCGCCAAGTGAATTCACCTCCTGTGAAAAAGACATAATTAGACAAACAAAAACAGAATATCAATTAATTGTTCGAATTGCACGAGGCTGTCGTCGTCGGGTGACAGAGTCTTGTTTAGTGGTATTTATCCACGCTGCTCTGGCACCTATTAGGGATCGTTCAAACTGGAACAACATGCTGCTTTCTGTGAACTAATTGGTGCCACCAGAACAAAAAAAAACTCTCCCTTTCGCACACTCGCTGATTCTAATCATGTTTTTTATTATTTAATGCGATTTAAATCAAAGGGATCATTCGGAAGAAGACAAACAGCGGTGTTAAGTGAGCTGTTCGAGATAGAAAAGTAATTTGCTGTGCCAATTAAAGACCCCGGGCGATGAAAAGCAGCGTCACGGACGAGACGAGGGGGAGGCGATGGGACACGACAACCAACAGCGCAGATGCTGGTAGTTTCGAAGCAAGAGAGTCTAATGGCTGAGAGTCGGAGGAGAGGCTCCGCAAGCGGTGACGGGAAGCAGGAGGATTGCGTGTCAGGAGGTCCGCCGACAGAAACGTGATATTCAAAGCGAAAGGGAGCCCAGGGAATGATTGGCTCAGGAAAATATGGGCACAAGAGTCATTGAACAACTATAGTAATGAGAAAACTGTCAATCAGGTGGTTCTGGCAGGGCGAGGGAAAAAAAATGGATGATGTCAACAGACGGCAAAATATAAAGAAAAAATGGCTTGCTGTTTAATTCCTTCTCAAGAATATGAATAAACAGACCCTCTGTACTGACGTGAGGGGGCTTCATTACAATGAGCAAGTATTGTCTGAATCTGAATTTGACTTACAATGTAAAACTTCACAGTTGGTGTCACGCTGAGATGACTTTTTATTCTGACGGGGTAATTAGAACAGTCGTTACTGATCGGCTGTCAGCCAGGAACTCTGACCTGTCTGTTGGTTTAGGGTGATATTGAAACAGTGCTGCGGCACACACACACACACACGCACACGCACACACACAGAAAGTGAACTTTTTCCAAGCACAAAATGAGTCATGCCTCCATTTGTAAGTGGCAAACACCTTTGTTTCAAGCACTCGTATATTCACAGAAGAACTCAACCCAGCAGGGTAATAAAGCAACCGCGGTGAACCGTTTCCCCTTCGAGAAATTCAAATTAGACACACATTAGGAAACTGAACTACTTCGCCCTCTGCCAGACCAACACTTTCATATACACTCGGCTCAGTTTCGTGGGGAAATTTAAACACAGTGGACTGGAATTTCAAAATATTTTACAGTACAAAGAGGAAACTGAAACGAAGGAGAGAGAGAAACCCATTAAGGAATCATAAGGTCAAAAAAGAAAAAAAAAAGGCACAGGAATAAAAAGCTGTCATCTCCCGGAGACGGGGTGAGGCCGAGCTAAAGGCTAGCAGGGGGAAAGCATTAATGGCTTCTTCTGGGTCACAGACAAACAGAACAAGTACGACACAGGACAGGGGTGAATAGTTGCCTGAGGCTCTTTTGAAATAAAGGCCAGGTTCCGCCTCCAGTCTCAGTGGGAGCAGGATGAATAATAGAGGAAGGTGCCGGCTTCTCTCTCCTCTTGTACATCCAACCATTGGGGGGGGGGGGTTCCTATGTTTCCATCTTAGACACAGGTGCACTGAGTGCACAGCCGAATGAACCCATGCTGTCATTGTGAATTTTTAACAATTACTCCCTTTTCCTACAGAAAAGGCCGAAAGTTCAGAAGTTTGGAACTATTACTGGGACACGTTGCCAGGTTTGACACAGCAGGGTTTTGTCTCAGTGTCATTTGATAAGTGGCAGGTAATCCCCATCGCTCCGGCCTTACAGTTCTGCAAGTCTGTAGTTTGATTGAAGCGTGGAGCCTGACTCATTAGGTCTCCCTGCTGTGAATGATCATTAGTGTCCTCATTTCGTTCAATGATTGTTTTTTTTATTCCTTGGGCTTCAAATTAGTCCAGTCACAACTAAGTCACAGCATAGTCAGGAAGACATGAGCGTCTCTGTCACTGGAGCTGCTCCGAGGCCTCCTGGTGGACGTCGCGCTGCGTGGGAGTCGATGAAACCCGTTGGAGTAGCAGATGACACGGCCGCCTGAGCGCTCGCTGACTGCGGTCACATTTTTCACTGGAATTGAAGCAGCTCAGATGAGGAGCCTCCTTCACTGATTCTCACATTCCACAACACTGAATTCCAAGTGATAAAGCAGCACCAACATGCAGACCGACTTTCCTGATCTTCTCCTTGTTTGGTAAAAGATCTTCGGCTTCGAGCGAAATAACTGATGCATTTGTCCCATATTTCTTCACATTTTCTCATTCTGTTGAACAAATAAACAGTTGGAAGCCCACAAAAGTGTCCCACTGCATGTGGACAGTGGTCGTCATGTTAGAAACAAACTCGGTGAAAACTTTTTTTCCGGCCGCGCAGAGAGCCGCTCCTCCGGTGCAGCAGAGCTGACAGGTGCTATCTGGAACGCCCTTAATCATCTCTGCGCTTGAACAGGAATGTGACACAGACGAGCCCGCCGGGATCCCGGGGTTAATTATTGATATCTTTTTCATAAGTGATGCGTACCTGAAAAATGTCAGCAATCCGGAGGGTGATTTGTCTTTCATGCACCTCGCTGAAGACGACTGACATTTCATGCAGAACGGTACAATTAGATTCATTGGTCCCTGTTGTCGGTGTTTCAGTATTATTCAGTTCAAGCGCCAACAATTAGCCCGACAGTTTGTTAGATCCTTTTAAATGATGTCGACATTAAAAGTTTTTTTTTTCCTCTGACTGACACTTAAAGAAAGCAGATTGCATAATGTCCTCTTGGTAATAAAACCAACGTTGCTGTTACAATTACAATGTCGTTCACTGGGGCACAAATTTAGGATTTTAATGATTCCAGAAGTTTTTTTTAGTTAACTGCCAGGAGCCAAATTTAAGTTGACGGAGGCGTCAGAAAATTGGCCTTTCAAAAGCCTGCAACAGGTAGGCAATATGTTCGCAGGACGCGGGATTGAGCAGCACGCTGGTTCTCTGACACAACGCTGACAACGTGGCAACGACTCCAGGAAGGACTTGGCTCGAGCAGCACAAAGAGCTGCTGAGCAGATGGGAGAACGCCGGCAGGATGCAAACGCAACAGGACCCGAGGCCGGTGGGCTGCACGCGTTGCAGATGGGGGAAGCAGCGAGTTAAGACGCACACGCAGGTGCAGGTACAACAGGTGATTCATTTGTTAGATAAAACATTGTTACTGGGTCCTTTATGTATCTCAGTTTGGTGCTGCATTAGAGTGATTTCACTTGCCTTTGTGGATGCAGTTATGCTTTGCTTAAGAGTTCGTTTCATTGGTGTTCTTCCAAATCCATGTGGAGATTTCCATGACAAAGTCAGGCCGTGTTTTTAATGCACCGCCACAACAGCTCAGGGCCATTCAGCATTGTTTTTTCATCCTGTAGTTTCTGTGCAGAGATTGATGGGAACGCTCTTAGCATTATGTACAGCAGATGATGAAATGGTAATGAATCCTTTGCAATTAAATGCGATGATTGCTGGGACTTCATTCGTTGATTTGTCAAAGTGAAGTCGATATCCCATCATGACAAAGCAAAAGCAATCTTCTCACAGGTCCTGTCAAGCTCTGCCAAGAGCTTGGAGATGGCGAGCGGACGGACTGCAGGTTTCAGTGAGTTTTGGGTCACGTCAGGGCTCAGCAACTCCTGGGAGGATCAGTGGCTCAGCACCATTGTCCTGTTGGACAGTGAGTTTCAGTGCTCAGCTTCTAATCGGTCAGGACCAGTTTCACATGGACAGTATCTCACTTTTCTGGTCGGCTCAGCTTCTTGTGGAGGCTGAGAAATGTCACCAACGTGTGGCGAATTCACACGGCTGTGACAGCATGGTGCTGCCGCCTCCATGACTTACTGAGAGCTCGAGTGACGCCTGGTTGTCTCCGTGTACGACACTCGAAATTGAGGCCCCGGCTGTTTGATCCCGATGGAGAGACCTTTGTTTGACTGCTCAGAGATAAAACACAGAAGAGCGATGCCGTGGTCTTCTGCACTGATGGTTTTACTTAATGTTCCTCATAGTTCTGCACGAAACCTTTGAAGTGTCAGGGAGACCTTTGGGCTCTAAATCTGTTTCAACACGACAGTTCTCTCTTGGTAGGAGCAAGTTCTCTCCAGGCAGCCAACTTTGAAAAGTGTCATGTTTCAAGCTTCTCTGTCATAAAACTCAGAGATCCCACTCTGCTGCTGAGACCTTTCTCTTTCTCTATCTTTCCTCCGTTCGCATTTCCTGATGTCTGTACCAACTTCATTGTGATTTATGACAAACAGCGCTGAAACGAGCTAGAAAAAAACCCATCTCAGAGGTGGTCTTGAGAATCCAAAAATAAAAGTTTTTAAAGTGTCGGATTCACATTTCTAAATTCTGTTTGAAATTGAAATAATCAGGGTTTTAAGCTTTAAACCTTTATTTGGATTGTAACAATATCCGAAACAGGGAATTGGGACGCGATACGTAGATGAGGTAATTTTTACAGTGTTTTGTAGGAATACCGGAACACCTGCCCACCCAAGTTGTAAACACCCCCGTGGGAGCCCTGAGTTATGGACCGGCCGAGAGCCGACTATTGGAAAACGCGCTGTCACGCTCAGATAAGAGTGGCTGCGCCATCCATGGCATTTTCAATAAGCATTACCGCGGCGCCTTTGGGCATGAATTTATTACAGTCTGACCTTTTCATCACGTCGAAGCTGCCTCCCGTTTCCGTACCTGGACTTGTATCATTGACTGTTGGTGAAAGAGTGAATAAGCAAACAAGTCGCCTGCCACCAACACCCCCCCCCCCTCAATCCAGCTCACCGAGGCGAAGCTGTCCGCCCCATCTGTGACAACTAATAATGCAGTAGGCTTATATATTGCTTACCGCTGTCAACTCAGACATAATTGAGTGAAAGCGTATTCTTGTGATAGAAACGGGTGCTTGCCATCTGTGTTAGCCTAATTTATGAGACTGGAGTCTGTTTGATGTTCTGAGCTTCGGAGCATCGTGGTAATGAGATTTTTTTTTTTCCTTTTTAATGTTGCAAATAAGGACGACTGAGCGCAGTGGAAAATACTTGACAGGTTTTCAGTTGACTTTCTGATAATTGGATCCTCAAATTTCTGTTCTCTAAAACTCAGACAAAGGCTCGTTGCTGCGTCTTCCACAATCTCTTGCAACCCTCCATCCATCTTCTACACCTCCTTTATTCAAGCTGGGCTGCTGGGAAGCTGAAGCCCCCAGACAACAGGCAGATGGATGGGTGAAACCTTGACAGGGCACCAGCCCTTCACAGCCGTTGACAGACAGCCAGGCAATAGAACCAAGCAACAGTAAGAGTGACCAAAACCACCTCTTCATGGCTTGTGCGACGCACCCGGCACTGCCTCATGTCAACGTTCCTCTATTAACAGGGCTGATGTGGCTCCTCAGAGTCCATCATCTGCCTGTCGAGGTTTAAGCTGCACGTACAAATCCTCTGACGGTAGCCAGCCACCGTCTACGGCGTGTTGAACAGGACTCAGGCACTGATGGTTCCTCTACCACAGGCTGCCATTATTAGCACATTCGACAGGTTGCGGCTGTGCCACAGCGCGTCAAGTTTGGCTCGAGCTTCTATGGCAGGCCAAAGCAGCCCCCTACCACTTCCAATCGACCCCCCCCCCCCACCACCATTTGTGTTGGTATAAGTGAAACACACAGACTGTGTGAGCACTGAATACCAAGAAGAGAGAAACAAAACAGAAAGCAGGAAGTCAAGGTCAGAGCGAACCACCTCTCAGCAGCTTTCGTGCACCTCTTTGCTTCCATTGTGTGTGCAGATATTCATTAGGGACTTCGACAATAACAAAAAACACACTCTGGCCCCTTTGAGCGAGTCACCCCATGGGCATTGTAGCGCTGCAGTAGACTGGTAGCAGTTGAGGACTCCATGCTGCTCAGTGGGCACAACGTTTGGTCTGCACGCGCGTGTCAGTGCACGCCCCTCCTTACATACCCTCAACGGACTGATTGCCAGCAGGTGAGGGAACTCGCAGGGACATCCCAGCTGTATTCAATGGCTGCTGATAACACACACACCTGATGAGTGTGAGTGTGTGATGAAAACTCTGGCCTGAGACTTACTCTCGACGGTAGAAACTGCGCTTTTTCTCCAAAAAGTTCCTCAAAATGAAGTGAGAGCACAAAAAAGTTGAGGATTTGTCACGATATATTTGAAAGGTTTACAACAACACTTTACTCCAAGTCTCCAGGCAGTTGGTTTTTTTTTTACGTTGCAAAACTGCCATGAACTCAACGCAATACTTACTGCATAAACTACACCAACAAAGATCAGATACTTTCCAGCTTTCTATCTGAAGAGTTGCTACAATGACTCATGTTTTTGAGTTGTTTATTGTGTTGCAGTTGTATAAAATGACGAGAACGAAGTGAAGGGTTTTTTTTCCTGTCTGAGAGGAAATCTGTCTTTACTCCATTGTGCCACGGAGAGAGATCTTTGTGTTCATGTTCGTTGTCTTTCCCCTCCGTTATACTTCTGTACAGCTTGGGAAAGGTTTTTCTGTTGACACTAAGCCTTTCCAAAAAAAATTACACTAGAAGTAGCAGATTGTCCTGGCTTCGACAAATCTCGATTGCCGGCTCAATCGTGCAATCAAAGTGCCAAGTGGCTCTCATCTCGCAAAACGGTCGTCTGTCAGAATCCCTCCGCGGTGAGGAAAGCAGGACCTCGCGAGAAAGTCTGACATTTAGATGGTTCAGTTTTAAATTTCAGCGCTGATGAAGATGGATCGCTCTGGTCAAAAGATGAAGACAGTCAGATACCTCATCGTCTGAATCACTTCAAGGGCCTCACCTCAAGCTTTCATGCAAAATGCACCAAGGTGCTTCTCCCTCATCAAATTGGGGGTGATGAAAGTTCCAAGCAATGCAGCCACTGAGGTAATGCAGCCTATTTTTGTTCAGATACTTGGCCCCTTTAAACAAGTTAGTATCCTGCAAATTGGATCCAATTTCTGTGTTTGTGCGTCCGACTCCAAGTGGTTGAAATCTATCAAATGCTGCCGCCACTCTTTGAGTTTTAGGTGCTCCTCATCAAGTGAGCAATCTGAGATTTATTCCCTCTCCAAAATGTACAGGACGTACATGTGAGCCCAGACCCAAAGCAGTGACATTCAAGGTTATTCTTTGGAAAATGTCCTTTTACCTTGAGTGGTCCACGTCCAAGCATCCTCTGGATGGCCAGCAGGCTGGTTAAGACAATGTTTAACACGATGAATAAACATTAAGGTGAGAATTGATGGGATGAAACAAAAGAAACTGACAAAAACAAATCAATATCAGTAGATAGGATCCAATTAAAAGTGGAACGTGCTACATTTTTTATTGTATGTTGAGCATTGTAACTCTGTCAGGATGTGGTTTGCTGGAGGGTAAAGGAGGCTGTTTTCCCCCCTGTGCTCTCTGTATCTCTTCTTCCTTCTGAATTATTATTATTGCTGCTGGCGACAGTGTCCATCACTTCCCCTCGCCCAACCATTGAGATAAACGCTAACCTCACCAGCAGACCAGAGAAAACAACATAAAAGGAAAAAAAGGGGATCTCAAAATGTGTGTGTAGCACTGCAGCTCCACAACATCGTGTCACTCAAACAGCTTTTTTCCCCCCGATCTGCATGTGAAAACCAACCATGTGCTGATCCCGGTTCACCGGTCCTGGATTCAAACACGAGTCACAACGCCACTAAACACAAATGCTTCGAGTCATTTTAAAAGCTGCAGCTGTCCCGAACATGATTTGATGTCACTTCATTTCTCCAAATTAAAAAGGTGTTGAAAAATCGAAGGTAAAAGTGGAAAGTTGTCCCTGCCACATATAAACGCCTGAACTATAAGTTAGAAAAACATTCATTGTTGCTTCTACAAAAGGCCTAATGTCACTGAAAATGTTGGTTGACCAAAGGGGAAGGCAGAATGCGTGGAGCACTCCGTCTCATACAAACAGCGAGTTTTGCGAAGCAATTTCCAGCTGTTTGTGACCAAGAAGCGCTTGAAAAGATCAGCAAGCTGCGAGCAATTATTTCCATACCGAGATGCAGACTTCAAAGGCCTCGAAACCCCACCGAACAATATAAGTAGAACATACACTGTAAAAACGTTCCTCACTTCAACATAATTATCAGCTGGTCCTCTAAACTGTCAGCGTTTTCTTAACCGTCTGCTATTGTTCTCTGGTGGCAGCCACTTGTGCTGCTCCACCTATAGAATCGCTCCTGGCTTGTTTCTTCCTAATTACCATCTGAAGTCCTGCACCCCCTCCCCCTCCTCCTCCCCCCCTGCCACCCCCCCCCCCTGCTGTTCCTTCCCTCCGCGTGGTTTATTGGCAGCGAGATGTGAGGTGGGTCCCTCCGACTGCAGGCTGTTCGTGAACGAGCTCCTCAATCTTCCCCTTGCTGGCTAACTACTGGAAAATGTGCCATTTTACTCTCGGTTGCGTTCGCTCCGTCTTTCACTCCGCTGTGTATCAGCACATCTGAGTCGAGGGGGGGGCGGGGGGGTAGGAGGGACTCCACCTGCGTAAAACATCAAATAGCTGTTCCAAATTAAAAACACTTTTTCATCACTTTATTGAGTAAACACCTTCAGATGTTATTATTGTCGCATTTTTAGGTGAGGGATAAGTTTGCTTTCAAATACTTTAGTGATCAAAGTGAAAAAAAATGTTAAAACCTTGAAACTTAGAAGAGATTTGAACAAATTCATATTTGGGGTTTTTTGTGTTGGAAAAAACACAAAAAGTGATCAAACGTGACCAAATCCACTCAGCAATCAGGTCAGTGCTACTTTTAATCGAGTGGATCTGTCTTTCCAATCTCTCAGTATTTTGCTTCGTTTCAGTTCCTGCATGGCAGCAGCTCGTTCTGAGGCGCTCCCTGCATCACGCCCGTCTTCCTGCTGCACTGCGACTTCAGCCAGCGGACCAGTTCTCAATCAGGTGGGCTTGGTTGTGCGTCACGGCTCCCCAGGATGCTGTCAGCCTCTGTGCACTGTGTTTGTGTATGTGGCAATGAGACACTGTGAGAAGGCTCACGGTTTTGAGCACTGGAACTGCCTATTAAAAAAAAGTAATCCCCACCACTCTATCAGCACCGGGCAGCAGGCCCCTCCTGATCACCTCCTGACGACAACCGACTCAATGATAGAAGCCACACCTTCATTCATCCACAGGCTGCAGATGTCAGTGCTCCGCAGATGGAGATTGGGTAGAATGACTGAATGCTCACGGGGAGCGCATGACTCGCGTCACCCAAATGACCTGGCAACACGCAACTCCACAGGCCGCACTCATCGTAATGCATGTTCTCTTTACGCCGAGCAGAGGAAGATGACAGAAGCTGGCTCGGTTCAATTTCTAGCAGACTGGAAGCTCGCTCCTGTGAAATGTTTCATGTTATACATGCAGCCAGATGGCCGGGAGATACGCGGCTGTTTGAGAATAAGTGCACCAGCTTTGGGGTTTAATTTCAGTAGGATCCTTCATGTTTTGTTGCAACTCCACTCGTAAATTTACAAGACTGACGCTGCAAGGAGACGGGAGCACGAGAGACCCCTGGTGGCCGACTGTGGAACAAAGGGAGGCGACACTTGATTTTCATGCAACTGTCATCGTCGTACTGCTAACCAATTAACAGGATGTGACCTATTATGAAGTCAAGAAAAAATGTAACAGGCCGATTACAATGTTAATTTTTTAGAACTTGGTTCATTTTTGCGGTGAAAAACAACGCAGCACGCCACTTTGTCACTGTATCCAGTTGAGGTGACGATATCTAGTCTCTTAGATTGTTTGTTCACACCAAATGCAGACTTTTCTCTTGAATGTGCAATAATTTATGAAAGGCCTTGTTGTTAGAGGTGCGACTGTTGCTGACACTTGCTACAGCTTTGACTCCTTTTCGACAGCACAAGAAAAATAAGGCTGACAGGCTAAAAGTGACGAGGAAGATAGTCTCATCTCCTCAATGAGAGGCACATAATCATGTTCAGTTGCATCTTTCAGGTTGTGCATCCCAACTTTTGTTAAAAAAACATCAAATTACCACATAAAAGTGGGATTCTGCACACATTTCCTACGTCGATGAGAGGCAAGCTGGATAGGAGATAGAAAAGAGTCACATGGATTCAAAAACAAGAATCCCCCCCCCCCAAAAAAATAACACCCTCCGCTGCGGTTGGATCTGGAACATGTCTGCGTCTGGTGCCCCCCGAGCCGCTGCGACCCATCTGTCCACTCGGTCAGAAAGAGCTGGAACCTCGAACTGAGCCAATCGCTCGGCGTTTCCGCCAGCGTTGCTCCCTCAAGCCTCCACGGCGATGTGATGAAGAACCTCTCCTGTCTGTCACAGACACTCGAGGAAAAAAGGCAAATCATTAAAAAAAACAACAACTCTCAGCTGGGGGTCTGAAGAAGATGTTGCTTATTTGTTTCTATTATGTATCAAAGTCGCCTAATGTCAGTCAAACTTCCAGCAGCTCTTGAAAAGTTAATTTTCGTGTGCTTGTGAATTATTCCTGATTAGGAGCATGTGGAGGATGCTGGATTATTCTGCCATTCATATTCAGCATGGGCGTCATCTTTGTGTGTGTGTGTGTGTGTGTGTGTGTGTGTGTGTGTGTGTGTGTGTGTGTGTGTGTGTGTGTGTGTGTG
>JAUESF010019278.1:5000-11029 GCA_032274765.1 Malacoctenus tetranemus | reverse complement strand
GTCTCTATATCTATCTATATATCTGTCTCTATATTTCTCTATATATATATATATATGTGTGTATATATATTTGTGTGTGTGTTTGTGTGTATGTATTTTTTTGTGTTTTTGTGTGTGTATATACACTAAAACCTCTGATATATATGTATATATATATATACACATGTGTGTGTGTGTTTATATATATGTAGATATATTTTTTTTTTGTCTTTAGTGTTTTTTATCATCACGTTTTTAGTTTGAGGTTTTTTTTAGCTTTCAGTTTTTTCTCATTACATTTGTTTTTGGGTTTTTTTTTCGCTTCAGTTTATTTATTTGAATTTAAGTTGTTTTACATGACTGTAATGATCGATCCTGTTATATTCCCTTTATTTTTGCAAATTCATTAAGCCTTCGTTGCTCTCTCCTTTGAGCTACCCCCAATTCCAAATGGGAAATAGCCGAGCTAGGTCACCAAGCAACAACAATGCGACATTGTCCCCTGAGCAGCGTTTCCAAATTGTTGCTTTTTTTTCAATCTCCTCCTGCCTTAGTTGCGCTGAACTTCCAGACAGCGGGGGAGGGGATGGATCTGAACGACGGCCTCTTCAGCCAGAATGGCTGCTGCGGCTACGTCCTGAAGCCGTCTTTCATGACCGAGGTGGACAAACGTTTTGACCCCGAGACGCCGCAGAGGAGGGAGGGCTACCAGCCCGTCATTCTCACCATACAGGTTCAAAAAAACAAAACAAAACAAAAACAAACAAACCCAACGAGCATTTGGGAAACTTCAAGGTTCTCCGCAACCGTGTTTTTTTTTGTAGGTGATCAGTGGCCAGCAGCTGCCTAAAGTCAACATCAAAGAGGACTCGATTGTGGATCCTCTGGTCAGGGTGGAGATCCACGGGGTTCCTCTGGATCAGGCCAAGCAGGAGACCAGATACATCGAGAACAACGGTGCAGTACTCGACCGAAACCCACCTTTTTTCCCATTTTCCCCTTGTACACCATTGTCTCTGGCATTGAACATCTTCTTCTTCTTCTTCTTCTTCTTCTTCTTCTTCTTCTTCTTCTTCTTCTTCTTCTTCTTCGCCACAAGGCTTCAACCCGGTGTGGTACGACACGCTGCGCTTCACCGTCCACACCCCGGAGTTGGCCATGGTGCGTTTCTTGGTGGAGGACTACGACAAGACGTCCAAGAATGACTTCATCGGGCAGTACACGCTCCCCCTCACCTGCATGCAGCAAGGTGAGGTTGGGAGGAGCTCAGGGTAGAGCGGACTGTGTTGCCCTGCCACATCCAGAGGAGCCGGCCATGGTTGCTCATTTTCAGAGTGGCTGCCGGCCTCAATAAGGGCGTCTTGTTTAAAGAACGACAAGATAACATAATAATAATTCCATTGGTTGAATAGTCTGGAATCTTGTACATCAACCCCTCCCTTCTTTCTATCCCCAGGGTATCGTCACATCCACCTGCTGTCCAAAGACGGAACCAGTATTCCTCCTTCCTCCTTATTCGTTCACATCCGGATCACGGAGCTGGAATAAACCTCCCTCGTCTTCAAAAAAAGTTTCTATCATATTCCAATGTATGTGAGTCAGTACTACGCCAAATGTTTAGTGGAACTTGTGCGGCAGAAGTGTAGTGGACCTGCGTGTGTGCTTGTGTGTAACTGGCTACCGTGCCACCGTGTGTTCCAGTTCGGATGTACACTTCCTGTTTGCCGTCAGTGTTTCCTTTCAATAGGCTGCTTCCGGGGAACCTGCAGTTCCCCAAGCGCGACCAACCCGGGGTGTCACTGTTCCGACGTTTCGTCCGCGTGGAGCCAAATGCGGGGCCTGGTCTCCGGACAGATCTTGAAATGGTCTCCAAATCATCGTCTTGAGTCGGTAGTCATAACACAGAGTACCATACCAGACACTTTTGGGTCCAAAAGTGAACAGCAGATGGCAGTAATGTTATTGAACGAAAGTTGAGTCCCTAATTACTGCTAGCAATAAAAAAAAAAACATGTTGGCAGTAAAGGTGTCATAGCACAGAAGAAATACCCACAGCTGAACAGCAGGGGGCAGTAAAGGCATCAAGCGAAAGATGAGTCAATGCTAGCAACTTACAATTAGCAATAAATAAAAATAAAAACAACATATTGGCAGTTAAAGGTATCATAGCACAGAAGAAAAGGTGCCATGACACAAGTAATACCCAAAACTGAACAGCAGATGGCAGCAAAGAGAGCGTCTTACAACAACAAAAAAAAACATGCTGGCATTAAAGGCAGCACGATGGTCACTTGTTTGGCCCGCACAACAACGTTCAAAACCTGCAAACAACTACAAGTGTCGCTCTTAGTGTAGCCAGCAAACTCAGGACACGCCCCGTCGCCGTGACGATACCTTTAAGTGGCATGACCTGTGTCTGCCTCTTTCCCCTTCTTCAACCTCTCTCGGCATCACTTCCTGCTTTCCAAACCCCCTTCTTTGGGGGGGTCTGCTCCTCCAGCTTTGCGGAATCACGCGGGTGAGACCGCTTAGGACTCGGCCTTGTGCGTCGCTCCGTGGCTCGTGTATGTACATAACACCCATTTGCGTAAAACGTGTTTTGATATGTCTATTTTTGTATCCGCATTCATATCCGCTGTACAGTAAAGCACGATGTAGTGTTGTCGATGGCTATTTGTTTGTTGTTGTTTTTTAAATAGATATTCCGCATATCCTTTTGCCACATCCTGCTGCAAATAAATGACTTTAACCCTGCATGCTGTTGTTTTTTTTGTTATTCCTCCACCTGACATGACTATTCCTGATACGTGTCCCAGGCAATATCAGCCATCGTCATTTCAATGTAAAAGCATCATCGGGGGACGAAGTGACATTTTTTAGGCAAAAAAAAGAAACTTCTCCACTCCTTTATTTATTAAAATAGCTCCATAAAGTCAAAAAAAGTGAACTTGCGTCATACATATGAGTACAGAACACACTCAGTTTCACATTTCTACACACTTCAATAAACTAGACCTTTAGATTTTAAGGTGTCATAATTAGCATGAATTATGCAGACAGTCGAGACAAATGGTGTTGGCAGTGTTTCTAAAACAAGCTTGACTAAAGCGTAATAGCGTCCAATAGTATTTAGGAACAGGAGAAAAAGGAAATCATGAGAACGTTTTTTTTTAATGGTTGTTTAAAAAAAATTCCTTTTTTTTATTTTTTTATTATTATAAAGTAATAAATATATTAATATTTTTAATATTGATATATATATATATAATAAATATAATATATAATACATATATATAATAAACAATATAGTTTATATTAACAAATATAAATAATAAATTGGTTTTTTGGGTTTTTTTTTTCTTTTTTTACTTTATATATTTTTTCTTTTATTTTATTCTTTTTATTTTGGAGGGGGGTGTTGTTTTCATAAAGCATTTATTTCCTGGAGGATTTTAGTTGAATCGACGGGAGGCGGAAATGTTTTCACCGTCGCTTCTTTTTTCCCCACCGGACCACTAAAAAGCGAACACCGGTCCGTCTCGAGTTTTTCCCCCTCCCTCCCCGAACGCAATCAAGCTAGCCGACGTCGAGCCTCGCAGGTTCTGCTGCTCGTCGCCAAAGTGACTCATTATTGAAAACTTTCTCTTGTCGCTCGATGAATGTCGACGACAAACGAATGAATATACCGAATATATAATCGAAAGACGCGTCTGTCGCCCGGCGTCGCGGTCACAAATGCTACTTCTCCAGGAACGTTGTCCTTTCTTCTTTTATTCTGCCGACTGACTTCCGGTCGTGTCGCCGCTAGCTTTACGCGTGCACGTTGGGGTTTTTTTGGTTGTTTTTTTTTTGTTTACATGAGGCGCATGAAGTGATAAACACCCGGGCTGTGAGGACCAAACTCCCACGTTTCCTTCCCCTTCACCCTTACCGGAGACAGAAGGGAAAAACAAACATGGTGGGGAAGATAAAACACGTCCGCCAGAAGCTCCACCAGGAGGCGGTGAAGCTGGAGGGGCCGCCCGCCGGCTCCGCGCTGCCGCGCGGCGGACCCAAGCCCCCGGGAGAGCCCGCGCCGACTCCTCCACATGTGGAGAAGCCTGCGAACAGTGTCCGACAGGTCAGTCCCACCCCTGAAACGTGTCCAAAATCGCCTCCGAACGTTGTCCAATCACTATTTAGATACAACAAAACTGTTTTTAAAATTGTGCATTTCTTTATTTAAAAACGTCACACTGGCATTAGCAGTAAGCAGCGTTGCCAGATCCTGATGGGACAGTTGCCAGTCGAAATGTAAGACAAATCACGCCCACCTCAGTCAAAATAAATGAAGATGAATGAATCGTTGATGCGAGTTTAAAGGAATAGTACACCCAAACAATGATGTATCTTCATTTTCGACTCACCCCCATGCTGAACAACACTCTGAAGCACTTTTTTTGACGTCTCGAATGCAGCTGGAGATCTTTGAGGTTTCTTGTTTTCTGCCCACGTTCAAATAATGCAGGTCAATAGGGCCCGGGACAAAAACGTCCATAAAAGTCCACAAAACGTGTCAATGTTCCTCCATCGTGCTCGCCCAATGTAATCCAAGTGTCCTGAGTGGGGACCGTCCATAATTTACTCGAAATGAAATCATTTTAGAGCCTAAACAGTTGTAAATAGCGGCGCTCCTGCGAGTTCACAACACGACCTGAAACTGCGGCAGACCACACCAGCTGAAAGGGTGCGTTCAAGAGACCGTAGAAACCGTGAGTAGAAAGTGACGGCACATCATCGTTTGGGTGTACTATTCCTTTTTTTAATAAAAAAGTCATCTCAAAACAAACATGAGATACGCAACCCAATCTGGCAACGCAACATCAGGCATCTTTATTATGACTGTGAGTACTTGGCTGGATTCCGATTGGCTTGTTTTTAACGTTGCCTTCGCTGATACATCCTCCCCCCCTCTTCTCCACCAAGGTCCTGACGCAGAGCGCCTTTCCCTCCGGCATCTTCGTGGGCACCAAGATCACCCCCGAGAACCTGGTGCAGTCGCTCAAGCTCGAGGTGCCGCCTGACGCGGTGGCGCCCGTGAGGAAAGGTGAGTTTAAAAAGTCAAATCAAGCTGCTTCAACTCCCTTTTTTTTCTCCCACTAGATGGCGCACGGAGCTTTTTCAGAGTCTTTCACAGGGCTTGGTTCCCATCATTTCCCCATTGTTGGGACCAGGAACTCTCCTGTGAAGCATGTTTCTGTTTGGTTACAAAAAGAAAGTCGAACTACCAACGGTGAAAAACTGAAAATATCGTTTGTATTTGTGCAAAAACAAACATCCAAAATTGATCAATTCTGCTCTAAAAGCTTTTGAAAAGGGACCGACTTTCAAAACAAAGTGTCATTAAAAGTCTTAAATTATTGTCACTGCAAGTGTAACTGTAACTGTATTGTAACTAGAGCCCAACCGATATATCAGCGGGCCGATATATGGAGCCGATTTCTGCGTCTGGCCGATTAATCGGCATCGGGCAAAATGTGGCCAATATTAAAATTTCTGCTCTGTTGCGAGCGGCAAAAAGAAACCTGTGCCGCGCGGTGAGTTCGCTCTCTCCCCCTCCCTTCATGAGCAGCAGCTCCGTGCTGCTCGTCCCCCTGCCCCCTTTAATTTGAACAGTTGATATTGTTCAAATTAAAGCTTTGATAGTGTTCTGTAACTTAGGTTATAGGTGAGGTTATAATGAGAATTGAGAAGTATGTCCATGGTTTTTAATAACATTCTGACCACATGTTTATATATACAACACACAATACATATACAATACAATACACACGCACATATGTATATATTCATAGATGGATATGTACACAAATTTGTATTTGTGTGTGTGTGTCCGTGTCTGTGTGTGTGTGTGTGTGTGTGTGTGTGTGTGTGTGTGTGTACATATGTGTGTGTATGCTCATGCACGCACACGTACACATGTACACATATTTGTAGATGTGTGCATTTGTGTGTATGTATATGTGTGTGCATTTGTAACTGTAAAACACTCTGTTAAAAACAAAGAGCTT
>JAUESF010019278.1:0-2500 GCA_032274765.1 Malacoctenus tetranemus | reverse complement strand
AAGCGATTTCAGCCAGATGAGACACTCCCAGAAGCGCAAACTCCTGTGAGCGCCCTTGCACCTCCTCCTCCGCGCTGCTGATTCACTTCCCACCACTCACGCATTTCCGCTCCCCCCCCTCCCCCCTTTCCCCCACCCCCCCTAGGGAGGCGGAGACCAGCCGCTTCTTCGAGACAGTGAGGTCCCTCCACGCCAAGACCAACCCGCTGGTGGATATCGGCGAGCAGCTGAGGAAGAGGATGAAGCAGGAAGAGGAGCAGGGGCCCAGCTAACGGGGTGAAAAAGCCGCGGTGAACCCCCCCCCCCCCAAAAAAATGGCGTCTCGTGGACAGTCAAGGCGACGGTCGGAACGCTGGATCGTGCAACGAAAACAACAAAACTGCAGTACTTGTACATCGTACCACGCCCTCACGCAGTAATAAACGCATCTATTTCCATTCAATGGCCGCCTTCCCAAGCCTCAGGTGTCTTTGTCTGTCTCCCGGCAACCGTAGCGCCTCGAGTGCGATGCGTTCGAGGAACCCGGTTCCTGTCGTCAGTCGAGACGAAACGCTGCGCGTGCCACGGACTGGACTTTGTACTTTGTATTAAAAGTGGCTCGTCCTCAACCAGGTTTTGATTCTCCTGTTTTATCACGTGCGAACAAGTTTGTTTACATGATACACTTGACATATTTATCTCATTGTACTGCAGAGAATCATTTCATGATTACAAAGTAAATAAATAGGAGTATCCATATTCTATAGAATATAATATTTGAATGTCAGTGAACTCCTTGAACGTCAGAGAATCGCAAGAACCAATCAAAATGGTTTATTTGACGCAAGCTTTGTGTAGGATTGGATTTTTTATTCTTTACATTTATGTAATTTTTAGAAAAAAGTTTTGGAAATTTTTAAGTTGCGTTTATTTTTTTGATCTTTTTTTAATATCTTGAGGGTTTTTTTTCCTTTTTTGAAAATATTTTTCCGAAATAATTAAAATTTTACACTAAATTCAAACTTAAACGTCGAAAAAATCAAATATTTTAACTGGTTAGCACTGCAATTAGCATGCCGCTAATCGGACACCGTTGGCTCTTCAGAGCTGCGATTTTTTTTCCCCCTGCGACATTAAATGCATCAGCCCAGAGTTGCCCAAAGCTCAAGACGCTGTCGCTGGCAACGTTGCCGTGGTGACTGTTGGTAATGAAGGAGAGGTGGCTCGGGAAAAATGACCATTTGTGACGCGGGACTGTCGTTTGTTGACGATGTGCAAAATCAAAATAAAGGTTGTTTTTCACTGCAGTTTTAGTACGTTTAAGTCAAATTTTGCAGATTGAATTTTGCAAATTTTTGCTCATTTTTGTTTAATTCTTTAAAAAAAAAATTTGTACCAAGAAAAAAAAATTCTTCTATTGTAGCTGTCGATTTTCATTAGTCTTAGTGAATGACAGTGATACATAAAATTCAAATTAAGTCGATCAAAACAAAATGGGCACCTCGTGGCATCAGATCCAATGGCCTCGCCACGACTGGAGGTAAGAAAGACCCAATCAATATGAGGTTCCGTGCCGGCTCTCAACCATTAGCACTCATTAATAATGAATCGTATTGGAGAAAAAAAAGCAAAGGTGTCAAATTAAAAGTCATCAGATCCCAAGATGCATTTTTTCCTCTTTTTTTTTTTTTAGCTGTGTTGGACTGTGGCTGTCCTGTTCAGGGACATGTCTCACATACCCGGAATAGTTAGCATGGAGAAGCTAGCGTGTAGCATTATTTGAACTTGCCTCAATTAAAGAAATGGAGAAGAAGAAAAAAAACAGGAAATTGGTCGGCTGAAAAATATCTCCTTCTTCGATTATCGTGGTTACCCCGAGCAACTGTTTTTATTTGTGTTTGCATCTGTTAATGATCTAAATAACTTTTTTTTTTACTGACTAAATATTAATTTAATTTCTATATTTGGTTATCAGAGTCCCAGTCAAAATAATTATTTGTAAGATTATTGTAATTGTTAATCTCTTTAAAATATATTTTTTTTAAATTGCTGTTTACATGTTTCCTTGAAACTATTTGTTATCGTATGTGACACAATATTATTTGTAATATTTTTTTTACAGAGTTCTCTCTTTAGTCTTAGATTTCTGACTTTTTTCCTCAAAATTTTGACTTCAATCTCAGAATTCTGACTTTTTTCCTCAAAATTTTGACTTCAATCTCAGAATTCTGACATTTTCCTCAAAATTTTGACTTCAATCTCAGATTTCGGTTCCAGTTCCGCATCCCTGATTCAATCTGTCCGTCCGTCTGTCCAAACGTCCATCAATCCATCCATTCGTCCAGCCTAGCGTCTATACCTTTAATCTGTGTGTCCATCTGTCTGTTCCTTCCCTCCCTCCCTTCGTCCGTCCATCTATCGTATCCGTCTGTACATTTAATTTAATCTATCTATCTATCTATCTATCTATCTATCTGTCTATCTATCTATCTATCTATCTATCTATCTATCTATCTATCTA
>JAUESF010019276.1:0-11031 GCA_032274765.1 Malacoctenus tetranemus | reverse complement strand
AACAACAACAACAACAACAACAACAACAACAACAACAACAACAACAACAACAACAACAACAACAACAACAACAACAGGACAGGTGATCTTCTGTCTTGACGTCTTTGTGCTTTCTCCCTGTTCACTCCAGGAGAGTGTACGACTTCCTGGCCAGAGTTCTAACGACAGGAATGCGCTTCCTCCTCAACCAGCAGGTGAGTCCTCTGTGTCTCTGCTACTGACTGTCTCACAGTCATCCGTCCCGAGGACTTGTCTGGCTTGTTGTCTTTCTGACCGCTCTCTCGCTCTCAGATCTGCCCAGCTCTGAACCATGCAGCCCTGGTGGATGTAAACTCTCTGCTGGAGACGATCCCTGTGAGAACAGAGGTGGACGAATACATCGGCATCGATTACTCTCTGATCGGTGATCCGGTGGTGACGTCCCGGAGTCTGGACATGCACTTCAGGGTGGGAACCAAGAGGATCCACAGAGGTGATCCGAGGCTGACTCAGGCTGACAGGATGTGTGATGTTTGTAGGGCATGTTCTTCGACTTGGCGGACACCGATGGGAAGGCGGTGCAGGTCAACTCTGCGGTGGACCCCATCATCAGAGAGTACGACCGGATGGTGTATCTGGCTTTGTCAGAGTTCTTCTTTGACAGCGGCATGTTCTCCTACTACACAGCTGGAATCTTCCAAATGGACATCGTCAATGAGAAGGTCATACAGTGCCTCCATGTTCAACTACCGCCCTATGCACTACAGCTGTTCTGGATAATCAGGCATATAGTACACCGATAAGAAGTATTGGAAGTAAAATGTACTATGAATCATGGGAGGAAGATTACTAAAACAGTTGAGTTGCTGATCAGCCCAGGGGCCGCGTCATACAGCAGAGCCAGACAACAATCATTCAATCCTGATCAAAGGAACTGCTATCTAAATGTCACAGTCGAGCAGTCATGTCCACAGAAAACACGCAGTGTTCAGACTGCGCTCCTCGTCACTGACTGCAAACGATGGTGTCCAGAACCTGGAAAACCTCCATTGTTCACTGCAGGGCTCGCGGCTGCTCGCACCGGTACCATGGCGGCTGCCTGATGCAGCTCACCTCACACAGTGGCTGCAGATTAGGGAGTTAAAGAACTCATCAGGTGTGACGTCTCCTTGTGTTTGCAGCAATCACTTCTTTGATTCAGACTGTTTCCAAAGCTATAAACTCATCACAGTTCTGAATCACTTCGCCGACCAACAGCTCGTTCAACTCTCGTTGGTTTCAGCAACTACAGTGAGCAAGGCCCGCATTGTCCAACTGAACTGACCAGAGACTGTGTTGCAGCGCCTGCAGTAAAAGCTGCAACTTACAGAGCTCAGAGGCGATATTTGAAATACCCAAAAAATATCTGCCAGGGTGCATCACAGAACTCTGGATGCTTAAAGCAACTCTTTTAGGACTGCTTCACAACTGTGGTGTGTCTTTAGGTGAACTCCTTCTCTGCATCTAGCCCATCCCATTCATAGTTAACCTTTACTACCAATGCTAGGAGCAGTGGGTTGCCACAGTGCAGTGCCCAGGGACCAGGCAGGGTCTTGTTCAAGGACCCAAAGTGGTGGTGACCAGGGTGGGGACAAGCAGTGGCCCTGCCTTTACATCACATGCTCAGCTCTCAAACCACCAGGTCACCACTGCCATGACTGTGTGTTGTTGTTTACTGCTGACCTGGTCCTGTTCCTGTTTGTGTGGTCTTGTTCATCAGATGCCCAAAGATCTGGAAATGTTGTTGAGAACGACCTACTTTGGAGCCATCATGATGCTGGTGAGTGAGAGCAGACATTCATTTATGTGGACCAAGAGCTACTCAGACGGTCTGGCTTCGGGATCCACGGTCCCCCCTTAATGCCAAGCCGCAATCCAAATGGAGGAAAATATTGAAAACTTCTCCAATTCATTGCATGAAAAGATGGTGGAACTTGAAGCTGAGACAGTAGAAGAGGATATCATAGAATGGCAACACAAATAATTAAAGACCAGCCCGTGGCAACACTGTCGGAGATACTCCCATTTCATCTCAATTAGCTGCTTCTCAGTGACCCTAACCCTGCCACCTTCAGACACTGACTGGAACAACTTCACTGTTTGTGGTAGAACCCAGCACTGGTGGATTCCCCACTTTCACTGCAGCTCGCTGTCAACTCCCCCCCCAAAACCTCCATCAAGACATCTGGGGCAACTGTTGTCATGACAGCAATCGTCAAGGTGATGGTGCTGCCTCCAGGTCAGCCTCCAGTCCAGCTCAGCAGCATGACAATGGTGATCAACACAGACACACAAACAGGCGCTCACAGACACACTCCATGTATAGAACTGTTCATCTGGACAAGCTTTGTCTGCAAGAGGGTAAAATAATAAAACACCTTAACTGTCTTTCATTTGTGTGTAGGAAACAAAGTTCAATGCCAAAGTTTCCATGAGAGGAAAACGTCTGTCGGTCCATGCTGACCTTCGCAGGTACACGGCTCCAGTCCCACCTGTTAAACCAGCATGCCTGTGACCTGAGAACTCCAACTGGTGTCTTGTGGCTAACTTGGGTCTTTGACAACAATTCTTCACTTTCAGGTTTAAGATCTTCTCTAACCAGTCTGCTCTGGAGTCTCTGGCAGTAAGTTATCAGTCCTGCAGACACACACTGAAGTGACAACATGACGTTCTTACATGTCACATGTGTCTGCGTGCAGCTGATTCCTCTGCAGGCTCCTTTGAAGACCATGCTGCAGATGTCCGTGGTTCCTCTGATCAATAGTAAGAACTGGATTCATGGTGTCACTCTCAAGTGAATGAGTGAAGGCCCTTCAAAAGGTCTCATGATACTTCTTGTCTCCAGATTGGACAAAGAGAGGTGTCCGGATCCCGCTGGCTGATGGGATGGACTTCATTGAGGAAGTGGTTGAATATCACAACGTAAGGTTCTGCTGGGAATTTTCAGTGCGATCGAGGATGTAAACGATGTCAAGTTTTTGTGGCCTGTTATCTTCTTCAGCTGCTGTGTTGTCTCTGCAGGGGTTCATTGTGATTGGAGCGAACCTTCACTTCAACAAAGGACTGAGAGAAATGGTGGCGGGTCAAAGTGAGACGGATACTCACAGGAGCAACAGCACAGTGTGAAGTCAACCCAAGAACCTGGAGGCTATACACACTGTGTGTGTGTGTAATCTTTTATTCTGCTGTTTTACATTGACAGTGTTTCTAAAACACATTGTTAAGCTATAACACTGAGACTATTAACCATACACTGAAAAGACATGGATCATACTACTAAACCTGCACTAAACAGTGCAATGTGCAGATGTTATAGTACTAATGTTAGGAATCAACAAGGAAAACATGAAATTGTTAAACATGTTGTTTTTCTTTCCATGTAACTGTTTTGAAAACAGCCCTTTAAGTAAACTGGAACCAGTTCAGTTGTGTCCCAGTATGTTGCCCGAGTGTAATCTGCAGCCTGACGCTTCACACCCTGCAATCACCCAGCAAGATGTCTCTACACAGCCCAGCAGTCGTTCTCATGCTAATGGCCGGCTGAGGAAACTTTACCTTGCAAACACAAACTCAACAATAGATGTTGTCAGAATCAGTTTTATTTCAGTGAATAAATTCAGACTGAAGCTTTTTTAGAATCCATTTCACTTCTTATTAAAGGCATCACTGAGGCCATCGTAGCCATGGAAACCACACTTCTTGCCAGCCACCCTGCAGCCGAAGGTCAGAGCGTCTTGCAGGGATCCTCCTGCAGACAAGAGACACGCTCACTGACAGAACTGGTAACCTTTAGTCAGACAGGATTTAGTAGCAGATGCAGTAGCAATTATGTGGGCAAAACTTCATTACCACTGACTGATGGGAGCTTTTCAAATCAATCAACCACCCACACACTGACACGTGGACAGAGACATGTCTTAACATGGGACAGTAATGTGTTTTATCAACAGTAACTTGTCCTAATGTTGGACAGTGAAGTCTATTGCAAATGGAGAAAGCTTGGCTGACCATTGGACAGTCCCATGTGTCACCACTGGACAAGAACCTATCTAACCAGTAAACATTGATGCGTCTCACCGTTGGACAGTGTGTAGATGACAGCAGCATTGAATGTGTCTCCTGCTCCAAGTGTATCCACCAAGGTTTCAGGAGGAAATGCATCGGAATGAACCAGGACGCCATCAGGACCCAACGCATCAGCTCCTTTTTCTGCCCAGGCACAAATCAGGACAGCCCTGAGAGAAGGAGGGATCAGAGGTGGATGGCTTTAAAACAGACAGCCAAGAGACCAACAGGTCATGAACGTTTGACCTCGACTCACCCTCGTTTGACTCGACTGTACAGTCCGTTTAGAGCAGCTTCAGCTGACTGAAAACCAAAGTGACGAGCGACATCTTTACTGACGAATACCTGAAGAAAAACAGACAACAAAATGTGACCAATGGGACACACGGGCAAAAGAACACGTGACAGATGAACATGTGCCCAACAAAACATATTACTGAGCAAGAATGTGACCTCAAGAACACAAATGTGATGATCAGAACATTTCATCAGAACAAAATGTGACAAACAGAAGATTGGATCATACTTGTGTGCCACAAAGAACATTTGATCATACATGTCCAACATAGCATGAAATTAGCCAGTGACCAACAGAGCACAGTTTGCATGATTGACTTGTGAGATGAACCAACGTTTTCTAATGTCTTACCACATCACCAAGAGGAAACAGCTGATACAGCGCTTCTCTGGTCTTCTCGATCTCCACGGAAACAGTGATCTGCTTCTGCCGCTGTAATGTGCTGTTGTGCTTCACAACCTGCTTGATCATTTTCTGCTGTTCATCAGCATTTCGACCCTGAAATGGTCAAAATGAGCAGATTCCAGAGTTCTCAAAGGAGACTGAGTTCACAGAGCAGGTTTGAGAAATGTGCAACAGATGAGATCATTCAAACATTCAGACAGAGGAGACACAGTGGTGTAGCAGAATGGACTCTGGACTTTTACTAGCAATGACTCCTCACTAAGAAGGTGATGGTCGGCTGGACTGTGAATATTCAGGCGGAGCTTCTTTTGTGTCCTGACTTTCTGCTCACCTCCCAGTGGATCCACTTGTACCGAGTGAGGTCAAGCTTGGAGAAATCTTCTGCTGTGACATCAGGAAGATTTCTGAGGGAAGAAATCAAGTTAGATAAAAATTCTTCCTTCGTCCATTCAGAATTTTTTTTCTCTGCATTGAACCCGTCTTTGTTAAGATTAACTATAAATACTTATAGCAAATGAAGTTCAAGTAATCAGAGTGAGACAAAGAAAAACAACAGGAAATTAAAGGTTTTAATCAACTCCCCTTTCATTAGACTTGATTGAGCACTTTGCCTTTAATATGGATTGGTCGAGTATTGTCTCCATAAACACTTAAGACCTTAAGCGTGACGATGTTTCAGAGGAACAGCCAAACCAAAATGTAGAACAGTTGTGTAGAAGGATGATGAACTAACAATGTGAAAGCACAATGTCTTCCAACCCTTTTTAACAAAACCCTCCTTTATGTCAACGCAACCTTCAAGTGTTCAGTCTTTGGAGAACACGCTGAAGCATCGGTCTGTGAAGATGGCTTCAGAGTGGAATCTTGTTTTTGGTTGTTTTAGAATGAAGCCTCAGTTAAAAGGATGTTCAGCTGCAGGCAGTTTACTAACAAATGTTCTGCAGTTAAGTGACGTTCCCACGCAAAACACAGTTTCATGTCAGCTGAAATTCATCTGATTGTTACATTTATTTTATTCAACACTTCACAGCCCACTTTTTCCATGGTTCACATGATCCACTGTTATTATCCCAGATTGAGAATCAGGTTTGTGTTTGAATTCAGCAACAGATTGACGATCCGTTTTGGTGATGAGCACCAAACATTCAGGGCAAATAAATGTTTGCTAAACACATCACACCATTTGTCTGAAGTAGTTGTCATTTTTTGGGTTACCATGGTGACTGACCAACGCTCTGCTGACTGCATTTGTTGACATGAAAAGAAGACAAACAGCTGATCTTGATTAAAAAAATGATGCCTCAAGATGAGCAGGATTGAGATGAAGCAGGAGTCAAACTGTGCTTCTCACACTAACTAATAATCTGAGCCAGCCAATCCAACCCATGACAGCTGTGCATTCTCCATGGCAACCAGGTGTCTTTGGTGAAGTGTTCAGCAAACTCTGTGATGTGCAAACCGGATTTCTTACGTATCGGAGAGAACGACAGTTCGAGATCCACTGGCTGGACAAACCATGCAACAAGCAGACGGAGTCTGACCGTTGACCTGCCAAACCACAGCTGACACGTCCACACCACGCCGTAAAAAGTCAGCCATGATGAAACTGACAGAGACAGATAGAAATCCTTCAACATGAACGCCCCTAAAATATAAAACTGGGCTGTGACTGGTGCAACCGGTGGAGTAGAGCTGCTGTGCTGACAAAGAGAGGGCCCCTGAAAAAAAGGAAGTGAGAGAAAGACACGAGATACCCACAGAAACACACACCGACACACACCTGTTCATGTGCAGAATGGTGCGGCTTCCACTGTGGATGTTGCTGATGACCACTGAGGCTGGAGACACACACTGAGCGTGCTCAGAAACAAGAGTCACGTCAATGCAGTACCGCTGAAAATCTTCCAAAATAAAACTAAAGACAAGACGTTTTTAAAAATACATCTGTGCTCCAAAATACAATGTAACTTGTAACAAACAGTCATAGGTTAAGGAGGGCAGCTGCACTCTCTTCCTCTCCATCCATAAGAGCAAGTCATGAACACACCGACTTGTTGCACAGATGTAACACTCTGTTTTCTCTTTTACAGTGTGACGTGCTTGGTGCAAAAGGTAATTGGTGCATCAGAGCGTGTCCATGTGACTTTCACCTTCTTCACAGCAACAAAATGGTCATTGCAAGGCAAGCCAATTTCAAACGGCTCCTACTTTGTGTTGCATTGTGTTTTGGAGGAGACAAAGTGTCAAAACAGACGACACCAGGCGGTGCCACATGTTTATACAACAAATGACACCATGTTGGTTTGGAATAAACTTGCTCACTGCAGCATTGATCAACTCACATGGACCCAATGCAATAAAGGTAAAGGTCAGCTTGCCATTGTTAACTGACTACTGAATGTAATGTCATGTTGCAGTGCAGTGGAGCAGCATGTTGAATTGTGTGTCAACAGCTGGACTGAACTTTACCACTCATGTGTCTTTTATTCAGGCTGTTGGTGGTTCTTGAAGTTTAGAGGTGAAGCTCATTCAAACCCCATTTTCTGTATTGATTATTTTGTCTGTGTGATGCAGTGAGTCTTACAACATCGGCTGTAAGGGAGAGAAGCAGGAGTACTTCTTTGACCACAAGGTATCAGTGTGCCAATTTTTCCACTTTCCTCTAGGTCTTTGCTTGTGAAATGAGGTGAAGAGGTGAATTTGCGCATGGTTAGGTGAACTTGAAAATTCGATCTTCTGTCAAACTACAGACATTACATATGAGGCTGCTGCTATGAAAGAATGATAGACTTATGCTTTGTTCCTTTAAATAATTGTGGCTTTATCTTACATGTTGAACTTTCGTGTCGTTATGTGTGTTAGGACTCACTTGGCGACTGGCCCTGAAGACAGCGAACCCATGAAGGCACACGGAGCCCCAAGCAGGGAAAGCACCGTGCAGGAGTTGGAGGCGTTTCCTCCGCGCTGCCAGTGCTGCGACAGACACCTGTGGGCACACAGCATCACAGCTTAGAGAAACAGTGATGTGACAGTGTGGCTCAGCTTTGGCCCCATTCGTCCTGAGTTCAGAGGTTCCCGCTCGTGTTAGTCTGGGAGCAAACGGACGTGTAAAGTTCCGAATGTTTCTTCAAAGAGATGGCTGAAAATCATCCTGGACATTCAACACAAGTCAGGCTTGAGTCAGCCGAATCAAACACAATGTGGTAAAGAAGGAGCCTGACTGCAAACACAGAGTCCAAACAACTTGGAGGACAACAATGCTCGGTGTGATAAACATCTGGGTAGAAAACAGCAAAACCTCTTCAGCTGCTGGCAAAGTTTTGATAATGTCAGACCAAGAACATGAATAAACATTAGTGTGGATTTTCTCAATGGAGAGCTGGATTAGCTGCTGAAGGGTGACGACGTGATGAGGAGCCCCCCACTGGGACAAGGGATTCACATTTATGTTCAGTGGTCACAGATTGTGGAGAACTGTTGCAGACAGGCAGATATCAGACATGAGAAGACATCAGGAGGCTCTCAAAAAGAATATGGAAACACTGTAGATGAAAAGTCATTTGCACACTATTTGAAAGCACCTACAATTTGAGCTTATGATTACGATGTTAAACCTGTTTGGATAATTTGGCTTGTGATGCAGCAGCAGCAGCAGCAGCAGCAGCAGCAGCAGCAGCAGCAGCAGCAGCAGCAGCCACCACACTGACCCCTTCATTAAAATCAGGCTAAACTGCTTCCTTCTTTCTTCCCATTGCACTGATGGCTGAACAGTTTTTGTTATGCTTGTGTCTGTTGTGTTGTTCTTGATGAGAATTGTTTTCATGTAGACTTTGTGACCTGTTTTTTGTATTGCAAATAAAACTGAAATGGGTCCAGATTTGACTCCTTTCTGGTTGTCCCTCATTTTTCCAGCATGTTTGAGTCGTATTTCCCGGTGGCTCCTCCTCCTTGTCTTCTTCCTGTTCTCCTTGTGTGTGCTGTGTGTAACTGCCACCCCTCCCCCTTCTGATCAGCACAGACAGAGAGGAAACCACACACATTGACTGATCAGAGAATGAGAGTGAGAAGGGGTCAGGAGTACAAAAAAGGGAGTCCCAATCATGAGACAACAGCTCCTACCGTCCACTTCCAAAACGCTGGCCTCTTAAGCAGCTGTGTACATTCAAAGATTTTGTTAATGACATTATTTATTGTACTGGTGGAATGGTGTCAAAGTCCAGCCACACTGAGAAGATGAGGAGTGCTGATAAGCAGTGGGCCACAAGAGTGAAGCATGATACGAACAGGGACTTCTGTAGTTAACATACATGTGTTGGAGTGTGATTGTAGTGTGAGCAGACATCACACTGTGGCTGTGACATCATCAGCGAACTGCACCTGCAGTCCTGCAGCTGTTTGAGGCTCACTCAGTAACATTACACACACACAAGAGCTGGAAACACAAAACTGCACACATCATTTAGATCGTGCTCACCTGCTATCTGAGTCTTCTTCTGGGTATTTGTCCACCACGTTGATGATGTCGAGACAAACTAAGCCAATGCATAATATCTTCTCCTGCTCCATGTTGTATACACACAGTTTAGCGCAGGCTGGACTTTGCTGCACAAGCAGGATGTGCACATATTCAGGCTTCCTGCAAAGTCAAATGAGGAAAATGAAATGTGGTATTTCCTGGAAAGCCTTCACAATAAAAGCATGTAAAATAGGAGGGAAGCTTTGCGGTGTGAAACTTGGATAAAAATGACAGCTGAGCTAGAAAAGTTTGAAGTTCACAACTATTGATACAAGGCTTTTACTTCTAGGGGTTTAAGGAAGTTTTAAGGCTAAACTTTCCTCAGAGTATTAAGGCATGGGCTAATGGCAATTCAGTTTAAAGAACATATTTCATATTTTTTAGTGAAACAGAAAGTGGTAAGTGGGTGTTGGAAATGAATTTTCTAGCGGCACAGCTGAACAGTCCACTTTTCTGTGCAGCCGTTAGGGCTTCCGGTTGGGAAAGGGTGAATAGTAGGATCCCCATGGGGGTGTGATGGAGCACTGGCCATCCCTCAAACCCATCCCTATTTGTTGGTGGTGGTGTCTCCATCGCACCACCACTGTTCAGTGTGTGAGTTTTATTTCATTGTTTTCGTTTTTTATTTTATAATTTTTATTTTTTATTATTTTTATTTTTTCAAAGTGTCAAATGGGCAATGTCTGCCAAATGACTTCCTCACGAAGGCACAGAAAAAATAAAATGGGTTGAATGAGGGTTGTTGCAACTTAGCCTACTTCTTCCCTTGTCTCCTTTCCACTGTGCATGAAATAAGAGCCGCTTTTTTTGTCTGACAGCCAGCATGTTGCAATTGCCCCAGCAATTGCTATTGTAGTTTATCATGGATTATATGCGCCCTCACAAGCCGTACATCAGCAATGCGTCTCCTGGAAGCAAGAAGGGGTGGGTGCCTATAGCCAGGACACAAATGACATTAAACAGGGGAAGTGAGATTCGAACCGCCGACTCCTCGATCATTGGTCCGCTGCACTACCTGTTCCGCCATAACCACCCGCAACGATCAAGTGAAGAATGAGAGATTTTGTGTGAGATGTAGCTGATCATCAGCAGGTGTGTGAGCGTATGATGAAAGTTTAGCTGCGGTCCTTATGTTCCCCGTGATGGATTGGTGTAATTGGGGACACGTGATGTTTTGTGCATTGGTGATTGGTTGAGGGGCAGGTGTTTGAATGATGAGCGGTAGAAGAGTAATTGAGTGCATGTGAGGAGAGAGGAGAGTGTGGGTCGGAAGAGAGTAAAAAGGATGTAAGCAGAAAGCGGTGAGTAGTTATTTTTGTTTAGTATTTAGTTTTTGTAAGGCGATGTAAATGCGGTGTGTAGCTTGTTGAGTTTTAAAAGGTTGAGTTGATGGTGGTGAGTTCTCGGAGCCTGCGCTCCACTTGACTTTGGCTGGGTGTCTCCCCTCCGTGAGTCGCCATTGGGTGGTTTGGTGTATGGTTTGGGGAGCGTGGGTGGGTGTTGGTTGTGGGTTTGGTGTGTGCCTGTGGGAGGCATAAGATGAGATTTGAGCGTTGTAGGTGTGTGTTGTAGGTGTGTTTAGTTGTGTATTTTGAGTTAGTGTGTGTTTGTGATGTAGGGAGCAGGGTTTGTTTGTGTGTAGTTAGTTTTAGGCTGTGTGGATATTAGAGTGAGGTTGGTGAGTGAGCGCTTGTCCATGAGTGTTGGTGGGAGTGAGGTTGAGCCTGCG
>JAUESF010019274.1:0-11037 GCA_032274765.1 Malacoctenus tetranemus | reverse complement strand
TGATATATAATTTGCCTGGGTGCTCTCAAATCTGTAGGAGGAGTAGGCCGGCGAAATTTTGTACGGAAAAGGAATAAAAAGATGTTGAAGAAAAAACGCGCAGAATTACAAGATGTGGCTTGTGCGTAGCTCGCGCCACATAATTATTTCTTTAATATGTTGAAAAGACAGAAACAAAGGGTGCGGATGAATGTTATTATTATTATTTTTTTAAATTTTGGCATCAAGTGATGCAAGTACATGAAAGTTTTATGCTTTGGCTGCAAAAAGGTGATTACAACGTGCAGAGTTCAACATTTCAGCAGGTCAGTCAGGGGTGCTGAGAATATGTAAAATTCAAGCTATAATACACCACATAGCAGTGACCGATGTAATTTGATGTACTTTTAGTTTTATGTACACAGATTTAGTCTCTGTCCACATGGTGGCAAACTTTTGTTAAAACACTTTTCTCAGAGCTGTTCGCTGACTGAAAAAAACCCAACACTCACTATCACAGTTTGTTGACTCACCAGAATATGAAGGGAGATTCAGGGGTATTCAATCAACTGAAAAAGACAGATAAAGATTGCTTATGTTGTGACAGGTATCCCATGTGCAAATGACATGAAGAGTGCAAAAGCTTTGTGACGTCAACAGGATTTCTGCAATGTCCCGAGCAAAACAAAAGGAGTGATGAATCTGTGTCTGTGGCCTCATCACAGTCGTAACATGAAAATATATGACCCAATATATTGTGAAATGCTTCTTGTTTAGAAGAACAAACTTTTCATTTTATATAGTGATCTATTTATTTCACTTCTCTGTGCACATCTTCAACTTTGCTCCATCTTTGCTCTTTGAAAACAACTTCATATTGTAAAGCAATTCTTTCGTTTTGTATGGAATGCAATTTGTCAAAAAAATAATAGCGATCCAATGTTTTCCTGATATTGCAGCAATAGACTTCCTTAATTTTGCTCCCAGAAGCATGTAGATTTCTGAGCAACAAACGCTGGCGCTACAACATTTGTACAAAAAGGTGTTCATTAGAGTAGCTTGGATTACTTTCCTGTCTGAAATGCTCAGATGTTCCAGTGAAAATTATGTCTTTGCAAGAGTGCAGAAAATCCATTCATACATCCGCCAATTCAATTTCTTCCGCTTATCCAGGGACCGATCCGCAGGGGGCAGCAGTCGAAGCAGAGACAGCCAGATTTTCCTTTCCTTGGACACTTTCTCCGGATGGACTCTGAAGAGTTTCCAGGCCGGCCGGGTAACACTCTTTGTTGTCAAGCACTTCTTTGATCTTCCAAGGGGTCTACCCCCCAGCGGAGTAGCCGACTGCAGCTCCCAAGGGAGGCACTAAGGAAACAACCCAAACTGGAGCCTGAGCTGCCTCAGCTGGCTCCCCTCGGCAGAGGACTACCGATTCAATGATGAGCTATGAGATAATTCATTAAGTTTGGTAAATTTAAAAAAAAAAAACATGAACCTGAATAAACTGCATATGCTACTTCTATGTTTATAATGTTTGACATCAGAGGTGTCAAACTCACTTTGGTCAGGGGGCAGCATACAGCTTAATCTGATCTCAAAGGGGCCAGAGCAATAAACTCATTGTAAAATTACCTAGAATTTACAATAAACTGATTTTTTTTCTTTGTACAAGTGCAGTATTATAAACTTCTTTGATTTTAAATTAACTTTCCTTTTACAAAATATATTATGAACAACCAAAGAGTTTTAAAGATATGTATTTGCATTACAACAACACTTTTATCAGTTTTACATTTATGATACATAAATCTGGGCAAGCGATTTGAACAATTGAATTGACTCTACACATTGCATCGGTCTCAGCACCTGAACGCGTTTGTGGCTTTGCGGGATGAAATGAGGGGAGTGAAGCATTTTGTCAGTCATATAGGATCTTTGTATCTGTGGGAGGAAGCGGCCGCTCGCAGCAAATTAGCCTCATGAGGAGAATGGAATTTTTTTTTTTAGCAAAGCTGAATGCTACAGCACCAGTGCGGGAACATTTTGGCTTCAAGCCCAATAAGAGAGGTGGGGTTGTATTAAATAAAGGCAATACCAGAAACTTGCATGCCCACCTCAAACACAATCACCTGTTTGAGTTTTCCCAGCTGGGGAAAAAACTGCACCCCACCATGCAGAGTCGTTGGCCCAACAGTCAACGCGAAATGAAGCGTTTGGTCAGCAAAAAAACCCCACAGTCGTTAGTGTTGCTTGCTCGGAATCTGCCTGACGAAAGTAGTTACAGATTTGCATATGGTCTGTATTTATTGTTTTGGAGAGACAGGGTCTATTGTATTGTGCTTGGTGTATTATTTTTTTTTATCAGAGACTGAAAGTCCTCTTATGATTTTTTAAATTATTATTATTGTTTGTAGTGCGGCTTCCTAATACCTTTAATGCTGCTGAGAGGTGTTGGGTCCTGTATCAGCTGTATGACGTGCTTTGTCCTTAAACCCACAGAAACGCTGGATCCAGGATGCGTTTTCATTCATTCATTGATTTGGCTATCACAGCTGTACTTGGCTTAGACAGACTGCATGGATATTGAAATAACGAATGATGAACTAACAGAAAGAAAACCCGAATAAAGCAATGGCAGCAAAACGAATACGTAAAAGAAAGCCTTAGCGGTCAACAAAAAAATCACGGCTACCCAAACTGCCTCTCCTCATCTCACCCAGGTGAGTGTGCACCTTTGAAACCTTTGCACCGCCCACACATGCTCACAGACACCGCGCCTATGCCCATACACACACACACACACATACTCTCCACACGAGGGCAGCACGCGCATGCACACACAGCCAGTACCCAGTGTTCCCAAGCTGCATGTCTTCTACAGTTTGTTTTATTTATTTAAAGGTTCTGGACATTCCAATGTTAAATAAAGGTTTATTTTTTGCATTTAAAGGGTGCACTTACATTATTATGATATATTAACATTACATAAATGTTTTTTTTGGTCTCAATAATGTCGGCAATAAAATTATTTATCGTGAGTAATTTGTGGGACAATATTTCGTCCACCAAAATTTGTTATCGTCCCAGGCCTAGTGGTCCCCTTCCTTGTTGATGCATAAAATGTGCATATAAAAAAAACTGACATACATAACATATGTGGCATGCATGAGAAATATTTTACTCTCCTGTTGTAAATCTGTTACTGACTAGCACTGACCTCAACAGCAATTACTACAACAAATATTCAAAGCTGTTTATTTTTATAGTGCAACACTGAAAGCAGCATTCCAAATGAACTAGTTTTGCTCTGTATTTTTTGTCCCTGAAACTTGGCATCTTTTAGCCTGCACAAGTGAATCAATATGGGGCATCATCTCCAAAGTAACAGTCAATTTCAGAATCTCATTTAAGTGCTTATGTGTGAGCTTTGAGCACAGCTGTCTTTACTAATGTTCATTAGTGAGAAAATTTGCTCACATAGGAAGGTAGTCCCAGAGACAACATTTTTGCAGCCAGTGCCGTCAATTTAAGATAGGCAGGTAGCAGATGCTTGTAAAATGTGTCCAAGCCCACAGAGGCAAATTTTTCCTTCAATTCTACATCACACTGCAAATCAATGATTCAAGTTGCATGGCAATGGGCACATCAGAAGCTCTGACTGTGAATGGTGAGCGAAAAACTGCAAATTGTGTCTCAAGTTCACTGAAGACCTGAAATTGTTTCTCAAACTCCCTCAGCAACCCTGAGATCTTGTCTTTGCACCCTTTCAAGTCAGGATTAACACTTTACTGCTGCACACATCTCTTAGACAGGAAAAAAGAGCAGGGTCACCGCTTGCCATCTGTGTTTCCCATAACGTGAGCTTCAACTTGAATGCACATATGCGGTCATAATATTGTATTACAACTTTTTTTTGCATCTTTGCAACATTTTAGTCAGATTTTTCAAGTGCTCTGTAATATCAACCATAAATGCAAGGTCCTGCAGCCATAGTGGGCACTGTAATCCCTCAACAGGTTCTCCCTTTTTTGTAAATGAATTATCTGATTTCCCCAAGCAGATCAAAGAAATGCTTCAGTTTGCAGCATAATGCCTCTTGATGCAAAATACAATGAAATGTCCAAAAATCACCCCCTCCATTTGCGGCCTGTACTTTGTCTCTGGACTTTGTCACAACACCTGCTTGCTTCCCGATCATTAACGGCACACCATCAGTAGCCAGGCTTATGGTGCAGGACCAGTCCACCCCCACTCCAGCGCTCCAACAATGGAGCGGAAGATGTCCTCAACTGTCGTAGTGTCGGTCATGGGCACCAACTTGAGAATCTCCTCTGTGATAGGCCATTTTCTGGTCAACTCCACAATGAATATAGCCAGATGAGCAACATCCGTAATAAAAGTGCTCTCATCAATTGCAACAGAAAACACCAGAGATGACTCCACTTTGCTTTTGAGTTGGCTGTCCAAATCTGCCGATAGTTCAGAAATCCTGGCTGCCACGGTGTTTCTCGTCAAGCTAATATTGGCAAAAGCTTGTCACTTCTCAGGACACACAATTTCAGCAGCCTTCAGCATGCAGTTTCTGACGAACTCCCCCTCACTATACGGCTTTAATGCTAATGCTATTTGGCTAGCAATTAGATATCTGGCTTTCACCACAGCATCTCTGGCTGCGGGTGAAAAAAGAATGCCGTTTCCTCAGACCCACCAAAATTTCATTTACCTTCTGTTTTCTCAGCTGTCCATGCAAACTTTGTATATTTCTCCACACTTGTCATGGCACCGAATATTGTATTACTTAAGGAGGCTCGAAAAAGTTTTTTCGAGATATAATTTTTTTCTAATTTTTATAAAAATCCCTTCCTTATACCAAAAGGAGTCAGAATCAACAAAAAAGGAGGGGTATGAGAATTACTTTTTCTGCTACAGCAGCTCAAAGATTCCCCACTTTTTGTATGGAAACCTATGTAAAAAGAGGGATTTTTCACCTTCCAATAGATTTTTTCCCAACTACTAGATGTAAGATTTGGATGAAACTTCATACAGTAATCGAACAGACTTGAAGGAAGTGGAAAAACACCATAAAAATGGCATGTATGAGATCAAACGTTTTAGAGACAAGGCAAGACAGTGCGGGGATGGCGGCCGGAGCGCGCCTCTCAGTCCGTTAAGCAGCACACTGTGACACGGCAGAGCACGTACGGCCTCCGTCTCTCCACTCCGGCTCCGTTTCTGCTGCTGGCGAGCTCCCACCTCTTTTTTTCTCCGTTGTGTTTTTTTTTGTTGCCCATATCCATCGCCAGTTTCGGTAGACAGAGGATCAGTAGCGGTTTTAGGCACAAGCGAACCGGGCAGTCGCCCGGGGCGCCATTTTTTCACGACACAAGGGGTGTGGCACGAGCGCTTGGAGAAAAAAATGCGACGCAACACGTTTTTTTTTTGTTTTTTTTTAAATTATATCACTGTGTGGGGTAGATTGTCACCCCCCGGAAACTGTGAGTGAGAAAAGAAAGGGCACTTCAACCTTTGGATGCAATTACAAGCTTGACTGTCCAGCACAACGCTGCCCAGCACAAAGCTCGATTGCATTGCCATGTGAAGCGTTCGAATTGATTGCACAGCACATGCGCAGTTAAAACTGTTTCAAGCTTCCTTAAGCACTTGCTTCAGGCACACCAAGCACAGGGGATTCCCATTCACCTCTGTGAACATATAGAAAGAAGTCCATTGTTCTTGAAAAGTCCAACTCTATGTCTACTTTCCTCTTTTTTTGCCTTTTTTTGTGCAACACAGCACCCTTAGCAGACAATGTAGGAACTGCAGATTTAAAGAAAATAAATTTCTCAACCACAACACATTGTGTTTTTTCAATCAGGCAAATTTATTCCCCGGGCCGGACTGAACCCCCTGGCGGGCCGGTTTCGGACCGTGGGCCGTTTGTTTGACATCCCTGTTTCACATTGTTTGTATTGTTCAGTACATAAAGTTCATTATTTTGTGTATAATTTTATTTTATTCCTCTTTTATTTCCACTGTCCAATATTGTTTAAATGATGTTCATAGTGACTAAAGTTGTGTTTTGGAAACAATTTCAGAGTCAGCAAATAAGCAGAGCTAACAGTTTGTAAAAACAGCAGCAACAGCAGAAGCAAAACTTTGATGGTTCAATTTTAATTGATTACTGACCTGGATTATTTCAGATCTTGTTCTCTGACTGGACAAATAAGGATGTGGGAGAACTGGAGAAAACCATACCACCACAGGAGTCAGCATAATGACCTCAAATCCTGGACTGTGTCAAAGTCTTTTTTTGGTTTCCAGAATAAAGAGGAACCTGCAACCTGCAATGGGCGCTCAGCGTGGTTGCAGTTTTGAACATTTGAATCTTGAAGCATTGGACTTCTCAGAGGTTTCATAATGCAGCTGCATGGAGACGGGGATTTTTCTTGGCACAACAGGTTTGTCTGGAGAGATCTACAGACATGACTCTGTCCAGGTACTGCTGTACCATCATCGTGACTTGGACACTTTCACCCATCACAGCTGGCAAGATTTTCTGCAGTGGCCCGGTAACATGGCATCAAGGTTGCCCAAGCTGTCATGTACTTTAGATTTCCGATGGATCCCCTACTGGGGACTCCATTGTTCTACTGGGGGACGTCAATGCCCTCGTGGGCAATGACAGTAGTGCCTGGAGAGGTGTGACTGGGAGGAACAGCCTCCCTGATCTGAACTTGAGTGGGGTTCTGTTGTTGGACTTCTGTGCTAGCCACAAACACCATGTTTGAGCCTATGGGTGTCCATCGCTGCACTTGACACCAGGACACCCTAGGCAGGAGGTCAATGATTGACTTTGTGGTCATGTCTTCTGACCTCCGGCCGTATGTCTTGGACACTTGGGGTAAAGAGAGGGGCTGAGCTGTCAACTGATCACATCTGGTGGTGAGTTGGATCCGCTGGCGGGGGAGGAAGCCTGACCGACTGGGCAGACCCAAACGTACTGTGAGGGTCTGCTAGGAACGTCTGGCAGAACCTCTGTCAGGGAGGTCTTCAACTCCCACCTCTGGGAGAACTTCGAGCAGCTTCCGAGGATGGCTGGAGACAATGAGTCGGAGTGGACCATGTCCTCAACCTCCATTGTCAATGCGGCAGCAAGGAGCTGCAGCCAGCCGCAAGGTCTCGGGTGCCTGTCGTGGCAGCAATCCCCGAATCTGGTGGTGGACACTGGAAGTAAGGACCGCCATCAAGCTGAAGAAGGAGTCTTATTGGGCCTTTCTGGCCTGTGGGACTCCTGAGGCAGCTGACAGGTACCGGCAGGCCAAGCGTACAGTGGCCCAGGCTGTTGTGGAGGCAAAAACTCGGGCCTGGGAGGAGTTTGGGGAGGCCATGAAAGAGGACTCTCGGTCGGCCTCAAGGAGGTTCTGGCAAACCATCCAGCACCTTAGGAGGCGGAAGCAGTACCCTGCCAACACTGTTTAGAGTGGAAGTGGGGAGCTGTTGACCTCGACTGGGGATATTGTCGGGAGGTGGAAGGAATATTTTGAGGATCTTCTCAATCCCTCCGACATGCCTTCTGTAGAAGAAGCAGAGGCTGTGGACTCAGAGGTTGGCTCAGTCATCACCCGGGCTGAGGTCACTGAGGTGGTTCGCAAGCTCCTTGGTGGCAAAGCTCTGGAGGTGGAGTACCTCAAGTCTCTGGATGTGACCGGGCTGTCTTGGTTGACACGCCTTTGTTACATCGCGTGGCAGTTCAGGGCAATGCCACTGGACTGGCAAACCAAGGTGGTGGTACTCCTTTTCAAGAAAGGGGACCGGAGGGTGTGTTCCAACTGCAGAGGGATCACAATCCTCAGCCTGCCTGGAAACGTTCCGCTAAGGCAATGATATATTCACTGCTTGGTGTATCACTGTGTTGGTTTACACATTTGAATCTGTTATAGACATAACAAAAACATGTGGGGCTGTTGAGGGGCTTGAAAAAATTAATACAATCAGTGGTCTACAATCTGTTAATAGCTTTTCATTTTTACAGTTTAACTCATTTGGCTTAGAACCCTAGCTGAGTAGGAATGAATAAAGTACTTGGTAGCAGGCACTGTGACCTCATGGAAGCACTTAAAAACTGAGCTGGCAAGTCCAGTGTATTAGTCTAAATGCTCCAGTGGGCCCCTATTTAAAAAACAAAAATAAACAGTTCTGTGCAGAGTGGCACACTACAAAAAGAAATAATACTCCCAAATGAGTTCACTGTGTAAACAGCAAAAAAGAAACACACAACAAATGAAGACACTCAGCTCATTCAGTAGCCACTTATCAATAGAAGTTGTTTCCCATCCACTGTAATTTAACACTGTGGTAGCTCCCAGTGGGATCGTCAGTCTTTCTGGGACAGATTCAATTAATGGTGAGAGTAAAGCTGCATGATAACTGTTGGGCCATGTGAAAATGAGGTCCAGCAAGCACTGCAACAAAAGAAATGATGGTTGCTGACACTGTATCCGGTCCGTCATTTGACCCCGTGAAGGGGTTGAGTTCCAATTCACATCCCTCATTGGCCGAGATATAGCCCTACCGGAGATGAATGGTAGTGCAGCCCAGGTACAAACGTATCACAGCGCAGTGCGCCAAACTCTCTCTCTTCCCCCGTTGGAGTTTGCTCAACCAACAGCACCCCAGTCGCCGAGAGAGCAACCCCCCCCCTCCCCCAAACAACTTGGATACCCCGACATAGTCCACAGTTTCGCTTTGCTGAGAAAGCACAGAGAAAAGGACTTTCCCCCTTTTCGTTCTGGCGACTACGCGAGTTCGGAGCCTCAAGCAAAGCAAGCCTCAAGTAAGAGAGCTTTGTGTCTGGGCAGAGACTCCTCGCACACACACACCACTACACCGCTTACACCCGGAGTCTGAGAACGATCATTGCAGTGCACATAATCCGTGTAGCAGAGCTAACCCCCTTTGTGCGAGCATTCTAGGGCTTGGTTACACTTGGTGCTGCCGTGTGTGCTGTGAAAGAGCACGTGGAGCAAGTGGAGCTGCTGCCATTGTATAGCTCAAACTTAGCGCGCTTGGTGTTGTGATGTAGACACGTGTGCCATTTTGTCTACACCCACGTCCACACCTCTTCCTGCTCACAAGCATACACCTCCACTCCCTTGTCCACGCCTCCTTGCATTCACATAGACACGCATACACCTCCACTCCCTTGTCCATGCCTCCTCCCATTCACACACACACGCATACACAGACGCACACACACACACACACACACACACACACACACACACACACACACACACACACACACACACACACATTCAGGTGCTCTCCGATCACTCCTAACTGACGCTGTTGTGGATAATTGTTAAGTGTGATTTCCTGTGTACTTTTGTTGATAACTTTAGCTTAGTGTTTTTTATGGTGTGTGTATTGTATATGAGCTACATTGTAGTAAACGATTGTGTGTAGAATAAGAAGCCTCCAACTGATTATTTTGTACATGGTCATGGTAACTGCTGGTTGCACAGTCAGTGCTCGATTTCATCCTTCAATTTAGTGATTTCTCTGACAAATCCTTTGAGACTTTTTGGTTTGGTCATTGATCCCTGTTTATTGTTGTGGGTGTTATTGGGTGGTGCCCCAAAATTATTAAATTATAATTGTCATTCTTTTCATAGCTGTTGCTTAGCAACTAATCAATTGTCAATCCTCAAGTTTAACCTGCTGGAGATCCCAACACAATTGGTGCCCCTGAAATTATGAAATTATAATTTATAATTATAACATATATATTTGTTGCTTCGCAATTAATCAATTGACTGTCAATTATCAAACAACCTACTTGAGAGCCCAACACAGCACAGAAGGTTAGTAAAGGATTTAGTTTAATGAAGAAATGAATATACAGGAAGCAGGCAAAGTGGATGGGTTCGATAACTGACCAAGCAACAGAGGAGGTGACACAGGGACAAAGTCAGGAAGCATGTTTCTATTTGTTCGAGCAAAAATCATTTCAAAACAAAAAAAATAAGACTTGTTCAGGACCTTTTTTGTTGGTATCCCAGCCAGTGTTTTGAAGCCACCGAGTGCGCCAGTCACTGCAAGAGCCACCACAGGCTTAATGCAGTGATCACCCCTGAAAGCTTTGGAAGTTCAATGTTGCTGCTCATCGAGATGTCGGCTCGACACTAGAATGGAGTTTAAGACATGTAGTCAAACAGGACAGCACCAGTAGATAGAAGCAAGACTGACTTCTTGAGCTACATGATTGCAAAACTCCACCCAGAACAGGTCGAACATTACAGGCCAGTCTCTCTTCTGCCATTCCTATCCAAGATACTTGAGCGTGCAGTCTTGAATCAAGTTTCTGAACACCTGCAGAAGAATAAGCTGATTGACTCACATCAATCGGCCTTCAGGCAAGACCATTCCACGGAGACTGCTCTCCTGTCAGTCACATAATCACTTGGACTGGCTGGAGCTGCTGGTCAGCCCTCTGTCCTGCTGCTACTGGACCTGTCTACTGCCTTCGACACCGTGAACCATCGCATCCTCCTCTCCACACTCTCTGAACTTGGCATCTCGGGATCTGCTCTGTTATGGTTCAAGTCCTACCTCACAGGCAGATCCTTCAGAGTGTCATGGAGAGGGGAAGTGTCTAAGTCACATGGCTTTGTTACTGGGGTACCTCAGGGTTCTGTGCTTGGTCCCTTATTCTTCTCCTTATACACTACTTCACTCGGCTCATTGATCCGCTACCACGGCTTCTCCTACCACTGCTATGCTGACGACACTCAGCTTTACCTGTCCTTTCCCCCTGGTGGCTCGGTCTTGTCGATTTGGCCTCTATAACATCAGGAGGATCAGACCCTACCTGACACAACAGGCCACACAGCTTCTGGTGCAGGCCCTGATGATTTCCCTCCTTCACTACTGCAATTCTCTTCAAGCCAGCCTCCCCACATGCACAATTAGACCTCTGCAGATGGTGCAGCATGTCTTGTCTTTAACCAACCCAAGAGGCCACATTTCATCCCGCTGCTAACCTCTCTTCACTGGCTT
>JAUESF010019273.1:0-11040 GCA_032274765.1 Malacoctenus tetranemus | reverse complement strand
ACACACACACACACACACACACACACACACACACACACACACACACACACACACACACACACACACACACAGTCGGGCAGAGAGAAGCCACATCGCTCATGGGCTTGGCTAGTTCTGCAAATGCGAAGAAAGCAGCATAATGAGGGCCCAGGGAGAGGACATTCCTAGTTCCTCTCTAACTGCAGATGATGAGGAAAGGGCTGTCCCAGAGGAGCACCCTCGCACCAGTGGCTGTGATGGCTGATGACATCACTTATTAGAGGTCACTGCAAAGAGTGCGCACTGCTGAGAGCGACATGCTGGAATTAAAACGAAGCCAACTCCAGTTAAAGTGGCTTTGACTTCTGAGAAAGCCAATCAATACTAATGCTTTTTTTCTCACCTTTGTTTAAATCCCCCCTAGCAATAGATGCCAAATGCCACTGCTGGTGTGCTTAACAAATTATCTATGCTAATCTAAAATCAATCATCTTCACTAGCGCCATCCAAGCATCCTACAAATGTGAATATACGATTATGCCTTTTTTCAGTGATAACAGCTCATTTGGAAAAAAAATATGTCATCATTTTGTTTTATTGTTAAAAAGAAAAAAAATGTTGTTTTTTTTTCCTGGATTTGTGTTTTGGTGAAACAGCTCTCAATTTCAACCCTTCGAATTTGCAGTGGTTTCCAGATGGGGTGTGAATCGTTTGAACCTGGTGAGGAAGTGACAGGTGGATCCAGTTTTATTTAAACCCCTGACATTTACACTCTGCTTCTCCCTTATGTGAAGTGAGCATGTGGCTTCCTCGTACCAGGATTTAAATGTCTCTCTGGAGGCTTTGGGGAGAAAAGCTGCCTTTGCATATGAGCCTGACAATGGATTTGAACAGATCTCCCTCCATCTACCTGTCCTGAGCAGGCCAGAGTCGTGTGCTGCTGGAATCTTTCCCAGCCAAGTCAAACAACAAGGAGACTTGTACTCTTATCACCATGGCACATTTCCAGGGCGGTGGCCAACTTAGACTCACTATAATTATTCTCTGAATTTAAAAACGAAGCAATTTTAGCAGCCAAACGGGCACAAAACATATGCAAACTCAACAAACTCTGCAAAATAAACCTTCGCAGGTCAAAGGAGGAGACTCCTCACTGCGAGGCATCCGTGCAAACCACTGAATTACCAAAACAGATCGCTAAATGACACGGCTGAAAATGAATCCAGTTTCAGATGAGAATATTTGTGTCATACAAATTTGAAACAATCACTGATTCAACCACTCCTGACCATCCAAAGGAGATTTAGGGACACTGCACAGCACATATGGCAAAAAGAAAACACGAAAAAAAATTCACAAATAATTCAGCAGGGAGCTCCTTCAACAGTTGGTAGCAATCTGTTTGTCTTTTGCATAAGCTTTTTTCCAGGGAGGCTCATTGAAAAAACCCACAACTGTGCTGAATTGAACTACAGTTTGACTTGAGCATGCTGAATGTTGCATGTGTACATTCACCAGTGCTTCAGGCCCACTGGTATCAGGAATTAAATTGTGTTGTTCCACACAAAAAACTGCGAGATCCATCTCTCTCCCAACCACCAAGCTAATATCTAATAGAAGTTCCAATAACTCCTCATACTGTAATTGGTTGCATCCACAGAGGCAAAGCCGGGGAAAGTAATGCCAGCTCTCACTGGGATGTTGAGCATTGCTCACCTTTTCACTCCATTTATAGAAGAAATGCAGAGCAAAGAGGACGGAGCTGTCGTTACACTACACATTTCATTCCCATTACAGAGCAATGAAAACTGCTGTGCAGCACATGGCAGATTTATACTTCTTGTATTGCTCAATCAATCAAAACACCGCTGTTTCTGCTCCTTTATCACTCTCTTCAGTGTTAATGTAAGACATTTCAGTGGTGACGTGAAAATCGCAATAAAAGCGTCAGTTTGCTCATTGTTGCATTGTATATTGCGTACTTACAGTTTTACTTGTATGTCTGCAGAGGACACCAGACACACAAACACCATATGAAGATGATATTAAATTCCAGCCGACCACCATCAAGTCAACAATCCCCACTTTTTCTTCCTGTTGGGTTATTACTTGGTACTGGGCGCTCGAACGGGTCCGCGATTGTCGAGGTGGGAAGAACACGGACATAAAAATTATGATCATAATAAAGACCACCCCAGCCCTCCTCCTTAGGCTGTGTGACTGTTCGGATTACGTCAGAGCTTCCTGGTGTGTGGGTGCCAGAGTGATGAGACCGGTTGGGTGTAATCCGGGCTGACACCCGCCCACATCTTGTTTCCCTAACTGTGTGGCTTATACAAAAACATGCACACGCATGCAACACACATACACATACACATACACAAACACACATACACGCACGCACACGCGCACACGCACACACACACTCAGTATGAACGCAGAAAGAACAAAACAAATTACAATGAAAAGAGAAAGAGGCAAACACACCAAGAGAAGAGGGAGATGCGCGAGCCCCAGAGAGATATGGTTTTGCAAAGCTGCTCTGAAAAATTTGATTTAAAACAATGCATTGACAGCGGCGTGATTAAGTTGGCGCTGCAGCGTAAATTAATTTGCAATGCTTTATAATGCAGCTCATAAAAACACTAAAATGGAGCTTTTGTTGCCGAGCGTACAACAGAGGAAGTGCAGGAGGGGGAAATACAAAACCTTGGGGGTGATTAAAAAAAAAAATTCTCTCAAAGCACACTCCTTTCTCTTAGCCCGAGAGTGTCGACGACAGTTCTCCAGGAAAAAAAGTGATCATCTTCCCTCCCCCCTCCCCCCTCCTCCTCCCACTTCCTCAGCATCCAAAACACTTCTCCCCACTCCCCGGTAGCCAAGCATGTTGCGTCTCCGTTTCAGGAAGGATACTCCAATCGGAGAAAGATGAATTAATGGTTTGAGGATCACTGCTCTGGTTTCTAGTTCCCTCTGTGCTCTAATCCCAACCCCCACCTTCCCACCCCCACCACACTACACCATGATCGCACAGCACAGGAAGAAGCCTCGGATGTGGTTTCAGGTTTTGATGTCATTTGCACTGGAGAAACATAACAAGACTAAAGCCCCCACTAGCATCCCCTAAAGGATGTCGTGTTATTAACTCCACACAAATTAAGGCCGTTAACGGGAACAATCGTACACCAATTCTCTGGCAATTTAACTGCTTCACCATGTGATATTTGGCAGTCGAGAGATTCACTCAAGTCAGAAAGGCTCTTTCCAAAAACAATAATGATCCTGATCGCTGTTATTATCGTTTATTATCAGCTTGAGCGGCGACCACTGGGGACAGCACAGAACAAAGCAAGGCTGAATTTAAGTGGTCCAATCAATGAGGAAAAAAAGTCTGTTTGCAGGACTGAGGGTAAAAAAAGGATGACTTTGAACCAGTGAAATGAGTGAAGCCAGTGGGTTTACTCCATCACAGAGTTAAGAGCATCTTTTGTTGAAGCTCACATATGTATGTCCACATTATCCTGAAAATTGGATTGTTGCAGTTTTGACAGTTGAAATCTTTTCTGAAAACAAACAATTTGGTAGATTTAAAACGACGGGAACTCAATCTGAAGCTCAAAAACTGGACCACTTCTGAGCAGCTTTTATGCCAAAAGCTGTGACAGAAAATGGTTAAATGCCGAGTTTCACTCACAAAAATTCAATTAAGTGGCAGCTCAAAAAAACATGTCCATTAAATTGACAAGTCTTGTGCTATTTTTTGGACCTGTGATTATCACTGGTTTCTTTCATGGATTTAAGAGTGGAGTCCATTCTGAGTGGAGGTCCTCCTGGTGCATTCCTGGGTTTTCTCAAGGTATTCTGACTTTCTCACAAACCAGACTTGCTAGTGAAGCTGCAAAGACACGTTGTCTAGTTGGTTATTTTTAGTGCGAGTCCTGTTTAAGTTTCACTCTTCACCTTGCTTCATCTGAGAACAGACACTCTTTGCCACACAAAGGCGGAGCTTCAGGGGTCCTCGGCCAAACAACACAAAGGGTCCAGGTCGAGAATAGTGGGGGGAAGGACTCTTGCTTGATAAAGGGCAGAAGTGGGGTCTCTGGGGGTAGGTGGGGGCTTTGCAAGCAGATGGAGGATCCATTCATCTTCTCGACCCTGGCTTGGCCTTGACTCATTCCACTGGTGTTGCAGCAAACCCAGTTATGATAAAGTGGGTTTAGAAGATGGAGGACCAGGACCAACACCTGCCAACCTCTCCATGTAAAAGCAGAGGTAATATGAACTCCTGTTAAATCTGTTTCACTAAATGAAAGCACAAGAACTTGTTTTTTTGGGACTACTGCATGGAGTTGATGGATTTTTTCAGCCTTAATGGCAATTTTTATGCAAAGTTTCAAAAGCAGTCATGCCTCAATGCACTCCATAACAATGTGAATTTAGATCAGTTAGATTAACAACCTTTTATATGACATTTCAATGTGATTCTTAATTACGCTTTAACTACCCCAGTCCTAAAACCCTTCAGACGAAAAGCACCAGTCGAACATTTGAAAAGCCTCAGCTACAAGGTTGCAGTGTAATAAACCCCTCGCACAGCGCTGAAAAAGCCACTGAACACCCGCTTGTGCTTTTTTACTGAGGAAAATCTTCCACAATTGCCAGAAAAAGTAACCTTGCAGTAGAAAAAGACCTCCGTCTGTAGAAATACATCATGACTCTTTCTTTTCTGAAGAGAGAAGCACAAAACATCCCAATACATGCAATAAAGAAAAGCAGCTCAGCATTCCTGACCTCATTAAAAAAATAAATTTCAGTACGTGAATATGGTTGAAGAACATAATGGGACTTGATACAATAACAACATAATTGAAACATTTTTGATTCTTCCAATTCAGTTGTGTTTCTAGCCTTGCAAATGTCCCATTCGGCATATCTGTGACTCTCAGCTCTGCTTTTGGTCTCCGTCCACGCAAGCCTGCAGATTCACTGGCTCATTGCATGATTTTTAATGATGGCATGTAGCGTATGATCATTTGATTAGAGCGCTGACAGTACAAACAGCTTCCCGCTGTGCTTAAAAGGGAGCCACCACAAAAAAAACACCATAACAATTAAAAATGGATTTGAAGAGCTCAGTGCGGCTGAAAGCAAAGTCCAGAATGCTTTGGTGTTTCCACCAAAACGCAGTCACACAGTGATATATATTGGATATATTGGCTGAGCTGCCTCTGACATACATGTACAAGCTGATGAAATAACAAAAGTCAGATCTTAAGATCAGAAACACAAATGGGAATTTCTCCTAAAGGTGAAGCTGAGCAGCGTCTTATTTTTGTTGTTGGCTAAATTCCTTAATAAACCGGTCGGGCTCTCAGTCTACAGCCTGATGTTCAAACAGCAATTTGTGACACTGGTATAAAAAGATGAAGCTCAACCTTCTTTTTTTCCTCCTGGATTAAACAGAAAACATGACATGGGGATTATCAAGAGCAATCAGGACCACTGAAGTGTTATTTGTTTTGGTCCAGATTTTCAGCATGACTGCTCTTGGATGGCCTTGCAGCCATTAACGGGAACAAAAAGACTGAAAGTTTGGGACGGGATGATGAAATTGAATTCGGTTCAGAGCCTTTTCACCGTCTTGACAGGTTTGCAGGAGCTGGTCTTGGCTCAGGCTGCTGCCTGTCATGTCTTTTGGAGGTTAGATAAGCCTTGCATCTCCAGCTCGCTAACAGCCCCTGAACAACGGGCTCGATGCTCCGATAAGCACATATTACCACTCCTGCAGCTGTTGGACTGCTGTTTGATCAATGGACGTGAAACAGCCACACATCCATACACATTACTCGCGCCCAAAAAACTCAGTTAGTAACATCGTTTCGCGATGTGTTCCTTTCCTTCCTTGGTAGCAGATCGCTATAAATCTCTATCAAGAAGAGCCATTATCGCTGGTGCTTGAAACTGAGCTGCTCTAGAAAGTGGAATATGGATGAGCGGGTTGAGATGAAAGAAGAAAAGCAGATCCTGCTGATCACACAGAGATATACATTAACATCCCTGGTTAATTTAAACATGAATGGCTCATCTTGCACAGTGCTCTGCTCAAGTTCTTGATTGCCCTCTTTTTTAAATGAACATTTAAAGCCCTCCAGGTTACTTGTGGGAACAGACAAACAGTTGACCTTCGGGGGTCCAAAAATCAGAGGTAGCAAGGGGCAGTTTGGGCCAAAATACGATGACTTTTCTTCAGTGTGATCGTATGAGTTTGATGAATTGGTGTGCGGCACTGAGCTGAAAATATGGAACAGTTTGAGTTGAAAACTGTTAGTTGGTGTTTCTGCAAATGTCAACCAATAATCTGTTTATAGAGTGAACAGCAGAGACTTAAAACCATGATGTAAGAAGCTTGTGTGTCACATCTGAAGAAATTTCATTTGGTTACTTAAAAATTCTACAACTCTATAATTTTGGCCGTTGCCGAGTTCAGTCCTGTTTCAAAGACCTCGTCATCTGTTCAGGAGTCTGTTCGTGATCATGAGTAGCAACAGGTCCTGAAAGTGCAGGCAGGTAAAGTGGTTTCCAAGGAAACAGCTAGACATTTGAAGCATTGCCACAGAACCGGTTTTCAAAGCATGACTGGGTGAATCACATTGATGTGGCCAAAAGAACCCCCCCCCACACACACACACACACACACACACCACTACCACCTTTGCCCCCTCCACCTCCTGTGAATGCACTCAGACACGCCTGTCAATGAGTCTCAGTGCTCATCTCAGGTTCAGTTGGGAAGGATTTCATTATGGAAAATCCATTTCCTGTTAGGAGGTTAGATTGGGTCAAACTGGGAATCCAATCAGTATGAATCAGCTCAAAAATTAGGTCGGAGCACTTTATGGCAAGTCATCATCGTGGCTGACACTGTGACACTGATGGCATTGATGATGGCAGTGTTGAGCAGCTGCACCAGATATTTATTGTTTCAATTTAAAAAATTCATGATTGCAAGTGATTTTACCGTTTCCAACCAAACGAGGTGATAGATCTGGAAGTATTGAATCAAACTACTGATCCCCTCTATTCACCATATTCTAAATCCAGTCAGACAAGTGATATACATGAGTAGATTGTTGGTTTTCCACTGTACTAAGTTTAATGTACCACTGGACTGGCAGTAGCTCAGTAGTTAATCCTGAGACATCCAATATGAACAATACAACTGAAGGTCCTGGAGAACACTGAATTAGATTTCCAAAAAAACACCTTGAATCTCAGGGAGAAGCAGGAAACACCCTGGACAGTTTGCCAGTCCATTGCAGTCTTTCTTTCCACCATTATTTGGCATTACTGGCACTCAGCGACAAGTGACCATCACTCATACTGCTGGCTTTGTCCCAAACTATTTTGAGTCACCCATCTCTATGTGAAACAGTGATTTAAAGTGAACTTCCATAAATCAAACCCAAGCAGTATTTGCTTTCAAAAGCATTTTTGAATCAGACTTTACGTACAGAGGAATCTTCTATATAAAAATGAGGTTCATCTGGTCAGGGAACTAATCAGGAGGTGGATGCAGAAAAGGTGAAAACCTAAGAAAAATTGTTCTCAGTCAGAACAGTCTCAAGGTCTGTATAAGTGAGTTTTCACATCTGCTTTGTTCTTGAAAAACACATTATAGAGATACAAAGCTCATACACAGAAGCCCACTGGAGCATTTATTTACCTGCCGAGCCTTGTCTTCATTATTTAGCCTGACAAAACAATGGATGAGTTGTTATTAGTGCAAATGTGCATCATGGTGAATGACAGGATGACTGATACAATAGAGGATGACCTCTATGCCTCGTAAGCGTTACACAATTATGCGAACATAAGCATTGAATTCCATGTCATGTTTCTGTGTGCCACTGAAAACTTGCAGTTCTACTGCAATCATGTTAATTTGATCAGGAATAAAAAGAATTACCTGTCACCACAAGCCTCTGACATTATTGAGTTAATGGTTTAGTCGCGATGCAGAGACTCATTTTGTGTTTAGCTCTGCTCTACAGTTATTAACACAGCGTGCACAATGACTCATTTCCGACATAAACTTAGAGACACACACACAAGCAAAATTAGCAGACATACCCAGGGCTATTTTTGTGTTTATGACCTGCCAGCCTGATGCAAAGAAGTCACAGGTGTATTAGCTGATCTCCAAACAGCCTTCAAAATGCAACATGAAGCAAGACTTAAATAAAGAAGACAATGCTCATTTCACTGTCTTCTTCTTCTTTTTAATAAGTGAACATCTTGACACGTTGTACCGAGTTTGGATCCTTTCATCTATTTAAGCTTTAATTTCTTTGCCTAAGCAAGCTTTTTTTTACTTTATCACTGTTGCATTACTGAATGATTTTTTTTACGAGAGTCATGCATCAAATGACCATTCTTGTTAAAAAGGCAAAATCACAATAAACTCATATTAGCTCATGACTGCACAGGAGGTCTGCAAAGCTTCACTGTGTTTTATTATTTCGCATTTTTCAGCAGTACAATCTGGTTCACGCTTTCCTCTCACATAAGCAATAAATCCAGCTGGACTGCACTTCTGAGAGAAAAAAGTTACTAAAGTTCAAATTGTGCAGAAAGCCATTTATATAAATGTCTGTTTAGTCCCGATCCATCATTGATGCTGTCTCACAATGGAAAGTGAGCCTCACCATGGTGACTTTTATTAGTGAGACTCAGTGGTGAAACTTTAAAAGTATGTTAAACAGCTGGTGCTGAGAATCAGCAGTGACTGATAAAAATCACAAGTAGCAAAGTATTAAACATGTGTTCATTAGCCAGCAGTGGTGGTCTTACAGTGGGTAGGTATAGCTTATTCCACTAACATATCAAATGCCAACTTTGCCAACATCGTTGACGCCATGATGTCCAGAAACATTGGCTTTGCTTCTGATCATTTCCGTTGTGCTGTCAAGTGGAATAAGCTTGATGGGTTTTTTCAGGGCTTTTACCTTCAAACCTATCTCAACAGACTGATGCTGCACTCAGATGCAGGCAGGTAAACACACAGCTTCAGCTGCCAAAGAAAAGATAATCCACCCCAAATTGGACCTCAGTGAATCTTTCTTGAGATTCAAGTGATCACTGTACATGATGATGTGGAAAACTTTATATTTTTGCTGAAAAAAAAAAAAACAACAGACCTCCTGTCCAACCTTTGGCCATAACAGTTAAGCCGAACACCGATTGACAGACCAGCGCTCCCCACAGTACAGAAGCGGGAGCCTTCAAAATAAAAACTGTCGTTTCCTTTGTCCTCTGAATTTCCTTGACAGTCTCAGAGGAGAAAAAAATGTCTGAAAAATCCATTTTGATGAGGCCGGCAGCATTCTCTTCCTCCACCAAGGACAGCTTGGTGTACTTTCCATCATTCATCTCATTGAAGCTTTTTTTTCTGGGATCTGTGGGACTCCGAGTTACGGAGCGCTGGTCCCTGACGTGATGCTCGGCAGCATCATTGGTACATCTGGCCTCCCCAACGCCTGGCCTTCCTTCACCCCAGTCCTCTGTGGTTGAGGCAGGAAGGCTGGAGTCTTGGTGCTTTCTTTGCAGGGTGCACTGGAGGTGACTCAGCTGGCAGTCCAACATTTCTGGCCTGCAGCACATTTTGCACCCTGCAGGGGATGAAGTCAGGAACCTTGGAAGGTTTTGGCTCCACAGCAGGGTGCTCTGGTGTTTCCGGCTTTTCCGCAGGGTCATCCAGCTTTAGGGTCTCTGCTGCAGCTGCAGAAGGCAGTGAAGTGGGCTCGGCAGATGCTGCATGTTTTTCCTCCGCACACAGCAGGCTGATGCACACTGACTAAAATGAAATGGAAGGGCCTCGCTCAGTTCCCTCTGTCTTCCTCCGATTCACTGTTCAGGGACTGTATTGCTCTTTGGTCCCTGTTCAGCCTCACTTTGGAGGACATCCTCAAAGCTGATCATCTGGTGGTGTTCATGGTATGACATCGAGGAGTTGATCTCTCCACCCTCTCTTCTTTTTGCTTTCTTGTTCAGCAGAGACCACAAGTTGCTCATCACCAAATGGGAAGCTGAGCTCAGGTTTTCAACCTCTCTCCTCTGCAGGATGTGCTATCCTTTTCTATCATCTGCAGTAAACACCTTGAACTTACCACGAGGAGTTGAACTTTCTTAGCCAGCAACAGTCTTGGAACTCCTAAGAGTCCAGGCATCAAACTGCAGCACAGAAGTCTTCTCTGGCTGGCTGTGATGGAGGGAACTCCACCTTCAGTGCTGGGATGACTGAAGGAAGCTAATCAGCTGCTTCGGGTTCCTCATCTGAATCCGGTCCACTTTATGTTGCTATCATCTTGTTGACGTAGTTTGACTGCAACAATTTTAAACAAGTTTTTGAGAAGCTTTCTGGAGAGAAAGCCATCTTTAGATTCAGCTTCAACTACAGAAGAGGAAAAATGGAACATCTTTGGTCTCAGTTTCCTGCTGCCTGAGTTCAGCCTCCAAAGTAGCAGTTAATATTGTCAGGCCAGGGGGCACGGTCCATCAGGGAGCACTGCTGACACTGAACTGACAGAGAGCCGCCGCTCTCGTGTCTGTTGTGTTATTCCTCTGACAAAAACCACAGAAAACCTGTTCCTCGTTCCACATCAATCACACGTCTGTACTGCAGTTTCCATTTGCACCCCGGTTTTTAAAGGCACCGACAGACATCGAATGACAAAGATCGTGCAAGTATCTGGGAGGCTCGAAGCCCCCCGCTTCTGTGGGGTCGGCTCTTCATCGTGAGCACTTGTCACTGAGCCTCAGGCCTGTTCCTGGTTAGAGGTGGCATTTTCTTTCTTCATTATTGCCGCCTACACTTCCTCAACTGGATGGAGGGAGATTTAAGGAGATTAGGAGTGATGTAATGGTATGTGACATCCTATCCTCGACAGCATCACCCCGGGTGAAGGCCAGAGACACGAGCTCCAGTGCAATAACACACACACACACACACACACACACACACACACACACACACACACACACACACACACACACACACACACA
>JAUESF010019271.1:0-11044 GCA_032274765.1 Malacoctenus tetranemus | reverse complement strand
CACACACACACACACACACACACACACACACACACACACACACACACACACACACACACACACACACACAAAGGGGGATGAAAAGAAATGTGTGTGCATCTGTGATCCGTAAAAGTTGCGGCCATTCATTTTGTTATTATGAGATTTCAAAATAGAAATGAAAAATTAAACATCCTCCTTATATTATCGTTAATAATGCAAAATGAAAAACAGGCCACTATCAACATTTAATCAATGTGCTTGTGATTAGAAATTGGGAATTTACAAAAAAACAGTGGAAAACAGCTCACTTTTACTGTTTGTTTCTGATTGTGGTTTTATTATTCTCTGTATCATGAACAGGCATCAGCTACACATGCCTTATCCTGTCCACACTGTCATCCGCAATGCATTCAGTTGTGGCGTTAGCTGGAAACAATGCATTGTTGACGTTGTTTCGTAGTCCCAGCTCACATGATTGAAAGCTTGGCTCATGCTGGTGGCAACAGTTGGAGCAAACCGACGCAGCACAAGGCTCTCTTCTGGTTTTCGTTAATGTACTCATTAATGTGCTAAGTGACAAACTACATCCTTGATTGTAGCGTCGCACTCATGGTCCTGGGCCTGGTGACACAAGCTTTCCAGTAGTTTTTCTGGTGCCATCTGACGACGCTTGCTGTCTCGCTCATGACACTAATTCTGGGTGCATCCCAAATGAGCAATCTGCTTCCTGAGAAACATTTTTGATGGATTGTTGTGTTCTGAACGGTCTGGACCGGAATGGAATGGCCCCTGAATATTTAGCTGACCTTGTGAAGGTGCATCAGCCCCCAAGAGTCCTTAGGTCAGCTGACAAGTTGGTCTTGGACGTCCCTTTTTGTTTCTTTTGGATATACTTTTAATTTACTTACCAGTTCATTTTGTACTGTTTTTAGTGTGTTGCATTTGATTTTGTTGCTTTAATTTTTGTTCTGTAAAGCACTTTGGTTGGCCACTGGTCTTTTAAAATGTGCTATCTAAACAAAGCTGACATTGACATCGACATTGACACTTCAAGCATCATGCCCTTCATGAATACTGCTGCAGGGTCCCTCTTGTTTTAATCATTCAGTAAACATTCACCCACTCACTCACATATCTACCCTACACCCCTGTTGACTGATCAGGTCCATACATTTCGCATTCTACTGATCCCTGGGATGATCATCAGTGTTCTATTGAGCCTTCCCACTGCCTCCACTGAGGTTCACCATAGGCATGCCTGTCCCGCAACACTCTAAATGTGTGGATTTGGGACCATCTATATGATGCTCATGTTTCCGCCAGGCACTGCGGAGCTCTGGGCATCTCGCTTCAACATGCGTCTGTTTAATGATTTAATACTCTGTCCTACTTGGTGACAGAGGACCAAAAGGAAGACGCACAGAAGCAAGAATCCGTGAAATTGATCAAAAACAAAGTCTACAAATGGTGTGTTTCCAAAAGCTGCCAGACAAAGCTGCAGACACAAGCAGTACAGAACAAGCCTGCTGTACATTAGCTTTTGCTCTGCTGGCTGCAAACAGTTCTCAACTGAGCAACTGCTGAAAATGGCTGTTAAAAATTGAAAGGCCAGAAGAGTTAGCAGGCTTGCATCATTTGACCTTCTCATCATCGGCCCTTTTTTTTTTCTACCGCCTCAGGTGATTGATGTGGATGGCGCAAACAGACAGACCCTGCTGGAGGACAAGCTACCTCACATCTTTGGTTTCACCCTGCTGGGTGATTACATCTACTGGACGGACTGGCAAAGGCGCAGCATTGAGAGGGTCCACAAAGGCACAGCTGTGCGAGAGATCATCATTGACCAGCTGCCTGATTTAATGGGGCTGAAGGCGACCAAGGTGGCTGAGACACATGGTGAGCATAGCAATATTTTTGAAATGTAGTTTTTGAACGTTTTTTTAAATGCACAGGATAACATTGAAAGAGAGGGAGTTATGTATCCCATTATTCACTCATTCATAGACTTATAGAACTAATGTCTGCTAGTTGTCGGGTTATATCACGAACCAATTTCTTTATTCTTGGTATAAATATTTCAAGTTTATGGTTGACATATGCTGTTATATCTCCACCTTGTGGATATTCATTGTAATGTCCATCCACATAGTCAAAGGTGGTCCCTCTTGTGAAAGTCAATACATTATGGTAGCTTTTTTCCAGCCACCAGCTGTATATTCAGTAGATGTTTCTATCTTTTCATCCATTTTGTGGCAAAATGTGGCAAAAAGTCCAAAATATGAAGTCTTAGTCACCAAATATCTGAAAATGTCTCATGAGGCACTGTGAAGCTCTCTCCGAAACTGTTGAATGGCAGGACAGTTCTCAAACAACATGGCAATGATGTGCATTTACATTTCGACAGTTTTTCTAAGAGGCTGGGGGGATCCCATCATGGTGGAATTTCTGAGAGGGTGTAAAGTGTCTTCTTAGAGAGCTAAACTTCCTTCACTTTTATAAACACATGGTAGATCCTTATTGTTGTCCATACTTGTTCAGATGTGATTATCTGTGCTTCCTTGTCTCAGTTTGCTTCATGGAAAGACTGTGTTTGAAGAACTTCTTTATACTTAACTGAAATTCACAGCACTATTTCCATGTCAAATTGATATACCACCGAGAGATAAGATCCACAGGGAAAGTCTTTGGTACAAAGGAAGAAGTACGGGTGCAATTTCGTGTACTTATCCAAGGTTCTTCCTTCCTTCTCCTGGGTCCAGGTACAAATGGCTGCGCAGTGGACAATGGTCACTGCAGCCATCTGTGTTTCTGGCTTCAGCAGGTCGTCAGCTGCGGATGTCCTATGGGGATGGAGCTGCTCTCAGACCTCCAAACCTGCGTGGTGCCCGAGGCCTTCCTCCTCTTCACCAACAGGTATGCTTCCTTGACCTAAAACTGCACAGTTACATTTCATCAACCTACAGTAGTTTTTCAACTGTATTGAAATCTTCTGCAAAGATTGAAGTGCCTTGTGTCTGAGACTAAATCAACTGAAGGATCTTTCTAGTAAAATTGTGGGTGGTTGCAATGTAAAAGTATGGAAAGACAGATAAGGGGTGGTCAAATTGCTTTCTTACAGCCAAGGTATGTCTGACCTCATACTTTGATGTTTGGGCCTTGGGGTTCAGTGCTGCACTGATGACTGAGGCTTTCTGAGAGGCACCACTGACTCTGACCAGCAGTAGGACCAAAATAAGATTGAACTGCTTCAGTTTCTGACCCTTTTTGTTTGTCTTGGGGATTTGTGTGTTTTTTGTTACCGAGCCCTGACTTGATTTCAAAAAGACATAGTTGTTACTTGTCATGAATTGACAAAGCAAGCTGTTTAAACCTTTTTAAAAGACTGCGTCTAAAGCTGGTTTCTCCTCAGGGACAACATCCGGAGCATCTCTTTGGGTACCAACAGCAATGTTGTTGCCATTCCTCTTACAGGCGTCAAAGAGGCGTCTGCTCTTGACTTTGATGTCTGTGAGAGGAGAATATACTGGACAGACATTCTGGCCAAGGTAGGCTCATAAGACGAAACCTCTAATGATCATTAATCAAAAACACACACTGGACTGAGGAAGGCCTTTGTTCAGTTTTCAAGGTTCAATTTACAGACTAACATAGTTTGTTCTCAGGAACAAACAGGATCAAAAGGCAGGTTAAATTCACTCTTTCTTTCAGTTTCGAACATTTTTGCGATTATTTTTTCCCTGTTCTCTGTAATCTCGAGTAAAATCAAGGAAACTTGTGACATCCAAACTTACCACCACATGCTGTATTTTCAGACACGAGAACTAACCAACTAAGCCACTTTCCCATCCCTAGATTAGGATTTGTGCTCTCTGTTTTCTATCTATATATCTATTTCTCACTGGTCTCTCACTCCTCTCCCTTTTTTTAAGACAATCAGCAGAGCCTACATGAATGGCAGCTCTCTAGAGCACGTCATACAGTTTGGACTTGACTACCCAGTAGGCATAGCAGTGGACTGGATGGGTCGCAACCTATACTGGTCAGACACAGGCACTAATCGCATCGAGGTGGCCCGACTCGACGGACAGTACAGACAAGTTCTGGTTTATAAGGACCTGGACAACCCTCATTCTCTGGACAACCCACACTCAATTGCACTGGAACCAGACAATGGGTAAGGCTGCTACTTTGGGGAAGAAAGCAAAACCGTTCCCTAAACAAAATCATTGCACTTCTATTATATTTTCAGGTCTTGAGCTCATCCTCCACGTTTCATATAAACACGTCTTTGACAAGAAGGAAAAGGACAGTTAATAGAGATCGCAGGAGCTCACATTATGAAGGCCAATATTAATTCCTGTGCATGAATTTATTTCAATGAACTTAACTAAAGTTAAAAATGGGGACGTTTTGAAATATCTTTCTGCTAGTATGGAGCTGGTCAACAAGCATGCATGCAAACATGGCCCATGGCAAACATGGTACCTTTATAACGCTGTCCTTAAACATTTTTTTGAACTGAGTTAATGTTGAACAGTCTTTCAATTCTTGTTCCAACTTGTTCCATACAGGGACTCCAACAACAGAAATGCAATGTTGCTTTACATTTGTTGTGCAGTTTTAAAGTCAATCAAGTCCTTAAATTTTAAAGCTTTGAGAGGGATAAAAAAAAGTGGATTTGTATGTTCACTGGAAGCTGCTTTATTAACTATTCTAATTGCTCTTTTTTGAATGATACAAATTGCATTCACATTAGTTTGACACGTGTTTCCCCACAGCTCTAGACCAGGTCATGTAAGATAGAACCAGAGAGCAATCCAGACGATATAAGGTTTTTTTCCATTTAGCAGCATTTTTACTGTAGAAATTATTGCTAGAGATTTACATATCTTTGCTTTAATATAGTTTACTTGAGGTTTCCTACTAAGTTTGTTTTGTATGATTATTCTGAGAAATTTATTTCATTCACTTGTATTTCAGTGCTGTTTATTGTCAAGTTTCTGTCCATGTTAAAGGAATAGTTCACCCAAAGAATGATATGCCTTCATTTTCTACTCACCCCCATGCTGAAAAACACTCTGAAGCACTTTTTTGACATCTCAAATGCAGCTGGAGATCTGGGAGGTTTCTTGTTGTCTGCCCACGTTCAAATAATAGCAGGTCAACCGGGCCCAGGCCCCAAGTGTCCTGAGTGGGTACCGTCCATAATTTACTCGAAACAAAATCATTTCGAAATGTTTTTAGAGCCTAAACAGTTGTAAACAACAGCGCTCCTGCGAGTTCATGACACTATCGTAAACCGCGGCAGACCACACCAGATGAGAGGGTGCATTCAGCGTCTGCTGTTCCGATAATGCAAGCGTAGGAGGAGAACATCCACTGTTTGTGTTTACATTCTACTGTGAGCCAGACTAGCACGAGGTCAGCGTCTCTCAGAGTTGGAAAAAGCTGCTGATTAGTCATTTTCGCCGTGAAATTAAGAATATGGTTCGAGTGTGTTCATTATCGGAACAGCGGACTCTTGAATGCACCCTCGCAGCTGGTGTGGTCTGCCGCAGTTTCTGGTAGTGTCGTGAACTCGCAGGAGCGCAGTTATTCACAGCTGTTAGGCTCTAAAAACATTCTAAATGATTTCGTTTCGAGTCAATTATGGGCGGTACCCACTCAGGACACTTGGATTACATTGGACGAGCAGCATGGAGGAATATTGACACGTTTTTGTGGACTTTAATGGATGTTTTTGGCTGGGGCCCGGTTGACCTGCATTATTTGAACGTGGGCAGAAAACAAGAAACCTGAAAGATCTCCAGCTGCATTTGAGATGTTAAAAAGTGCTTCAGAGTGTTGTTCAGCATGGGGGTGAGTAGAAAATGAAGGCACATCCTTCTTTGGGTGAACTATTCCTTTAATGGCACAATTTCCAAAAAATTGAAATTTAGTTTGGCTTAAGTTTAAAGTTAGTTTGTTTAGATCAAACCATGTCTTTGATACTGTTTCTAAGTTCTGACCACAGCAGAGTATACTAGTATCATCAGCAAATAAAATTAAATGTAACTATTTTGAAACTAGGCAGATGTCATTAACACACAGAATAAATAACAAAGGCCTCAATATGGACCCCTGAGGGATCCCGCAGGTCACTGGCTGGTCAATGTATTTTCCTATGAAACAACTTTGTTGTAAAGAAGGACATTGATTGGACTTTTAGGTTGCACAGTGGAACAATCAAAGAGTTGAATGAAATGTTCATTGGTTTTCTTCCCACAGAGAAACCACTCTAAAACCAGTTTCTTTTTCTGCAGCTACATGTACTGGACTGAGTGGGGGGGTCGGCCTCGCATAGCCAGAGCCTACATGGATGGTACCACCATCACCACCCTGGTGGATAAAGTGGGGCGTGCCAATGGCCTGACCATCGACTACGTCGACCGTCGACTCTACTGGACTGATCTGGATACTTGCATGATTGAAAGTACCAACATGCAAGGTTTGAACACACAACACACTGTCAGTTTCTTTACCAGAGGGACCTGTGAAGTCATTCCCAATCTGGCACATTAGCCAGTTGTTTGTTGGTTTGTCTCGATTACTTCAGGTTAGATTCGATCAGCCGGACAAAGAAACAACCAAACATTTGACGTCAAAATCATAAAAATAAATTTAAAAAAAGTCTAAAATCATGGTGGTGGCAGCATCATAATTTAGGGCTCATTTACCCTTTAGGTTCTGGACTGTCATTATTTCAGTCGGCCAAAATGCACTGTTTGTAATAAGAGGACACACAATTAGGAGGATCTTGTGAGGAGTGATGGATAAAGTGGGCGTTTTTTCATTCTGAGTGATGTTTTTGTTGATTTTTTCCTTTAGCTGAGGGCAAATACAAGCGATGATTTTAGCTTGACAGAAATAATCAGTCACTCACAGGACAGAGGGATAAACAATCACCATACACTATCACACCAAACCAGCAAACCTGAGCCATGTATACCTGGAATAAGCTTGTTTTGGCACCGTGCGAGGGAGTCAAATGAATTAAATGCTTACCAAACACCAGTACTAACCACATCTACAGCATTATTTGAAGCAGTAGTTTGTTTTCTGTAATAGTTTGAGGTGAACAAGGTGTTTTTGATGTCCTTTTAAGTATAGTGCTTTACTTGCTCTATGACTTATAACTTAACTCATGTTTATGAGTGTTGTGAGAGTTTTGCCTGATATTTTTGATTATGATCTGGTCAATGACAAGATGACAAACAGTATCCTCATTTAGATGTATATGTTTTCTGCAGGCCTTCAGAGGGAGATCGTGGTGGATGACCTCCCGCACCCTATTGGTCTGACTCAGTACCGGGATTTTATATACTGGACCGACTTGAACCTGCGCAGTATTCAGCGGGCTGACAAACGCAGCGGACTCAACCGCACTGTGGTTTTGCAGGTTTAGAACCAGCTCCAAAGCAATCTACACTCCAAAAGTTTGATTTGTTGAATTTTCCTGAAATCCACATGCATATTTGCAGCAAAGACACTGCTTCATCACTTTGTTCTCAGGGTCAGCTGGAGTTTATGCTGGACATCTTGGTGTTCCACTCCGCCCGTCAAGACGGCATCAACGAATGCTCCCATAATAACGGCAACTGTGCCCACCTCTGTTTGGCCACACCTGCTGGAGCCCGATGCCGCTGTGCAGCTCATTACACCCTGAACGCCGATGAACAGAACTGCAGCTGTAAGTGCAGAGCTGCTGGGAAAAACACATGTCTGTCTTCAAACTGCTGACCACTTGTTGCATCCTCACAGAGAACAGGAGCCATAGATAACCTGGACTTATATTTGTGCAAAAATTATATCTTGATACAAATACAAATACAAATATCATGATACAAAAACTGTCTTGCTTCAACTTTTCCTTCTGTTTTTTTGCCTGTTAAATTTCACATCGTAACCCCTGCTTTCCAAACCCTTTGAACTGAGGTAAATATTTGAATGAATGGGAACAATTACGTTGCTCAGTGATGACAAAATGATTTCAGCATTCATCAAACATTGAGAAGCTAAAATCAAGTCCTAGGATGTCCCATCAGACAGAGACTCTGAGGCTTGTTATTTTTAGGCCACTTAACAAACACCCTGGAGCACAGTGAAAAGCTGTGCTGCAACAGATGAATGAAACTTTTTTTTAAACAATTCTCTCTTATCAAACTGAAACACTTGCTGCCCATTCACTGCCTTTCTTTGGTTTCAGGATAAGCTGTTCTAAGCAGAACTTTTTTGCTCACAGTGAGGGTGAAAGTTGCAGCACACACAGGCTTCTTTTGTCAGACACTTCCAGCCTGAAAATGCACTCCCGGTTTCTGTGTGTGGACAGTGCTACAGAGGGATTACCATCCCAGGACTTCTTTTGTTTTTACCTGCATCTTCTTGGCCTTGGCCAGGGTGGATTAAGGAGCTGGCAGCTGTCAACAAACCACTATGTGAATCGCAGATCAATGATGGAACCGTGTGCGTGCGTGCGTGCGTGCGTGCGTGCGTGCGTGCGTGCGTGCGTGCGTGCGTGAGTGAGTGAGACAGCTGCTCTCTTTTTGGTGCCTCAGCCTGCTCACTCCCTATTCCTTGTTCCTCTCTTTCCGCAGCACCATCCAGGTTCCTGCTCTTCAGTCAGAAGGCCAGGATCAGCAGGATGGTTTTAGGAGAGCAAAGCCCTGATGTTATTCTGCCCATCCATGTTCTGAGGAATGTCCGAGCCCTCTCCTATGACCCACTGGATCACATGGTTTATTGGCTGGATGGCCGACAGAACATACGCAAAGCCAGAGATGATGGAACTATGGTAAATTTCTCTCTGATGCATGCACTGAAACATTTTACACTTGTTCTGGATACTCACTGGAGGACATGAATGTTAACTTGTTCTGGCAAGATATTATCTGATTAAAAGCAAATGCTTTCACATTAATAATCAAAGCGTGTCAGTAAATGACGGGTTAGACCTCTCTGACCCTGTGTTGAAGGTTTGCTGCTAAGAATTATTGTGAGTGATCACAATCAACAGTTTGGCAAAACCACTGTCCCTTTAACATTAAAATTTCCTACAGAAGTCATTTGTCTGAGGCACAATCCAGTTGCATTGAATTTATATTTCATTATGTTTAAACAAGTTCTAAAGTAAATACATTAGTTTTGCTGGCCTGTACTGTCACTGTGCCTAGTTGGCCTGTGCCTTTTAAGGGATTTTCCTGCATGCAAACGATAGGATCCTGTTGATGGCCTCCACCAGAATCCATTGCAGTGTGAGGTCAACCCTTCATGATCATGCTCATTATCATAGCATTGATCTTTCAAAGGCAACTGAGAGCTGGTGTTTGGGTAATTTGGGAGTGTTGTGAAGTGTCGAGTTACAGTATGTTGCTTTTGAGCATGCCAGAGCTCCCGTGCTGACAATCAGCACTCGTGTCCAAGAGCATTTCTTTCTGTCTTAACAGCTGAGCTGAATGTCTCGTTTAGACAACAGCATTGTAATTGGTGCGATATAAATAAAATTGATATTTAAATTAGCAGTTAATCATGATGTAAGGGCTGTGGTTGTGACACCAAAAGCATTGAGTAAAACTGTTAGTGACCTTGCTAAATGTAAACTCCAAATAAAGTTTTGACCTTCACACTTAAACCATGTCTGTCTCCAGTCCTCAACAATAGGGGGCAGCACAGCTCAGCCCACAGACAACCAGCTTCATGACCTGAGCCTTGACCCCTTCAGCCGCCACATTTACTGGACATGTGAGACCACTAACACTATCAACGTACAGAGAATGGATGGTCACACAGTGGGTGTGATCATTAAGGACGACTCCGACAAACCACGAGCCATTGTGGTCAATGCGGAAAAAGGGTACATTCTGCCTGTGACCACAGCTCCTTGAGCATATTCCTGGTGTCAACACCATATGAGTCATAGGTGTTATCCCCTGTTTGCAGGTACATGTATTTCACCACCGTGCAGGAGCGCTCAGCTAAGATTGAAGGGGCCAGTCTGGATGGGACAGAGAGAGAGTCTTTGTTCACCACCGGTCTGATAAGACCTGTGGCTCTGGCTCTGGACAACAAGCTGGGAAAACTGTTTTGGGTTGATGCTGACCTCAAACGCATTGAGAGCAGCGATCTGACAGGTGAGTAATCAATAAATCATTAACATTGAGAACATGAAGGTAGAAAGACCAGTGAAACTTAAGTAACAGGAAAATCAAAAAGCATCAGATTCCTCGTTTGTTTATCCTGGGGATGTGCATGGTCCCTCCATCCATTCATCCATCCACGCATCCTTGCATCCTTGCATCCTTGCATCCTTGCATCCTTGCACCCTTGCACCCTTGCACCCTTGCATCCTTGCATCCTTCCGTTGTCTTCCACTTATCCGGAGCTAGGTTGTGAGAGTAGCAGTCTCGACTGATTCCCAGAAGTCCACCATATTAAAGACTGTCCCTAACTGATTGCTTTGCAAATGCGAGTCAACAGAGAAACCCTTAACAGAGGACCATAATCTCAGGGTACCTTCACAAAGTGCCACAGGGCCTGGTTTGGTAAACTCCCATGATTCCTTGAGCACCCTGTAGGGCATACACCTGGGCGAGTGTTCCATGACCAGGACGGTACCCACATTGTTCAACCAACATTATAAGGGGAACAAGGATGTAAACAACACAGCACAAAATCTTGATCTTTGAAATGATTGTAATCAACTTTATGCTGAAACTGGTAACCTCAACATTTTACCCTTTTACTATGGAAATGTTGGCAGCAACAGTTCCAACCCAATTGGACCTGCTCTTTATTGGAACGTCATAATTTTTCAGCTGTTTGTTTGATGTAAAAAGCTCAAGGCAGAAAGCAAAGAAGCAGTGCTTTGTGACTATATGTGCAGATTTACAGTAGACCCAGGCACTGCCACTGGTTAATGTCTGATGTCCGACTGAGTTTTCAATCGTGTTTAGATAGATATAGATAGATAGATAGATAGATAGATAGATAGATAGATAGATAGATAGATAGATAGATAGATAGATAG